>JAEMON010000002.1:46234797-46253491 GCA_030264115.1 Lygus lineolaris | reverse complement strand
ATTTTAGCCGATATTTCGTACGGAAGACGGCTAAAACCACGACTTCTCACTTTTCGGGAAAAACGGCCCATGTTTGAAGAGCTGTATCTCGAGACCTATTGGACCTGCGGAGTTGCTATTGCGCTCAAATTGTAGAAAATCTTGCCTACTTTAATTAAGTATGGTGACTTGTTCGGTAGGACACGCGGGCGCTAGCGATAAGGGTCCCGTCGGTGAAAGTTCGAGCGAGCGACGTTGCGTTAGGGTCCCTTACGAACATGAACGGCCATAGAGCAGTTGTAGAAAGGGTCCCCTCGGTAAAATAGTGATAAGGGTCCCGTCTAGGGTTGCCAGATTTTTTCGGATGACATAAAGTATATATCCTGCCCGCAACCAAGGAAAAATAAAGTACTTATTTCAATGAAATTTAACGTATCCATCAAAGCTAACGTTGTCGACTTAAAGTAAGGCATGTTTCATTCATGACACCTGGCTTGAATGTGTCAGGTTACTGAGAATAAGAAAATCGGCATGAGGAATGGATAGAAATATGACTAGGTATTTCAATCTCAACGAGTCCACACCTATTTCAGTAAGGTACATATTACGTAATCAGGAACATCATTTTCAATCACGTTCTTACTTAAAAAAAATAACAGATGCACTCACTTGAGAACGAGGTGAATTACTCATTACAATTAATGCAATTGTCCAAATTAATGTTCTTGAAACAAATTATAAGTAGATTTAGTAGAACTATGCATGCCGGAACAAGATTATTGTAAAGGTGAATTAGCTAGGTGGAGACGTCGTGCAGTACCTTTTCCACCTAATACACATGCTACAAAGCAATATGTGTACAGCAATATATAATATTAGGAAATAGTTATATTTCAATGATCACTTTGAATGCCTATGTAATACCTACTTAACAATAAACTAGTACTACTGCTAATCACTTACTTTGACTAATAAGTACATAAACTACGATAAACAAAAGGAATATTTAAAATCAACTCACAGAAAGACTTATTGGTTCCTCACATAATTATACTGATATATATAATATTAATACCTTAATTCATTAGTTTATACGTTTCACTACTCTACTCACATATTACTTCGTATTCATACTCGTATTTATTAGACGCGAACCCTTTCCAGAATTTGGGACCCTTTACCACACCGGGGACCCTTTCACAATTTTTCTACGGGACCCTTTCCTCGATTTTTTCGAGACTCGGGACCCTTTCTCCGGTTGCCCGGACACGCACATGTTTTGTTGTAAGCCAATTTGAAAAAAGTCCGAAAATTTCGCGGTTGATCGAGCACCACGCATTTTTGCACAAGTCTTTCAAGGTTGCAAATTTGTGTCCTACACTACTGGTACCATTTCTAACAACATACCAAAGAATCAGAACGTGTCGATTTTTTCCGACTTTAACCACTTTTTTTTGTCTACGGTGACTGGCCTATTTGCAACTTGGGTCTGGCTCCAATGGAGTGGCCGTATCGCGATATGGATTTCGAGTTCTTGACTGTTCTTGGACGTTCGCCAAACACGAAGTTACCCCGCCCTTACGGTACATTCAGCTCCAAATCGTTCTGCCGATGTGGAATGGTGATTTACTGGGGTGAGGTTGACTCTTCGGAGTTCGTCTTTGATGAGACCTCCTGTCCAAATGAGTCATCAAAATGGAGTTTTAGTAGGTGAACACAAACATCTTCCCTTCTTACCTACTTTTACCACCCTGAAAGTAAATTACTGCAGTAGTCTCCATTGTCCCTATGGTGAGAAGATCAAGAAATCGATGTTCAAAGATTTACCTGGAACGACCAAAATGCACGGTGGAATATATACCAACTACACTACGGCAATCTAATTGTCGAACTATTGGTCCGATTTTACTTCGGGGCTCGTCCTAGAATTTTTACCTACACAATAGTAAAGTGTTCAGGAACCAGAACTGACATGCAACAAAACATCAAGTACTTTATACCTACAATCAAAACATGCTTTCTGTGTCCACTTAAATGTTTTCTGCAAATTTCCCTCGAAATTACCAATAATCGTTGTGATATAAATTCCATCCCTCAGATGTTCATTTGAAGTTTGTTAAAGTTCAATACTGCTAGTTCTTGTGTAAATATAAATTCGTCAAATTTTAGCATGAAACTTGCTTTTGTTATGACCAACTTGCTCGAAAACGACCCTCCGTACTCAAGAAAGTCGTTGACTGTTATCACGTTCCTCTTTGGACTCATCTTCATCAATTCCTCCTTGTCCTTCCTTCGTGGTGCAGCACTAAAGCATATTCTCAGGTATTTTCTAATATTTTTGAAATTCAACCGACACGCTCGCGACAAAAATCTGTTAAAAGACCTCAATTTTACCTTAAATCTCTTACTGCCAATATTCCACTCCATAAACCACCCTGTGAAATCTCGAAAAACACGTTAACTTCAACAGTTAATCGTTTCTTACTACACTCAAAAACATATTCCATGCTCTCTCACTCTCCAATAAAACACATTAAAATACCGCAGAAGGACAAACCACCACTAACATCCGTCTTACCCCAGCTCTGATTGTCCTCGTTCAAATCAGAATCATAAATTCAGCACACAAAAGCATGTTCCACGTTTTTGCCTCCTTAAGAAGCGCTTTAATTTTGTAGGGTTTTTCTAACGATTATAAATTGCTGTTTGACCGTCTGGAAAATAAACTTTGTTGATTTATTCAAATGAAAATTTTTCTCCTTTTGAGACAGAGAAAGACAATTCAAGAATGATGATGAATTGACAAAATAATATATTTATTCTCTTCACTGTCCTCACAAACAATGGAATTGTCTGTCTTTTTAACATGAATAATGTTTTTGCTGTGGCCAACCAGAGTCCAAAAGTGTCACGAAGTTTATGTCACGAAATTATGTCACGAAGATGAGCACAAAGAGGAATGTGATAAAGATGAGCACAAAGAGGAATGTGATAAAGATGAGCGCAAAGAGGAATGTAATGAAGAAGAAGGGATAAGGAAAAGGGGAAACGGGAAAAAACATCAATGTAGTGGCGAGGCGCGGAGCAGAGGGAATTTTCATGTTTATCCGTCCATTACGCTGTGCAATAATTGATTTAATTGTCTCTATCCATTCAGTGATGATGAAGGCTGTTACGTTTGTCATCCGTTGACGTACTGCTGAGTAACTCAAATCTAGGCATCACGTAAATGGTTGGCAATCGTTTGAAGTTTAAACTAAATGCAGTAGTTGAGTATTAGTGGTAGCATCGGTCCATTTTACTGTCTGCCAACTTTTACATCGATCTGTCGTTCTATCGCTCTTTTTGCAACTTTTTTTACAACCCACATTTTCTGCAAAGCTTATTTATTATTCCGAACTAGCGAGCTTTAATTGCTTTTCGATCAGCTCCATTAGCCCGTCTTACTGTTCGAGTATCGTTTTAAATTTATCGTTCTTCCGATTAAAAATCAGGTGCATACTTTAACTTTTACGAATACTTTTCATGGTAGCTACGGGATCCCAGCTTAGTGACTGATCTTCCGGTCGACAGTCGTTCTATAGTTTCCCAAAGGAATGAATGAATGAGTTGAATTGATAAGGTTTTATTGACGAAAGAAAAATACGAGGAACTTCAGTCGAGGGTCGTTTTAACGACATACTCGCACCTATTCGATACTCAATGTGCAACTGAAAGACACCGGTGATAAGTTTCCTTTCCAGTTGGATTCTTCATTATATTTATTTCATTCGTTGGTACAATTTTTTCTGTGGTTCTCTGCCACTTTCTTCAACTGTAATCATTCTTACCACAGTTAAGTTATGTAATAAATTTGTTAGTTGAGAAGTTCTTTGATAAAAAGTTTTCTTTGGAAAGTCGACAGACAAATCGAAACTTTTGGGACATATACTTTTTACGCCTCATATTTATATACAGTAGAACTTATAAATTCTTAACGCAACTTTCGTGACACCTTCATACTTTTTCGCTTATCGTAACATTTCGTAACGCTTTTTGGGTCATATTTATACTTTTTACACCTCATAAATAACAAATTCGTTACCTCAAATTTTGTGACCTAACCTCGCTTATCGCAGTCTGTCGACTACGAAAAATCGTTTCGGTTTTTTGTTTTAGCTTTGAACATGCTTTAGCCATGACCTACCCTTGTTATTCTGATGCTTTTCACGTATACCCAATCATTCCTCATTTGCCACACCACAAAAATCGTTCACCACTCGTTGGAAAGCCCTGAATTTATTACACATCACACCACATTTCTGCCAGTTTCTCCCTCACCTATCGAAACATTTCGTAACGCGTTTTTGGGACATATTTACAATTTTTACGCCTCATTAATGAAAAATTCGTAACGCAACTTAGGTGACCTAACCTCGCTTTTCGTAATCTGTCGACTACAACATTCATTTGAATAATACAGGGTGATTCAAAAAGAATACCACATCTTTGAAAATTGAGAGCTCGGCAATGAAAAAACGGAGAGCGTAAAGCTAAGATCGTAGTTTGAAGGACATTGTGAAGTTTTTTTTTTTTTTGGTTGCTCAGAGATGTCGCTACGAGCTCCCGTTCCCGTGTAACCTTCAATTGTTTGTTTGTTGCTAAGACGGCGAACTCGCACGCAACAAATTGGCCATAACGAAAAAATCGAAAACTCGTATAAAAAAAATAAATAGGTATAAAAAAAATATATAAATATTTCTATATAAAAAAATATATTACATTATGATCATGTCATGATCTTGAATCACTCATGGATATTCGCCATCGTGTTGCAGACCATAAACCAGAAAACGGACAGCAACACGATCGTGAATCTCCTTGAGCGATTCACAGTCATGTTATTATCCCTTGGTTTGTTCATATGAAACTGGTCAGCAACACGATAGTGAATCTCCATACATGAGACATGATCAATGTTTTTGCCCGAGTTTTCGATTTTTTTGTTATCGTCAATTTGTTGCGATCGCGTTCGCTGTCTTCAGAACAAACAAACAAATGAAGGTTACACGGGAACGGGAGCTCGTAGCGACATCTCTGAGCAACCAAAAAATATCGTTATACATATTAATCTGAAATAAATAATCTAATAAAATACCGTTAGATTAATCTAAAATAAATAATCTAATAAAATACCGTTATATTAATCTAAAATAAATAATCTAATGAAATACCGTTATATTAATCTAAAATAAATAATCCAATAAAATACAGTTATATTAATCAGGACCACGATGTATGCCCGACGTATTTTGTGCTATAAATAAGTTGATATTGTTGTCACCTGTTATATATCTATTTATTGTTTTTGAGGTTTTTATTTTGTTAGTTATAAGTACTTACATAGTGCATGGTGTTGTTATTTACCTAAGTGCTCGGTCCCACACATCAACCCACTCACTCAGCCCGCGGTTGGTTGTCCAGATCCCAAACGCTCGCTTCGCTCGCGTGACTGTGGGACAGAGCCTTCAGGTCGGATTTAAAATTTTCTTCTATAAAAACCTTCTTCTGACATAATGGAACCCAACAAAAAAAGAATTATTCAATTTGGTGCACTCATCTCAAATTATGGCGTGACCATGGGAAACAGGGATTCATTTTTATATATTAAGATTTAAGATATGTAGTTTAAGAAGTATGATTGCTAAATAATGGACAAACACTCTCACTGAGGGAGTAATGGTCAGTTTTATTATTAAGAGATTTTTGGTCTGCCTTTACTATCTTGATATTTTCATTGATTTTTCTTTTTCTAGTGTTGATTTCCTTGGCTAATATTTTGACAGTTCCAAAATCGGGCCTATTTTGAGCTTCGAGCATGTGTTAGGACATGCCCGTTTTGGTTCTCATGTGCTCTATATCTTGTGGTATGAATACTTACAGTTTGAGGCTGAAGAAAGTGGCAGAGCACCACCGAAATAATTGTACCAAAGAATGAAACAAATATAATGAAGACTACAAACGCAAAAGTTCCAAAACGGAAAATGGTCCCATCAACCACATAATTTCCAGTTTTGTGTTGCTACTTGAAATGACTCCGTTCAGTAATGTTCTTATGGTTGATGTTCCAATGTTATAATAGTTTGCTTATTTGTAAAATGAATTTGAATGTAGTTTGTGGTTATATTGTGGATTGCGTGAGAGGAGTCTGAGGAAACAACGCAGAAACAGTGTAGAAATCATGTAACCTGAAGGAGGAGATGCTATTAATGTGGCAAGTTTATTATCATTAGTGTGCTATAAGTTTATTGACAACTCAATTTGGAACTTCAATTCCTACTCAAGTATGTTCTTCTTCGGGTATGGGATGTGTATCGTGGAAGGAACGGCAGCAGGTAGAATGCAGAAGGTTCGTAAATCAAGGGGAAATGCGCGATAGAAATAACCGAGTCTTCTCTAACGGACATGGGCTCATCATAAAATTAATAATAACTTCGAGACTTCTGTGCCAAGGGCCTCCAACTCCCATCTTCCTTCAGTACGGCTCAGAGTGGCTGGTGTAGGAATTCACCATCACGAATCGTTCATTATGATGCTTGACCTAACTCTTGAAAATCTCATCTGTTTCAATCTTCGAGAGTGGTCACAGTCACCAAACATTGTCCAGAATATTTGTACATGCTATGAAAGGGGGGAAGGGGGTCTGTAACTTTGAATCATCGCAACCCTCGAAAACTACTGTTGATAGGTCATAACGACAGTTGAATGGAAAATGTCCCATTCATGCAGCATGAGTTGATGAGCGAATTTTCATTAATTTTAAGTATGTTGATCGTAGAGTAAAGTAGTGATGGAATTGTTGAGGGTCGATCAATAAAAGAAGTGGGTGCCAACGTTTCGGAGAATTTATTTCTCCATCTTCAGGGCCTTTAAAATCGAATAAAAATGACAATATTGATATTTGAACAATGTGATTGACACTAGTAACCATAGAGAAGCTTAGATATTGAAATTTTGATTATAAAAAGAAGGTGTAGTTAATATACAATAGGCATATTGAAATACAAAACTAATCGTACAACACATGAAAGTATAAATAAAAAATAATCTAGGCGTGTTAAAATTGATTAAAATCGTGTTTAAAAGTAAAAAATAATAGGCATATTGAAATACAAAACTAATCGTACAACACATGAAAGTATAAATAAAAAATAATCTAGGCGTGTTAAAATTGATTAAAATCACCACTTACATGAATCCTTCAAAGGCAGTGGAAAGTAAGACGGTGCGTACTATTTCACCAACATTGGAAGACTAAATGTTGGAGGTACAAAGCAAGGTTATATACCATGGAATGGTACATAATGGTATATAAAGCGAATTTTCGAAGAATGATTTTAACCAATTTGGTGGGTGATTCTTACAGAAAATTTCACGCTGATTCCGAATATACCATATTATGTTCCTATGTTTAAGATGGTAACTCACGCCAAAAACCTCAAAAACGTAATAAAGCGTTTTTGACTCTAATTTTGAACACCAACGAATCATCCTTTCTTTTGATATTATTGACATTTTCAAATTTTTTTAGATTTTCAACTCGATTCCTCGGTCAGAATGACACATAAATGGAGTCTAGTTTGGTCATTTCAACCACCCTAAATATATATATACATATAAAAAAGTTTGTATTTCAGGTATCGTTTTAGTATGGCCTAAAACGGATTTCCACGAAGAAAATTTTAAAAAATTTGCATTATTCGATTTACACCAATAACTCGAATGGAAAATCGAAACATAAAGAGAAAGCAATAGAAAAGGAAAGGAAGGAATAGTGAATGGAAAAAAGACGAATACCTAGTAGGTAAACCATTCCACTTCTTTTTAAGAGTTCTTGTTTGTTACTGGTGATGAACGAACTGTCGAAATCGATGTGTAACTCATTACTTTCATGGAAATAGACAAAGTTTTCATTTACTCCTGTTTCTTTTTATTGAAATGGGTTTCAACTCCATCGTGATTGATTTATTCGTAGGACCTATATACTAGAGTTAGGTAAACTTAATGTTCACAGAAACACGAAGACTAAAAAAAAACTATAAAAAAATTTTCAACACCGCAAGTTGAGGGAAAGCACTAATTACTCAATACTTAGGAACGATAAAATTATCGTAAAGGAAATGATAATCCATGAACACTTGATTCTTTCACCTTGACATCTGCAGATCATAATAATTTATTACCCATTATTTACCTTCTTTGTTTGTTCTGCGCTCAATCAATAATAATAATAACCATTTATTGCTGTTCGAACAAAAAGTTCATTTATACAGAATGGAATGACGGAATTTTAGGTAACCAAGTGCTCATGACATAATTTTATCGCTAATGTAACTTCTAACATTAATCAGGCCCTCTTTTAGCGAATTTTCGAAGAAAATGAAGCTATTGCAATGGCTTCAAAATTTTTGTAATGCAAAATTTTGAAAATTTTCTTCATGGAAATCCGTTTCAGACCATTCTAAAACGATTCCTGAAAATTAACACTTTTTTATATGTATATAATATATATTTATATAAACTGTGGTAGGTTTATATTTATATATATATTTATATATATGTTTATAAGTATTGTCATTCCAGACGATGGGATCAAATCCCTGCCCGTGGGATCGAGATAAAAAATCCAAAAAAATTTTAAAATATCAATAATATCAAAAGTAAGGTTGAATTCGTATGCCAGAATTTTTGGAGTACTCCAAGGGGTCAAATTTTGAAAATTTAGTTTCAAAAATCGCTAAAAAATGTGTTTTTCGAGATTTTTGGTGTGAGATACTATCTTAAACATAGGAACATGTGGTATATTCGGAATCAGCGTGAAATTTCCTATACGAATCACCCATAAAATCGGTTAAAATTATTCTTTGAAAATTCGCTCACCAACTCATGCTGCACGAATGGAACTTTTCTGAGTATGCTTCTCCATGTGTGATCGTACCAAAGGCGAAAGGTTCACTGAGACTTTGTGAAGATCGTACGATCTAATCCTAAGTTAGTGCCAACTGGAATCTGATATTCAAATAATATTCGAATGAGTAAGAAGTCTGAAAGTCGTTTTCCAAAGTTGAGTGCATCTTCGGCTTGTAGATTTTCGAATATTCCCGAATTGCTGTTAGTTAAACAAACCTGATGGTTAGAGGAAGATTTCCTTGTATTCAACTCTGCAGGTATGAGAATATTCGAATTGTGTGCAACTTGCTCTGGCAGTTGGAACAAGACTATGCCATATCCTTATCAGAGGGTAAGTTACACAAAATTCAGTTGGAACAGACAAAAGAATTTGCATCTCACTATTATTGAGTTGTCCTCAGTTGATTTTTGCACCATGTTTTAATGAATATTTGTTAACTTGCTAACAGCACACTAATAATTCATTTAAAGATAATTCTTTGATTATTTATAATATTAAATATTAATTACCTTTTCCAATTTTGTTTTTGTGTTAGCACTACAGGTTTCGCCCCTTAGTGGTAACACAAAACAGAATTGGAAAAGGTAATTAATAATTAATATTGCAAGTAACCTCAATCGAATTCAGTGCCAATCAAATAAAAATAATAATTCTTCGAGCCAAGTGAACAATCAGTTTTATATAGAAATACAAACTACAACTACATAATGCATTAAATGTGAATAATACAAATATACAAAACCTTATAAAGCCTTCCTTCTTGCTTTCTTTCGAGCAAATTTGTCTATGATGTCTATGTTACATACTTCACGTAAACTTACATAAAATTGTGTCAGAATTGGCCTAATAATATTAACACGGTATAATAATAGTACGAGTAGAATCTTTGTTTTAAATGAAAACTAAATTTTTTTTATTTTTTTTTTTATATTTTAAGAAAGTGCACTCGCCTATTGGGCCTAGTGGTAAATCAATGCCTGGGCGTCATTACCATCTTTATTGGAAACGTTGAGGACTAATGCTAAAATACCATGACTAGGACCCAACCCTGGGTAGAAACTTTGGAAATAGGTTTGCTCGCAGTGACCAACTTACCGGTAAGAAACCCGTTTGAATCCACGTTCTGGCGTTCGCGTCGTTCGCAGTGACTTCTGATCTGATAATTTCTGGCTGTTTATAGTATCCATCCTGGTCGTCCGTGTAAAGCAGTTCCAACCACTTGTAAATAATACTGCGAACAAACCTTTTATAAGAAGCTAGCTAAGTCAGTTTGGTCAATCACGCCTACTTAGAAAAAATTAAATAAAATGAAAAGCCACATAAAAGTAATAACTACAACATTAGAAAGAGATTGCGGAGAGATGAATCATTGTCTTTTGTCAAGAGTCAAGTCTTTTCCGTGGAAATATAAAGCCGTCGAAAACCTGAAGTCGTCCTGCTGATTTATGGAAATGGATTTTTACGAGTAGCGAGTACACCCCAACTGAGGAAGGAACGTGAATAAAATCGAAGACGCTTTTTGATGGCTGTCAGCTTCGAAGGCCGTAAAAGCGACACTGCGGTAGGGCGCTGTCGAGGGAGTCCATATCGTTCACGTACAAGGAATGGTAGAGTTGAAGGAACCAAAGTCCGATCAGGAAAAGCATTCCACACAGCAAAACTTACTTTAATATTTTGACATTTAATATTAATTCCTAAATTTAACATAAGTTCCTAAGTCAATATTATTTCTTGAAGGGATCGTAACAAAGAATAAACTCGATTCGTATAAAAAAAAAAGTTTGATTCCATTACAATGTTTCCTCAGTTTCACCTACCAAGGTAGGTATTTTTTCGAAATAATCGAAAAATATAACGTTTTTTTTTTCAGAAGCATTCGGGCTTTGATATTCCATAGGAACTTAATTAGTTTCTGTCATCAAAATGACCGTGTTGTGTTTTTGGCTATGTGGTTGTTTTATGAGCGTGATAAGGATTTGTTTTATACGCAGTGGCTCCTTTTGATCCAATACAATGAACTTCATATATATACGTGACTATCAAGGACATAACCTGCACAATTCCTGAAAATGTCATCGGAATCGGATGAAAATTGAGGGAGGAATGCGTGTGCGAGGATTTAACCTTTGCGCATGCGGAGTGGTCACCACTGATCCGATCACGAAGAACCATCCTCCACATGTGAGTGAAATTAGAGCATTAGGTAGGTCGTGAGAAATTGAGTTTTTTCGATTTTTTTATTTAGGAGTTTTTTTTTTTGGAATTTTAATCAAAATAGAATGGCAATTTTTAAAATTATGCGTGTGACGAGGATTTCACCTTTGCGCATGCGTAGTGGGTGCCACTGACCCGATCATGATAAAACTCATACGGGACCCCACAAATATCCTCCGAATTTGAGCGAAAACGGAGCATTAGTTCGTGAAAAATTGAGTTTTTGGAGGATTATACTATTACGCATGCGCAGAGCCTACGGTTGATAGGGGGCGATGAAATTCATAAGGGACCATCTAGAGCCTATCCACTTCAATCCCTGAAATTTTCATCAAAAACGGATGAAAATGGTGGAAGTTATAAACTGGTCCGATAATGATGATATTCATATTTATGGGATCATCCCCAACTATCCTCCAAATTTGAGCGAAATCGGGTGGGTGAGTTTGTGAGAAATGGATTTTTTGGAAGATTATTCGATTGACCATGCGCAGAGGCTACCGTTGATCTGCGGGCGATGGAATTCATTGGTGTCCATCCGGACCCCAACCAGCACAATCCCTGCAATTTTCATCTGAATCGGATGGAAATTGATGAAGTTATGCGTGCGGCAAGGATTTCCCGGTACCGACAGACAGGCAAGAAACCAAAATGGGGAATTATCATCAAATTTTTTCATTTTCTTTTTCTGAAAGGTACTTAAATGGTATAAGAAACAATATTGAAGTCGTAGATCAAAAATAATGTACCTGTAATTTTAGAAAATGTATTGAAATTTTCATTATTGTAGTATCGCGGGAAAGTTACGTTGAAACAGGTGTCGTCTGTCATTGGCCGAACCCGTCCATGCCTGTCAACCAAACAAAACTGAAAACGGAAAATCTCCAAAAACAACACCGTTTTAGCTCCAGATTAGTGAGAATATAATTAACTTAATTAGATAATTTATTGAATTAATTATCTAATAATAATAAATTATTTGAATAAATTCGTTTTACACTGCTCCTTGTGTGATCTCAGCACATCCTCTTTCAGTTGCTCTTTTAGTGTGACGTGTGTCTCAATGGCCCTCGGAATGCCGCCTGTTTTTCAAACAGCTGAGATTTTATTCAGAATTTTCTCCGCACCAGAACGGAGAATTCCGTATCTTTTTTGTCTTTGTATTACCAGTGTTATTTTATTCCAAATCACAATAGAAGAGCAGAAAAAATTTGATTTTGACTTTGAATAAGTGGAAACAGTTTAAGGTGAAAAAATGTGCCCTTGGCAGGACTCGAACCTGCAACCTCTGGATTTCTAGCCCTTCCAGTTGAGCTATCAAGGCCACTGGTAAGATTAGCAGCAGTCAGTCCCAAAGGAATACACTCTTTCACCTTTCTCTTATTATTTCTTGTTACAAACTAAACTGTGCTGCAGTAGGCTGATGATCAATTATTGCTTTGGGAAGCTAATTGTCTATAAGTGCCAATATGTTACATTAACATTTTAATTGTACCTCCCTGTAGGTACCAAACCTTTCAGTCGTGGTCAATACTAATCCCCCAAGTGTATTAGTGGCAGTCCAGGGTGCAAATTGACTTTGAATAAGTGGAAACAGTTTAAGGTGAAAAAATGTGCTCTTTTCAGGACTCGAACCTGCTACCTCTGGATTTGCACAAATTTGATTTTCTCTTACTCAATCATTCCCCATTGTTCAGGAAGGTCTAAAACGTAGAAGCGAGTGGAAATCGTGATTTCGCGCTATTTATTCTGTATGATGACTATAAACTCATACATTCATTTCAAAGGAGGGAAAATCACCTCCCAAAAGTGAAAAAAAAAAAAATGCTTTTGCTTTCTTCCTGAAAACAAATTCTTCCAGTGCAGGAGATGAAGTGAGACGAACACAAATCATTTCAACGCCTCGCGATATCAAACTTGCCATTTGGAATCGGAACTCAACAATAATTATTCAAGTCGAACAAACTCCGGTTTCCCGTTGGATTCAAACCGGTCAGCAGTTTTTCCCCTCGAGAAATGTGAACGTCGGGAAGTTGGCCGTCGTTTCCAGCCGTTAACCTCTCAAAACGCCCTCGAAAATATCTCTGGCCGCGCTCACTAACTTTCGCCTGAACACATCGCAGAAGTGAATATTTCTTCTGGGAGGTTTCATAGAGATCTGCCTGGCGCCTGTAATTTATACGGCTTTGGAGGCTATTAATAGGCTCGCGCGGATTTATTTGAACCCCTGATAATGGAAGAATCGAGTAAAATCATTGGCGCCAAAGTCTCTGGAGAAGATTTTTTTTTTTCGAATAAAATTCAGCTATTGCAATGACTTGAAAATTTTAATACATAATGCAAAATTTCAAAACGTTTCTCGATGGAAATCCGTTTCAGACCATTCTAAAACGATTCCTGAAGTTTACACTTTTTCATATAGGTACATGTAATATATATATTTATGTATGTATATGTCACTCCAGACGATATTATCTGACCCTGGAATCTATCTAAAAACTCCAAACAATTTTCAAAATGTCAATATATCACAAAAGAAAGGATGAGTTCGTTGGCCAGAATTTTTGAAGTACTCCAAGGGTCTAATTTTGAAAATGAGTGTCAAAAAAGGTGTTCTTTTGAGGTTTTTTGTGTAAATCACCTTCCTAAACGTAAGAACATTTTGGTATATTATATTCGGAATCATCGCGAAATTTCTTATAAGAATCGGCTAAAATGATTCTTTGAAAATTCGCTAATCAACTCATGCTGCATGAATGGAACTTTTTTTCACATTGCTATTATTTCGCAATGTATATTTTCTGGTAGGCAATATATATTTTCTATGTGTGTATGTATACGGGCAATATCTCTGACCCTAGAATCGACCTAGAAAATTTAAAATTCCTTTCCAAAAAGAGTAAAAGTCCTTTACAAAAAGTGTAAGTTTTGAGATTGGGTGTCATTATCGCAGATGACAAACGTTTATCTATCATATAGGTTTGAAAAATGTACTAAAATTAGAAAAGAAATAGGTACTACGTTTCATATTACAGAACCCATTGTTCTTTGTTTCAGGTATGTTTTACTGGCTTGGATCTCTAATGCTTCCACTCAGTATTCAAGTCACTGTAAGTTCCAGGATAGTATTGAATCAAATAATAACGAATAAGTAATACCTAGTTGTAACAGGGGATAATTGGCAAGTAATAAGACTGTGACTTCCTCTGCTTAATTTGATGTATTTAACAATACATAAGATTGGATACCGGTTTCGACTATATCGTCATCCTCAGTCCAGTATAAGTGAGTGGAGTGAAGCTCGACGTGTAGACTTCAAGATCACAAACTATACAGAGTACAAACTATATAGAGTATAGTTTGTGATCTTTAAGTCTCCACGTCGAGCTTTACTCCACTCACTTATACTGGACTGAGGATGACGATATAGTGGAAACCGGTATCCAATCTTATGTATTGTTAAATACATCACATTATTAGCAGAGGAAGTCACAGTCTTATTGCTTGCCAATTTATTATCCCCTGATTCAAGCACCTCTGCGCCATCGGCAATATCCACACCTAGTTGTAATATAGTACTGTAGCACTGCTAACCTCAGTTATAGCTGTTACAAAGTGTAGGACAAGTAGGGAAATGGAAACAAAGTCCACTACAGCTCCTGTGGTAGTTGGGAGAACTGAATCGCCTGTCAGAGTTCCCGTTGTCATCATTCATAGATAATAAGAGACGGAGAGGGTTCCCGTTTCTTCTTTCTCACTGACTGTGAAACGATGCTGCTGTGAGGTTTCAAACTTTGATTTTCATTCTAGCTATTCATTTCAGTTGGGGTTCCCAACCATCCTAGTTAATCGTATTATTTTGCTCTTAGCCAAAATTTGGAACAAATCGATGTAATGTGTGGGATTTACTGGTAGAGTTACGATATTTCACCCTAGATTTTAGGTACCTATGTAGAATGTTATATACCCAGAAAGGGACACAATAACTATTGCCTACTGAGTGTGTTCTAATTCCTACCTACTGAGTCTATGGCGAGGGAGGAAGGTATTGTTAAATAACACAGAAATAGGTAATGATTCGACGTATATCATCCTATAATAGAAGGCTCTGGATTCTAAAGAGGAGACGAAGATTATGTAGAAAATTTCTATCTTCAGGGTTTGAACCACGAGGGTAAGGGGAAGATGTTTTGAATAGAATCGAGAGGAACTTACGTGTTTGGCTGGCAGGAAAAGACTAGAATGAAAGTGGGGTTCGTGGGTTGATCCTTCGAGTGACAGCAGAGCTGTTCTTCGAAGGAACAACCGTGACTCTGTCACATCAATCATTTCGATTCATCCCGGACTTTTTTTTCGAGTAAGTATTCCCACTTGAATTACACAGTGCATTTCGTCACTTAAGAAGCAACACGCCCTATCGACCGTTTTCACGAAAATTAGGTTTTGACTGATTCTTATTCGACTTCTCACGTTGCATCGACTGGTTAGCTCAAAATTGCTCAAACTAGACTACAAATCGAGAAATACTCGAAAAACATAACACCCCCATCGACCTCGATACCTCAATTACCTATTCGGACAACACCCCTTATCGACCAACATTTCGTATTTTCTTTAATTAATACTATTTTCCGTATGGACGCCAACCGGGAGGCAAAAAGTGGCTGAATAACGGGAAACAGAGGGACAGGTGATCAAAAACTGAATTCAGGTTTTTCCTCCTCCTCAAAAATTGGGATTTGGTTCATAGAGCGTGTTGCTTCTTAAGCGACGATTTGCATTTTTGGTTTGGGGGATGTTTCTTAAATATTGTAGATCAAAAATACGATGAAGGTAACACTTCTTTGCATGACCGTTCGATTATGAATCGTCTTGTATTGAGCAGGTAGACGTCACAATTTTTATTAAACCTTAATTTTGAAGTGATATGTTGTAGGACCTACCAACTACCTCCTTCCCCCTTCGAACCCTTACTGGATTGTTGGTAGGTAAATCAATTTAAAACGAATTTGCTGAACGGAATTTATGTCAACGATGTTTACGATTTGGAAGCGAATTCGGTAGCTTCCAGGTGTTAAATTTAGTTTAAAATGTATTGCTAAAAATACTCTAGGTAACGAAGCTGACTATGCCCATGTTCTACCTGTAAGGTGACATTTAGCAGGGGCCTGTCGTGGGTCGAATGCCATACTAGGTGGTGCCAACTATACCACAGTTGTCCATATGTCTACATGTGTAGAAATCGCGCTGTCAAACGTTGCGACTTTATCGCTAATTAAAACCACCGGAGTGGCTTATATTTTCTGTCTATCTAGTCAGGCCCAAGTGACCTTTCCGTGGTGGTTAACCACTGCCTGGTAACCTATCTTCTTTATTTCTATAGTTGTTGGCTAAAAATAGCACCTTATGAGATAAACAGTTCACGGTTTTAACACTTTCGTAGGTATATTGAGCCGACCAACCGTTGCTTTGTAGGATCGATCGGTTTGCACGTGGCTATCACTATCATAATATTAACATATAGCCAGTCGTAAGAACAAATAACTGCGGTATTAAACACCACTTACTTTAATACTTGCTATTTTTGGATGTTTTCCGCCTCTTACCTACTTATTCATTATACGGCCCTCTGAATGTTTTCCTGGAGATAATTATGATGTTGATGACAATAGATATAACTTTTATCTATGAAGAGTTACCTACTCATCATGTGGGGTTCATAAAAATCCCTCGTTATGTTAGAATAAAAAAGTACTATAAAAAGGTCCATTCATGCATCGTGAGTTGATGAAGCGAATTTTCAAAGAATCATTTCACCCGATTTCATGGTTGATTCTTGAAGGAAATGTCTTGCTGATTCCGAATATAACGAATTCCGAAAAACCACTAAAATACGCTTTTTTTGTCGGCGAGCAAATTTGTTACCTACTCCAGTTAGGTAACTATCGAGTTACGAGATTTACAAGTGTTGTAAATAAAGAACGTTCTGTTCTTATCAAGCAATCGACAAGTGTGCATCTCTGCCTAAAATAATTTTTATAATAGGTTATGGGCCCAGCACGCTTCCACTGGGCAAGTTGCGCTGAAGACCGGAGGTCGTATTCAGGGTACTTCTTTACCCTGGGAGGTGCTGCGATAGCCTGGGAAGCTCGTAAGCAGCGGACTGTCGCCTTATCGAGCGTTGAAGCTGAATATTTAGCACTTGGTGAAGCAACAAAGGAAGCTCTCTACCTTCGCCAAATGCTGAGCGAACTGATGTTGTCTCCACCTGAATCAGCTACAATAATATTCAATGACAACCAAGGAGCCCAACAACTGGCAAGAAACTGTGTTCATCATTTTTAACCCTTAATTTTCAAAATTTGACCCCTAGAGTACTCCGAAAATTCTGACCTACGAACTCATCCTTTCTTTCGCTAATATTGACATTTTGAATTTTTTGGATGTTTTAGATCAATAATATTGTCAGATATTCCTTCTGGAGTGACACATGTTATTTATAATAATACATCAAATCGCCGAAATATAGAGGCCTAATATATTGTGTGTTCATTTTCGCAACTTACTGTGAAATCAATCTGTTACCCTTCGGGTCAAGTAAACTAGGTACATAATTTTTGAAAAAATTCTCGCTTCTTCCCCCACTTTTATCTTTCTACAGGACATAACCATCAGAACCTCTAGGGCAGGATAACCACTAATTTTTATCTAATTTATGGTATGAGGAAGCGTCGCTGACCATTCACTCGGCAGCCGTATTCCTACGATCGACCCACATCTTACATGACTTATCTCTCGGTAGTTCAATAAATCCTTGGAAGTTGAAATCGCATTCAACAACGGCGCAAAACCACAAGCTGTCCAGCTGCATCATAGATCGGCTCGTAAATTTCGCGAGGTGACTTATCTCCTCGAGTTGAACGACCGTTTATTCGTGGTGCGTATTTCCTGTATAAGTGAGCAAAGAGAGGAAATACTTAACTAGGTTGAAAGTTTAATGGTTTCCACCGCCATTCCTCTACCCAATTTTCTATTTGCTCAAACTATTATTTTCTATTCATATAACAAGATGCTCTCAGTCAAGTTCCAGAGTGACTCTAAGAAGCTCTAAAACTTGTAATTAGGTGAACTGAAATTCTGTTTTTTGCCTCGACCTGAGACCATCCGATCTTACTCATCACGCTTCTGTACGTACCTACCGATAATATTACCCAAAACTTTTTCCCATTCGTTCCTCGGTTTTACTCTGCTAAAATAATACATAATTAATGTAATAATCAGTTGCCTATAGAAAGATCCCATGTCCTTGAATGATCATTTTGGTGTTCTAAAATATGAATGCTGCTTCCGCCTCCCATTCTAAAATTATATATGCGCATGGGTCGGAAATCAGCATTTTTGCTATCAATAACCCCCCAATTGTGCCAATTTTTGGCTCGAAACTCCGACTGGCTAATCCAGAAAACAGCTGCAAAGGGCGCTGAGGGCCAATTTAAAGACCATTTTAGTGAATTTTCAAGAAAAAAATGAAGCTATTGCAATGGCTTCAAA
>JAEMON010000002.1:46120418-46138301 GCA_030264115.1 Lygus lineolaris | reverse complement strand
TTTCAAATAGGAAGGTATATTTTTTCCATCTATTTAAAATAGCATAATTTTTAGCGTCGAATGAGACCTTGCGGAGCAACCGTTCGCTCCCTGTAAGGACGTAAGGGTTGAACGAAAAAAGAGCAGAAACACGAGTGTGAATCGCAATGCTTCCCGAGTAGGCAAAATCTCCGTTCAAATATTAGCTGTTCAAATGCAACTTTCTTTCGATTCCACCAAACCAAGTTTGTTGTTTACTTTCAGAAGTAGTTCACATTCAGCTATTGCAATAGCTGAATCTTCTCGGAAAATCCGCTAAAAACGACAGCCAAGATGGATGGACAGTGTTAGCTCCTTCACTTTTATAAGTGACGAGGACGAAGGATAGAATCAGCTACCAAAATTTGTAGAACGCTTTGAAACTCAATAAGCAAGTGGAAATTTGGATTTTTGAGGAAAATCGTTTTTATTTTTAACTTTTTCAAGTCTTGTGCGAATACCTAAGGTTTGTTCGCAGTGTCATTTAAAAGTGGTTGGAAGCGATTTACAAACGGAATGAAAATTATTAATGTGCGCATGCGCGACCGACTTCTATTTCCAAACCGTCGGAAGCTGCTAGAGAAAATTCTTCTGGACCGAACTAGTGATCCACTACTAGTTTCCAACCGGTTTGAAGGACACTGCGAACGTCCGAACGTGGTGCAAGCGATTTCTTATCGATAAATTGGTCATCGCTCATTATTTTTTCTCTTTTTGTGAGTAGGAAGTATCAACTTTATCGCTCTTATCCGTCAACATTCTGCCTTCATGGTTTTGCAACCATTTTGCGAATTATCTGCTACTGAACAACCTGTTTTTCTTTTTGGAACAATTCATTGCCTTGGTAAGTCAACCTCGCCTTATGGTGCCCAGTCACTTGTTTGCAAAAGTATGTACCTGAAATCCTTGGGGTATTTAAAATCACGTAGTAGGTATATTCCGAAAAATGGTTTTTGTAAGCGGCTCGATAAAATGTTAACATAAAATTTGAGAGGCAAATAGAAATTTGAGATTTGAGAAAAGGCGGGCTTGTTGACGTATAGGTAGCTAGTTCACTGCCTCCTATATCTCCTTGGGTAGGTAGTTCCTCCCCCCTGAATTCCTTGGTGTATTTCAAATCACGTAGTAGGTATATTCCGAAAAACGGGTTTTTTAAAAGGGTCGATAAAATGTTAACATACTCGTAAAATTTGAGAAGCAAATAGAATTATGAGATTCGAGAAAAGGCGGGCTTTTGACGTATAGGAAGGTAATTCAGTGCCTTCTATATCTCTGATTGAAAGAAATCATTCCTCTCGGTGTTCCAAGTAGAAGCACGTTGAACAAGGAACGTCATTGGAAAAACTAGAAATCCCTGCCGTGCCCAAGATAAGGTAGCGGATTTACTTTGCACTATTTACAGCAGGTTAATAGCTTCCACGACTGCTACTCTGTGGTGCGGCGGAGGAATGTTCGAGCTGAAAGGAGAGTTGATGCAGCGAAATGAGCTTCTTAAAACAGGAAACGGGTCGTTTGTTGGGATCTCTTTACTCGCTCCACCAGCTTTTACTGAACTAAATGGAACCCAACTCGCGTTAATTCGTTGCAGCTTTCAGAAAAAGTCACGATTACAACGGAATTCGTTACCTAAATATTATACGTTAAACGAATTTTGAGATATTGGTATTAATACAGTACTAATGCTCCGTGTGGTCTCATTCGATTCGCTAAATGGTAGACTAATATCGTAAAATAATAACACTTTCCTATTGAGTGAGGGTATCTCAAAATTTCATCCCCTATTTCCTAACCCTAAGAATGTTCCAAAATTGCTGGCATTTTTTTGGTAGCATCGACTAGAAAAGGTCACGATTACGAAAAGGTCAATATTATACGTTAAACGAATTTGGAGATATTGATATTAATACAGCACCAATGTATCAATATTGAAGTATCGTTATTTTCCACTTATCGATATTTTTCAATGTCACATCGATTTACAATCTCAATCGTGTTTCTTGTACCTATTTTTCTTGCAACCCCTTTGAACTGTGGGGGCGGAGGGATGGTCCTTCAGTGCTCCGGGTGGTCTCATTCTATTCGCTAAATGGTAGACTAATATCGCTAATAATACCATCTTCCTATTGAGTGAGGGTAATCTCACAATTTCATCTCTTATTTTCTACCCCTAAGAATGCTCCAAAACTGCTGGCCTTTCTTCTGATAGCATCGACGTTTTGGCTTCGTTCCCAGCGTGACTTATCATTTTGAATGATGGAAAAATACATACCTATACATTTAAGAGCCAATTTGGGCTTGCTGAGGGGTTATAACCCAATTTACGTCAAATGATCAATCTAAACTACACTAATCACCTCCTTCGCCAAGCTATTGACGTATTTGATACATCACCATCAAGGCTCAGAAGCAAATCAGCGGATCGACCTCTAGCCATACTTGATATCATCACGTTTTAAATTAAAGCACGCCAATTTAACTGCTAGAACGCTCAAATACACAATAGGTAGTAAACGAATGATATTGTTTGTACGGTTGCCTTTGATTTACATTGGAAAACTAGTACTTTAATAACCCAAGAAAATAATTGCGTGTCGAATCTTCAATTACTATCGGAGTGTCGCTTCTGGTAAAAAATACGACCGTCAGACGTGACCAATCTGTTTTAAACTGAAAACTCTGAAATTAAACTGGAAATTCGTCCACCAAGACACGCTTGTCCGAGGGAACGTTACAGGCTTTACATGACAAGCCAGGATGAGGGATTTTTCTTCTTGCGAGATAAAGGGACATATTTCACACCGTTTATTTCTAGAAAACGGGACGACACACCATTCACCGTTGATTAAACGAAGAAAAAAAAGATCGAAAAAAGCCTGAAGATATCAAAATAAGAATGCGAGTCGCAGCGACCGAGTTTCTCATTCATCGTGAGAGCTGAAGAGGGGGAATATCCTGTGACTTCGACTCGGAACTGTTACGAAGGAACTGCTCCGGAGAGCCGTTCCTCCCGAAAAAGCACCTGTCCCGTCTATTTCCGGCCGACATCCGGTCGACAGATCTATTTCACCGGTTTACAGTTTAATCCTAGGTTGGAGACGGTAATGTGGCTTTCTCAAAGGTAGGAGGAAGGGAAAAAAAAGGTGATGCGGAGATGAGTCGGTAAGGGAGGGGGGTTATAAATAAAACTGGGGACATCGAAGGCAGGAAGGATGAGAGGGTTTTTAGAGTCGTTCCTTCTTGAGTTATTTATTTCGGTGGGTGAGGGGGGGGGGGTTACGATTAGGTAGTGGAGCTTGACTTCCTCCCACGTGATGCATGAGAGTCACAAACAGGGATTGAATTTGAGGCTAATTTTTCTCAAGCATTGAGTATCATGTCATGTTAATGATAATTTGAGAGAAATATCGTTATGCAAGTTAGAAATTGTTTTTTAGTACTAGATTAACCCCAAGAATCAAATTTCTCATGAAATTTTTCAAATTTTGAGAATTCTCAACTTTTGGGAAAAATCAAATTTTGAGAATTCTCACTGAGCAATAATTGTTTGTCTCAAAAATGATTAAAAAAATTTTTTCTTCCCAAAACTGTTTCTCAACGCAATTTTCCACTCTTGTCTGGTAATTAAAATGATTTAGAAACCGTTTTTTAATCATTTTAGGAACTTTAGCAAATGTTCTAAGAAAACGAAGCTATTGCAATGGGTCCGAAGAAATTATTATTTTGTCCGAAAAATTATTATTACGTCCTTTGAAAGTTAACTCATATTCATACATCTATATGTAATGTGAAGAGGTATATGGTGTCCTATTGACTATCTAAGTAGGTACTGTTAGATATGATCACATGGGTTCCTAATCCTGGAGCTTTGATAATGAAAAAAAAAGGCGCCAAGTGAATGTTAGGTTCTGTTACCATGGCACCCGAAAGGTATTTGGAAGCTGACGTCATCGTACTCGAGTCGGTAGTCGAACGGGTCGTGATGTTTTGTTTCTGTCCGTAAAAATACCTATTTCGGAGTATCATCAGATAGCTGCGGTGTTTTATCTTACAGTACCTACCTATAAACCTCTGGCCGAAGTACTGAAATTTCATTTTAGGCATATTATACCTAAACTAGGTCAATACTTTCTTTTCAGGCCAATACTTCCCATAAACTCTTTGGGTCAACTAAAGAAAGTAAAAAGAATTCTTTTGGAAATTTCCTTAGAAGTGTTCTTCCCATGGGGCTGAAAACTGAGAATCAACTAAAATACCCCACGTTATCACTCTTATGGTTCAAAGAAGCAGTGACCAGATCGAGTCACGGGGTATACCAACTTAATGACGTTCAAAATACAAAATTTGAAGAAAAAATGAGAATTGAGAAAATTTTGGGAGACAAATTCTCAAAAATTGATACTTTATAATTGAAAAAATAGAAAATTCTCAAAAGTTGATAATTGAGACTCGGATCGGAGATAATCGGAGACTCAAGAAAATGCTCAAATATCAATACTTGAGATTTTTTTCATTTTGATGTCTGATAATCGTCATAATTTTTTGATGATATTGGTGAGAAGTTGAGAATCTCAATTCAATCCCTGGTCACAAACGAACTAATGAATTGCTTCAAGTGCTAATTATTATCTCAATTGAAAATTTCTAATAATTCCAAAATATGTCGAACTGATCGGAAATGAGGTCCACAGAACGAAAACACCTCCTTTGCCGAGCCTTTGATTCACTTCATGAGGGCTCTAATGTAAGCCTAGAGCGTGAGCATCACACCACTGTTAAACAGCCTTGAAAAAAAGAAGACCGGTAAGCATCACAAGTAAAAGTGAAGAAATTTAATTTTATTTAAACTAAATTATTGCACAAATGAAGTAAAAAAGTCAACACCAAATCTGAACAATACAAAAATATAATCCACAATCTGTACTGTATTAGTATTTTGTATTGTTCTCTATAGATTTGGTGTTGACTTTTTTACTCCACTTGTGCAATAATTTAGTTAAATTTCTTCACTTTTACTAGTGATGCTTACCGGTCCTCTGGTTTTTTTTATGGATATTTGACAGTGGTGTGATGTTCGCGCTCTAGGCTTACCTCGAGCCCTGATGAAATGAATATACGTCACGAAAGCTCGTTTACACCATTCCAAAACGATTCCTGATATTTAACACTTTTTTATATGTAGGTATTATATATATGTGTCACTCCAGACGATATCTGACCGACAAATCGAGCTAAAAATCCGAAAAAATTTCAAAATGTTAATATCATAAGTTAATTAATATCATAAGAATGGATGAGTACTCCAAGGATTCAAATTTTAATAATTTAGAGTAAAAAAACGCGTTTTTTGATGTTTTGTGTGTAAATTACCATCTCAAACATAGGAACATATTCGAATCAGCGTGAAATTCCCTATAAGAATCACCCACCAAATCGGTTAAATCAAGGTGAAAGGTGAATGAGGTGAAAATTCGCTCATTAACTCATACTGCATGAATGGGACTTTTTAATAGACATTTTAAAGGACTATTGGTGACTCGTTCAAGAACTTGTTCAAGTTCTTGCTGCTGAGATTTTCTGTTTCTGTGGTGTCATTGTGATGTGAAATTGTTCTGATTTTCCCCTTCTAGTTTTTTAATACTGATTTTAATACTGAATTTCAATACTTGTTTCAAGGTGGCATCAAACATTCAACAGCCAATAATTGTAGTTGCGCGATTTTGACAATGACTGCCAAAGGTTTGTAAGAAGCATCTCAAAAATCGAGCAAATACTGACTTTCGTTGTCATTGCCCTCATTATATGATTGAGAAAACAAGTCCCTACAAGTAAGAAATTGAATAAATTTTCCGCTGGATCGGGTAAAGGAAGTTGTTCGTATGAAGCAAACCAGGGAACGACCATCTGGCGACTGGAGAGTCGATGACGTTTTACAAGTAATAGTACGTATGAGTAAGATGTAGATGCGCAAACTACCTCGTGATTAGCATACGCGTGATTCAACCTGCCCAACCCTGCCAGGCCATCGCCTCAGGGCACAGACTGAAAAACCCACACGTCCTGAAGAAGGCACCAAGTAGATGTTCCAATTACTCGCGTGGGACGAGACGCTCGTCGCTACCAAGTTGGGCGCCTAACGACGTCGTTATTACCATTAAATATCGCCGAAAACGGCTTATCTGACTTGCGAGAGTCTCGAGCTCCTAAAAATCCTCCATTATTTAAGACCTACGCCAAGATATTTTCGAGTCGCGACCGAAACCACGTCACCACGTGTGGTTGAATTGTCGGTACGACTGGGGAAGGGCTGCTGCACAGATGGCGATCACACCCCCTCAAAAGACTAGATCTCAACGACTTCAGGTTCACTATATTCTTATTGGAATGAACCACACGAACTAAACTTTGTAGCTTCATCTTTTACACATCTGATCTGGGAGCTCCATTTTCGACTCAGCAGATCTGAGAGCTCCATTTTCGACTCAGCTGATCTGAGAGCTCCATTTTCGACTCAGCTGATCTGAGAGCTACATTTTCGACTTCGCTGATCTGGGAGCTCCATTTTCGACTCATCTGAGCTGCGAGCTCAATTTTCGATGCAGAGAGTAGTACCTCAAAACATTGCGGTAGTACCTCATTGATTTCTACCTAGCCTTCACTTTTCGAGGACTGTAGTTACCAACTTTTGATTATTGGTATCGCGTGAGCAAGTTTTCGTGACGATTTTTCAGTTTATGTATCGCGTGAGCAAGTTTTCGTGACGATTTTTTAGTTTATGTATCGCGTGAGCAAGTTTTCGTGACGATTTTTCAGTTTATGTGCCAAAGCAAAGACATGAAAAGTCAAAACTAACCAACATTTAAATGAATTTTGATTAGTGTTTTCATTTTCAGTTCGTAGAACTCCATATTGATCTTGTTTTCGGAAGGGATTTTCTGGCATAGAACAGAAGTAAATACCCTTCCAAAAACAAGATCAATAACCAACATTTCAAAATTCTCGATCAACTATACCTACTTAATATGTTATTCCGTGTGACCGCCTGATGCCGCCAAAATAGCTTCTCAACCACAACGCCGATGGTGGCGCCAAAAATGTTCATGTTCATTCTTGAGGGCCAGATAAAAGAAGCTATCCTACGTATCAATTCTCTGTATCGCCATTTCCTTGTGCCCTAGTGATATTTTTTGATGGGCTATTCTCATAGGAAATGCGATGAATTCAAATTTATGTCCCAAAAGGTACTCAAGATGATGAGTTTCCGTCCAAAAATGTAGACGTTACACCCATGATATTCAAATGTTACCCCTAATTATGCTCTAACAATTCTGGAAAACGAACTCATTTGTTGTATTATTGACATTTCGGCGCCTCACCCTCTATTTCGGATATGAAAATGTTTTTATAAACTTCAGGATTCGATTCAGAATGGCGTGCCACTGAATAGAGGGACCTTTCTCCTGTTTTTTAGTATGTCAATAATGGATTTCCAAGGAGAAATTCTACGAAAATTTGATTACCTTAGCCCTCACCAATTTCTGTTTTAAGAGCGAATTATTCAATACAATCAATAACACATAATTTGCCATAATACCATTGTAATCATGCATTCTTTATTTTCTTGAGTATCAAATAACGGCTAATTGTGATCGCATTGCTCCTTATTATTTTTCACCGTTCATATTGCTTCCTCATACCGAAGATAAGAAGCTATGTATTCGTGCAAGAATTGAAAAAATTGTTGTCTTCCAAAATCAATATTTCGACTTGCTTTTTACGTTTCATAGCTTTCTGAACGATTTTGGTTCCGTGTCTGTCTGTGGTCAATTCCTTGTCCCAGGCAAAACTATATGAAGTTGTGATCCGAATTTGATGAAATTCGTCAGGGAATGTGCGGGTTAGCCCCCGTGACGGTCCCTCATGAATTTCATCGCCATAGGACCACTAGTCGCGAGAGCGCATGCGCAAATATGAATTTCCTGAATCCCCGTTATCTCAGTTCCTAATTGACCTATTCCGCTCCAATTCGGAGGATTATTGAAGGTTGACAATTGTCTTTGAATTTCGATACGATTGTTTCAGTAATACCCGCTGCGCATGCGCAATTTTCAAATGAGTTCCATAGCCATAACTCCGGAACTAGTCGACCGATTTCGGTGAAATTTGCAGAGATTGTTCGGGTTAGCCCCTAGACAGTCCCCTATCAATGTCATAGCCATCGGGCCACTAGTAGCGTGTGCGCATGCGCAAACTTTAAATTTATTGTCATAATGTTACGTCCATGTTACAAAAGTGAGGAAGCTATAATGCCCACCCAACTTGGCAGACGTTTTTAATAATATATTCATACTCGCCCATCAATTAAATATTTTGCTGTTCCAATGTTCCGTGCTAATTTTAATTTCCCCAGTTCATGTTATTTCAATAATAGTTAGATATATTTTCTAACAATCACAAACTCTTGATGAACAATATCTCGATTTATCCGGTCAATTTTCGGTTAAGTAGTTAGCGAGCGTAGTTCCTATGAGTAGTTTGAAGCTTTTTTTTCTGTTAATAAAAATAACTGCGAGTATGAATGTAGAGATGGATGTGCACAGTGCTGTTTTAACATTGCAGTCACGCCTGCGGGGAACCGTTTTAATAACAGTGGATTCGAGTACGAAGTCTACGCCTGAAGCAAAGAATGTCGCTTCACGAGCGAAACAATCAATGATGTCATGGTGATTCAGACGACCGTTTTTTGTTTCCTTCGCAAGGATGACGGAGCGTCCTCTGAAGAACGGGAGGTCCTCTGAAGACCTGAAGATTGTGGATTCGATGGCAGGAAGGTTACAAGGTAGGTTCGTACGCCTCACATGATCTCACGTGGTTCGTGAATCATCATCCCAACCCTCAAGCTTTTGTCTTCTTCTTGAATATTTACCAGTCTCTTATCTAACGAGGATGAGTTTTTCGTGTGATAAAAACGTTCGCCATCTTGAGGAATAAAGGAAGAGCACCGGAGTCCAACGTCAATAGTATTTACTCCATGTAAATGTAACTGGGCTCGTCATTCAGAATTTTAGCTGTTAGAGCTGTATTACATGCTCTGCACACGGGCAAACGTGAAAAAACCCGATAGCATTAGGGCTGAGTCATGTGATCCATGGATCCAATTATCGTATACGTGTAGATTATCGTAGAATAATGCAGATTTGGCAGACAGTACAGGGTGGTCCACTTCATTAAAACCACCCGGGTTTCCCCAAACTGAGACATATTTCAAAAATAAAAAAATTTTAAAAAATTGCGCACGTCCGCAGTGTGCACAATCCACACCAATTTCCTTATTACAAACGAGAACCCCCATTTTTTATTTCAGATTCGGAATCTACTTGGAATTTAATGAGAAAATTACTCTTCTATCGGATTTCTAATTGCGCTCAGACGTTCAGATTCGCTCATATCGTGCGCAAAGGCCAAAAAAAAAGAAGAGTTTTGTGAGTGTATGAAATAACGAGTGTGATACATGATTTTCATTTGTTTTTCAACTTTAAATGACGTGGTGATGTTCAATTTTCGATTTGTGCAATTGTTACTTTTAAAAACCGTAAACGGAGTTAAATAGAAAAACGTAGTCCATTTCCACGGAAATAATGAGTTACAAAGTTAACTTTACATTACATTTATAACTTTGTAACTCATTATTTTCGTGGAAATAGACTACGTTTTTCTATATAACTCCATTTCCTTTTTATTGAAATGGGTTTAAACAACTTCGTCGCGCTAGTGCTTTAGTTCGTTTTATAAGACTGGTGGTGACTTATTGACATTTTCAAGGTAAATATCGAGAAATCGAAGAATGAGCACCACTTTATTCAGCGTTGAAATACATAAAAACCATGTATCACACTTGATATTTTACTACACCCACAAAACTCTTATTTTTTTGCGTTTTGCTCACAATTGGAACGAATTTCCTTGCACTAGAAAATTAGAGTGTTTTTCTATGAAATTTCACGTATTGAATCCGAAGGTGAAATCTAAAGTGATGGTTCTCATTTTAGATAAGAAAAGCCCCATTCATGCAGCATGAGTTGATGAGCGAATTTTCGAAGAATGATTTTAACCGATTTGGTGGTGATTCTTATAGGAAATTTCACGCTGATTCCGAATTATACCATAATATGGTATAATGTTCCTATGTTTAAGATAGTAGCTAATTCACACCAAAAACCTCAAAACACTCGTTTTTAGTTTAAGCGAATTTTGACTCTAAATTTTCAAAATTTGACCCTTTGGAGTACTACACAAATTCTGGCCAACGAACTCATCCTTCCTTTTGATATAATTAACATTTTAAATTTTTTGAATTTTTCTTATCTCGATCCCTCGGGCAGATATCGTCTGGATATATAAATATATGAATAAATAAATATATATACACATAAAAAAGTGGTAAATTTCAGGAATCGTTTTAGAATGCTCTGAAACGGATTTCCATGAAGAAAATTTTCAAAAATTTGCATTACAAAAATTTTGAAGCCGTTCTTTTTCTTCATTTTCTTCGAAAATTCGCTAAAATGAAGAATGAATGAATTCTCATTTGAAATAAGATAATTGAAGATAGTTGGAAATTGATACTGGTTTTACAGCAATTTTTTATATATAAAATAAACTGTTCATGTCTACAGAAGGCTGACAAAATATTGGAAATTTCTAAGAAACTTTGGAAAATCGATTGTTGCCCTCTGTGGGACGTCACGCCCCGTTTATGTCATCTCCGAAAAGCACCGGGCGTTCGCCTCCATTTGCATTCAGCGAACGACCGCCCGATCTTGGCAGCGGATTTTTCCTCGGTCCCCCCTTCCTTCAGAGCAACAGAGACTTTTCTTCACACCCCCCCCCCCTCCCTTACCGTTGCACTCGAGGCAAAGATGAGAGCGACTGACTGCTGGCGCAAGTATTTTGAGAATTTGATTTACCGCGCTGCAAGAAGTGTTGAAACGCAGTCTTATTGTTGGCAGGCGTCACTCTGAATCTCATAAAATCGTTTTATCCGTCACAGAATCGGATACCTAGGAATTCTGGCAAGCTCCAATTTGATAATTTTAGTTATATTTTTCTAGTGCAACTTGCACATTTTGACATTTTATGTCTTTGCTATGGCACATGAACAAAAAAATCGTCACGAAAACTGTTGACGAAAGTTGTCCACGAAAATTGTCCCAGTTGTGTTCTGATCATTATCGGTTTCAACGAATCCGTTGCTAAGGAAAAGTAACTTCCTCAATTTCCAACCCATGAAAATCGTTCTCCACTCGTTGGAAAGCCCTCAATTTATCGATTATTTCCATGCCCTGCACACGACCGTGGATGTACGGAAAGCTGAGTTAAACAGAAGACAATGTAGGATATTTGTTAACAATAGTAATACCAATAAACTGAAAAATCGTCACTCTTCACTCGAAAAGTGAAGGCTAGGTAAAAATCAATGAGGTACTACCGCAATGTTTTTGAGCTCAGCTAACTGTGCCTTTCATGATTGAGAAATCGAAGGCAAATAAAACTGAGAAACACACACACAACACTCTCTCAGCTAAGTCGATAATGGAGCTCCCAGATCAGCCGAGTCGAAAATGGAGCTCTCAGATCAGCTGAGTCGAAAATGGAGCTCTCAGATCAGCTGAGTCGAATATGGAGCTCATGGAAATAATACTGCATCCAAACTAATTTGGTCGTATGGGAAACTGGGAACATGATTAATATTGACATAAAATGTCCCAATGTGTTGCAGACTCGTATGCAAGCATTTCTTCTCTTTCATCTTTTTCACTGTAGGATGAATTTCACCGAACATTTCCATGATATGATTCAATTGGTTCCAACTTTTTCCAAGTGAAATGATTCATTTCATAATGCCCATTGTTTTTGCTCCTCATAGTTGCATAATTGTTCCTCTGGTTCATTGTCGCCCTGGAGATGATTCAACTGAGAACCGAAACTTTAGGTCATCATCAGTAATGAAAAATAACTTTTTCAGTTTAATTCTGTCACACTTGGAGGGTTTTCTTCATCCTCACTTGACAACAAAATATCACAGTATTGCGTCAATGTTTTGCAACGCAATATAGCATTATATGATCCCAGGGATGACTTCAGATTAGATACACGAAAATGAAAAACAAGATACCTATTTCTCATCAACTTTCGAGTTACCTTCCTCTGCCCAATCATCTCCGAGACGAGGCGGAAACAATAAAGAATTTCTTGCCAGGTCGTGGAGTTTAATTTAATGGTGACCTTTGAATCGACCTTTAATGTTCACAGCATAGCCCTCTGTTGTTGGGATATTCGTACGACATTAAGTTCTTATCTCAATAGAATGAGTTGGATTTCTGGATTCGATTGCAGGGGACACCATTTCGAATTTGGATTTAGCCTTAGTAATGGGAATGATTCTCAGGAAAAACTGGTAGTTATAGTAGATTATATTAATTATGTATACAATTATTAACATTGCAGGTACTACCTCTACTACATGCATGCAGTTTGTTGAACATGTCATATACTCGTGTACAAGATATTATCACACTTTTCCTACGTATAATCGAATTTGAACTTCATTGCATGTATTCTATATTTGCAAAGAGTTTAGAGGAAAGATAGAGATGGCACATCATCAGCCAATGGGAGCTTTTGAAAAAAGTAATCCCTAAAAGGCGGAGCCTAGAATCATGACGAGGGAGAGTAACCTCCAACACTGTTATAAAACTCATTTCAAGTCTGACCTCACCCGATGCTGATTCCCATTAGTGCATTTAGTATTAGAATATTTTAATTTGGGTGGAATAGGGATGGAATTAATTTTGAAGTATAATTTTGGATATAATTTTGATGGAATATATTTTAAAAATTATTCGAATCGGGGTTTCGATGAAGTCTATCAATAAGCCATCTATAGTTTAACATCGATTCTGGTAGACATCGCAATCCCATTGGTTATACAGGCGGAGTTCTAGGTCTCTTCTGCCCCCTCCTTGATTCTTCTCCTCTACCCTTCTTTCTAAGATCTTTGTATATTATATTCGTGCATCCCACAATATTATGTCTTGAATAATTTAATTTGACCATTTTATTGTTCACAACTACAATACCATTGAATAATTTAAAATGATGTATAGTTATCTATTATACTTAAGATTCATTCTTTTTTGTTGCAGGTATGTGGCAGGTGGCATATTTTGGTCAAGAATAACGAGGTATCGTTCATGCCTATTCTTATTTTAGTGTTCCACTTCGCTATTTTGAAGAATGTATAGTAGGTAAAGATAATAGAGAAATGTTCATGATACTCGCTTCTAATATAAGCACGATGAATGTTGGTATTCTCTATTATTATGGAAAGCATATTATGAATGTGGGCAGATCTACTCAAGTAAAAATTTAGTGACGCAGTCTACACCTTTGGCTAATTGTTGAATATTCTGACACTTCCCAGTTCGTTTATATAGATTCTATCTGGCTATTTATAACATTCATTAGAACCCTCCGCATGAGAAAAGGATTGACATATGTACAATGTGGAATCAATTTTATTGTATTTATTGACATTTTGGCCTAACTTGTTCGAGCATATTCGTCGTTTAATATTGCCGATCTTGTTCAAGGTGTTCACGTTTTGGGTTGCGCAGGAGCTAAAACCCGATTGAGTTGAAATTCATATAGCTCCACCTAGGAACTGACCTGCGCAATCCCTGAAAATCTAGTTTATTATTTTGTTTTTTCCAAAAATTTCGACGTTGTCTCTTGTGAGTTAGCACCTGTTTCAGTGTTGAAAAAGACCTCTCAACCTCACAGGACATAATTGTTAGGTACTTGAATGAAGATATTACCACTGTTGGAAGCTCTCACAACAAGTACGTTTAATATTTGAAGGGACGTAACCCAGTCTACAGCCTGGTTCGCTGGTTCAGGAAACAATTGGGGTTGCCGAGAGGTTTTTAGGCAAGTATTTTATAGTAGGTACCTTATTACCTATGTATTACCCGATCCTTCCTTCACTCACTACACGTTCGATTTTTGTACTTAAAGAAACCGTAGTTGCAGAAAATTCACGTTTTCGCATGCGCCCTCGCCGTGACCCGAAGGCGATGAGAATAATATGAGACCGTCTAGGGTCTAACCCGCACGATCCCTTGAAATTACATCAGAATTGGACCATAAATTCGTATAGTTTTGCCGGTTACCACAGACAAACGCAGACATAGAGCCACGGTGTCAATATTGTCCTTTCAAATTGAAGCTTTGAAACGCAAAAAGCGAGTGTAAATTTTGATTTTGGGGATTTTGCTTCCGAGTCTACCAAGGTAGCGGAAGCATTGTTTTCACTTTTGGGATTTGAAAATTTGTTTACCTCCAAAATCAAAATTTCAACTCGCGTTTTACGTTTTAGACCTTCCTGAACAATTTTGGTTTCGTGTCTGACTGTCTGTGTGTCCGGGAATCCTTGAAACGCGCATAACTTTTGGACACACTTAAAATTTGGAGGGTAGTTGAAGATCGAAGGTTGGATTGTACCCTACGAGTTTCATCAAGATCGGATCAGCGGTATCCACTGCGCATGCGCAAAACTTGAAATCCTTGCAACACGTATAACTTCAACACTTTTCATCCGATTTTTCTGACATTTTCAGGGATTACGCGGGTTAGCCCCCAGATGGTCCCCTATGAAATTCATTACCAGCCAACCAACGGCGGCCTCTGCGCATGCGTAAACATGAAATCGTTGAAACATCAATTTCTCGCGACCTAATGGGCCGATTTCGCTCAAATTTGTAGGAAAGTTGAGGATTGGAGATCCGATAATGCCCTATGAATTTCATCAAGATCGGATCAGTTGTACCCACTGCGCATGCGCAAACGTGATGCTCGCATAACTTCGACAATTTTCATCCGTTTCGATGGAATTTTCAGGGATTGCGCAGTTAGTAATCCATTTGATGATTTTTTTAATATACATGTTATGTATAAAATCATGTTATGGATACGATGTGCCACACCCAACTTGGCAGACGTATTTTTCTTATTTTACTTCTTGCACGAGTACATACGGTAGTTAGGAAGCCTGTAATATGAAAGTTTGATCGAATCCGAACTTTGCTAATAATGTTGTTCAATGATTGCCTTACGCTTGTTTCTCGATCTATTCAGAGTTTAATCGTCCTTTGTTTACCAGTTTTGAGTCACGCGATGAATGGACCAGAGAAATTCCTCGGTGGGGAATCATCGTGTGGAAAGCTTTCGGGAAAAGGCGAATTTCTTTGTTTCACTCGGTCGGAATTTATTTTGAATCGCAGTTTCTTTGTTGGTCATCTGACTTCCTCTCATCCTTTGACTTTGTTTTCTGTGTTCTTGGCAGCCTCTCTTGGAAGGCGGAGACACACGATCTTGTTACGATTAATTGAGCTTTGAGCCGCTTCCTAAGTTTGTAGTGGCTAACAAGCTCTTGGCACTGCTCTATTTTAATCCGCAGTGGATTTACTGTTCGGAAAAGTTCAACTTTTCCCTCTTGCAGATGTGATCCCTCCTGCTTCCGAGTCAGTAGTACTCTTTGTGCAACTACTAATCCACACTGTTTGACAAAAACATAACAACGATTTCGATTATTCAAATGTTTTGATGGGCTACTCATTTTTTAGAAACAGAAATTTTAGACTAATTCTGAATATACCTCATGTTCCTATGCCCAAAATTAGACACGTTTTGTTTGTATGATAACGATGAGAGATAGATACTTATTACATGCTCATGTAGATTTGGTAATAGTTTAACATCATATTTAACGTTTCTGGGGATTTTTGTAGGTATTAATCACGCAGGAGTGCATTCGAACTTTCGAACCGAACTCGAACTGCTCGAGTGACGATTTGACTTTATTACAAGAAACGTTTCGAACATGTCCGATTAAGTACCTTTACGGAAAAAACAAATAATAACATTATTTTTATCACAAATGAAAAGCCAAGAGTTACTCAGTGGTCCGAAATGGGATTGTAGCACTGTTTTGATAGGAAATTTCACTTCGCGCTGATTCCGAATAATCATGTTTCATTGTTTAAGATTGTAATTAAGACAAAAAACCTCAAAAAACAGTTTTTTACCCTAAATTTTCAAAATTTGACCGCTTAGAGTACTCCAAAAATTGTGGCCAACGAACTCATCCTTTCTTTTTATATTATGGACATTTTGGATTTTTGGATTTTTTGGAGCTTAGGTACTTAGAGAGACCGTCTGGAGTAACACACGTAGATAACACATTAAACGCATACGCAAAAGTTTTGACTTTCAAGAATCGTTTTAGAATGGCCAAAAACGGATTCTCCCATTGAAATAGCTTCATTTTCTTCGAAAATTCGCTAAAATAATAGGTTGCTGTTCTTAGTCCCACTTTATGCTATTCCACCATTTTTTAGACCATTCTAAAACGATTTCTCTTATACAAATTCTAGAGCACATCTGAATAAGAATTTCATCTAAGAGCGCTCGCAGACGCTTGCATTTTCTTGAACTTTTTTCTGTACTTTACTTAGTTGGATATTTTGAGAATATATTTGGAATATTCGTAATTTACTTCCGTTGGAGGCAGCCATTCTCATGTGTTATGAGGAACGAAACCAATGCTGAACTAATATAACTCACCATCCGCACTCAGGCAGTTCACCAGTTCGAAGGTGAAATTATCGAATGTAGACAAATATTTCATGTCTCCTGCTATTGAACCAGGGTCCTTGAGGTTCTAGCTAATGATTACAATCCATTTCGATAATGTTGAGAAATCGACTTTTTTCCAGGGAATTGCGATACCATTCGATACGAGTATGGTATCGAATATTTCTTTCTATACTGAGTATTTTTGGTATCGATACTTGTGATTCGAGTATGAGTACTAGTATCGATACTTCTTCCGATACCGAAAGAAATACTCAAATGCGAAACGAATGACTAGATACCTAGTTTTGATATCTAGTATTGATTGCTCCGCCATTTTTCCAGCTTCCTTATATGCAATTTCGGTACCTTTAGTTCTTGACTGAAAGTTTTATTTAACGTACTACGTAGGTACTTGATGATTGAACGAAGTTCTTTCATTGACAATACGTGGAACATTTTCGCTTGACAATGATTGGTGTTTTCCTATTTTGAAATTCTTTGTGATATCTTGCCAGTATACATAACACTTTGGTGTGTCAAGTTGAGGTGTAAATGTAGTGATAACCTAAAATTCGTTCATATTTTGTATTTGCAGTTGTGAAAATTTTCTTAGAAATCATTCACGCTTTAATAGTACGTATATACTACATACTATGTTTTACTCAGAGTTTTTTTTAATAATGTTTATACTTGGCTATTTGAATCATTTTCAATACACTTATGATTTAACTCAAATTATTTTTCTCTCATTATACCCCTCCCCCCGAAATAATAATACTATTACCGTCTTTGTACCTACTCAACATGTGATATCATGACAATATACTTCAATCCAGCTTCACGAGGATTCCAAACCTCAAAATGTAATGAAATTTTGAAACGAACCAATTAGGTATTACCTATTCAGCATTTTTCTCGCGTGAGAGTATTCATTTTGAGTACTCGTGAGTATTGATACTTTTCATCCGATATTTCACTTTTAGGTATCGAATAATCGATTCAAGTACTTGAATGAGTAACTGGTATCGATACTTTCTTTCGGTATCCCATCCCTACTTTTTTCGCGCTGAAATCACGTTCTGATCCACTGTGGGCCATCTTGAAATCGCTTGCTTGCTGCAAGAATGACAAATCTGAAAATCGCGACTTTTCAGGGGACACACTTTTAAGTTT
>JAEMON010000002.1:46107914-46119418 GCA_030264115.1 Lygus lineolaris | reverse complement strand
AACGACACACTGGCACATGTGGCGCTCCCAACTGGCTCTGAATGTCGTTCTACCAGTACTTTGAAAGCCCTTTTCATTGCAACAACAGTTGCAAAACGACATATCAGGAGATGTGTCGTTCTTGCAACAAGCAAGCGAAATATTTTTGAATCCATCCTAACGTTCCGGTCTCGCAAAAACATGGCTTGAGGTCACCTCGGGACCTTCTCGGTACTACTAATCTGCTAACGCTCGATATTCCAGGGACAGTGTCCTCTCATGATACTTGTAGTAGGTAGGTTGGTAGGTACCTTGAATTCTAGGAAAAGGGGTTGTCTGAGACCGAGCAGGTACCTAGTTTCTAGAATTCCCCGCCACACAATGTTTTCATCGGTCGTTGTCTTTGTTTTGTCACGTGTGGTGGCTTTGTCTCTTTTCCTTGTTAGTTGTCATCCATCATTGTTCTTGTCTGCGATTTTTGAGAGACAACAGAACTGTCTACCAAGAAGTCTACCAAGGTAGCGGAAGCATTGTTTTCACTTTTGGGAGGTGAAAAAATGTTTACCTCCAAAATCAATATTTCAACTCACTTTTTACGTTTTAGACCTTCCTGAACAATTTTGGTTTCGTGTCTGTCTGTCTGTCTGTCCATGGATCCTTGCAACACGCATAACTTCCACAATTTCCATCCAATTTTGATGAAATTTTCAGGGATTACGCGGGTTAGGCCCTAGATGATCCCCTATGAAATTCATCACCAGCTGACCAATGGTAGCCTCTGCGCACGCGTAAACGTGAAATCCTTGAAAAATCAATTTCTCGCGATACTCCGATTTTGCTCAAATTTTTAGGGTAGTTGAAGATCGAAGGTTTGATGGTACCCTAGGAGTTTCATCAAGATCGGATGAGTGCTACCCACTGCGCATGCGCAAACGTGAAGCTCTCATGACTTCGACAATTTTCATCCGATTTCGATGGAATTTTCAGGGATTGTGCAGGTACTAATAATCCCTTTCATGATTTTATATATATGTTATACATATACTATCATGTTATGGATACGAAGAAGCTATGTTCCCGACCCAACTTGGCAGACGTTTTTTCTCTGTTTCACGCACTCACATTATTCGGCTGACGGGTTCATGAGATGTCACATGTTATTAGTATAATCCGAATCCGGAATAAAAAAATAAAAAATGATGGTTTCCATTTCAAAGTAGGGAGTAGGTATGGGCTGTGTCTATTTCGCCCATGTGCCAAAAATTGGGCATAGGTACGAATTTTGTAATTCTTGATATGACTGCCCACGTTAGCGGAAGCTTTGAAATTCCCACTCGCATTTTACGTTTCGGAGCTTCCTGAACAGATTTAGTTCCGTGTCTGTCTAGACCGTTCTGTATGCCCGCTCTTCCTTGTTACAGCCATATCTTGTAGAGTTTCCATCAGATTTTGGCTAAATTTTCAGGGATTATGCACGTAGGGCCCCTTGAGGTCCCATAATATGAATTTCTCCATGATTGAATCAACGGTACGCTCTCTGCATGCGCTAACATAAATTTTGTTCACGATTGTGCTGATATGTGGTCTAAACTGACAAACATCTACACGATTAAGAGTTTTAAATTGAACAGTTTCGATTTCAAATTTTCTTGGACGCGAGGAAACTATGTGCCATTTCCACTTGGCAATGTATTTTTAATTCTTTTTGTCATTTTGATAAATGAATTACCTAATTGTTTCTTGAAAAATAGGATGTTTCTCGTTTAATGGTCCACCCTGTTTTAAGCCATACCCTGCGCATTCGAACTCGAACTTTTCTTCTCGCACTCGAACTAAGGATTCTGTGAAAATCCGTACTCTCTAAACTTCGAGTTCGAGTGCACCCTTAATCACGGTAGAAAAATGCAGAGATTGAGATTAGTCACTCATCTTAGTCATCACCCAAAACAAAGCAAACATTTATTAACTAGGTTGGTGCCAAATTTAACTCAGTTGACTGTCAAAGACAAAACGTGTAAACTTATTACACAACGGTTAGTTGTTTTCTGTGAAGATCTCCCTTCCGACAGTCAAAATCTATTTGCGGTTTACAATAGCGTTTTTATTCGCCCATTAGCTGCACATGTACAGCTCTACGTCTGTTCTCATTCGATCCTAAAAATTGGAAACTATTTGAAATCTCAAAAAAAACCTTGTATTTCCATTTTTTACCAATTTGAAATTTTTGTCGATTTATCAAAATGTTGTCGACGTTTTTTGCCCATGATTGATAGAAAACTGTAAACTACGGGTAAGTAAGTAAAACTGTAGAAAAAATTCAATGGGCGATTTTGAAATTGCATTCTATTTTCTACCTCTTGGAGATGACATCTTGGAAAAGACCCCTAAAAGGACATTCAATACCAAGTTCAGTTTTTTGGTCCATTTAACTAAGCGGACCGGTTTCTTCGATATTTGAATTCTCAATCATTTATGCTTGTAGGTAGGTGTTTCAAAGATAATTATTTACCTAGTTTTTTTTTGGAAATTATTACGGATTTTAGCAATTTCAGACCTTTAGAATCTTTGGTTAATTTAAAGGGCTAAAAAAAAATACGACATTTCTCGCTGACTCCGAATATAGTATTAGCCATATTTATGTTCCTACGATGGAAATTTTCCCCAAGAATTTCAAAAATCGTTTATAAGCGATTTTGTCTTTTAATATCAAAATATGATCCCTGAAGAATGCTCCAAACTTTCTGGCCAACGAACCCACCCTTCCTTTCTAAATGTTTGACATTTTCGCACTATTTGGATTTTTTAGATCGTTCCTGAGGCTCCCCAAAATGGGTTTTGATGGAGAAGATTTTCGAAAGTTGATATTTCTACAAGTTCGGATCCAATTGCAATAGCTTCATTTTCTTCACTACTATAAAATTGCGAGGGGGCCAAAAACACGTTCTCGTTATTTTGAAGTTAATGGGGAACTTGCGTGGGTAGGAATTTTGCATTTCGAACCTCAAAATCATCTGATTAGTGCCCTTAAAAACCATCTGGTGTCTATTTTGAGCGTGAAACTAGGACAGGTTTGACCAGAAACCGGGTTGAGAGGGAGCGCGTGACGTCATTTAGGTTAAAATTACAAAACCCATTTTCAGTAAGTTTCAATAGTTGAATACCCCTCATGATGCACCCTTTTAGAAAGCCCACACTAAGATCTTTCAAATTATAAAATAAAAAATATATAAAATAAAATAAAGTTCCCCGTTCTTGAGTTAGTTAGGTACCTTTTTCTTTCTTTATATTCTGGAAGATGCTAATCTCCAAAGGCGTGATGATGATTAATGAGTAAGTCACAACGTAAGTACTATAGAACCAGTTAATGACTAACAATAGAAGTGCTATATATCACTATTCCATTCGTGAATGTGTGATTCTTTTGGCTTTTGAATTCCTCGAAGATTGGCGTGGAGTGGAATGATTCGGCCTTTGTTCATCATTAGACACTAACATTCATCCCAACGAAGCTATCAAACTTGTATATACCGATCCTCGAGCTGCATTTGAATTTTACGAGACGCTCTCCCATAAATTTCCTGGTCTTTTTCTCTCCCCCAGAGGACGCCAGCGAGTCATTGAAATAAATACTCACTTTATTACGAGGTCCCTCTCGCCTTTCGAAATTCCCCGGGATTTCTACTGAGGTTTCGACCTGCCTTGACATTTGTTCCAGTTCGGATCTTCACGAGTCGGCTTCGCTCGTGCCTACTGAATTCCATTAAATCTTGCATAACAATGAGCGTTTGAGCGAACGAACCGTCTGGCTTGGAACGGTTCTAAATATAGATCCGGTTCGTTTTTCGACAAGTGCCTCGCTATTGGGAGTTTCTTCCGTTCCGATTACACCCAAATTACACCTTATACTGCCTGAGAATTGTTCAAGTTCAAGATGATCGATGATTGGCTGTATCGCAGTTGTAATTATTGATGTCATCAGACTCTAACAGATGTGGGCAGTGGATGATCTTGCAAGCTTGTGAGGATTCCATTACGTTTCAATTTGACGTGAAAATTTTTGAAATTGCACCATCTTTCCCTCGTAACAAAAGTGTTTACTGACTCAACGTCACTAAAGAAAACCGATTTCACGATGAAGGCAGAGGGCGTAGGTATGACGTATATCACAGAGATGTTTCTCTGATGCATATACTATAGCCTGCCCAGGTACTCACCCATCATTCTGCGAAAAAACCACGAAAATCGGTGCAGCCGTTCACACGAACCGTCACACACATACAAACAAACGAAGTTTTGATTTATTGCCGGAAAATTGGGTATCCCGGCCCAAAAGTTAGGTGTTACTTAATAGGTATCCACGTTTAATGCCTCCACAAAAGCCCCTTCCGAATGATATTTTTATTAACTAGGCCAAAATTAGTGCAAAATGCGAAAAACGAGGTTGTACTGATGAACTCAACATCTATATATATGTAAGTCAGAGGTAATGTCCAGGTATTGTTCCTGTTGGTGGATACCTACCAATAGCTTATGATCAGTGATCATAAGAGTAGAGTCCCAGTCAGGTCTGGACCAAACCCAGGGATAAAACCATTCCCCTGGTTAATCCCAATGTATCTATTTAAAAAAAAATCGCTATTGTCACTTGACTGGGATCACTCTAAGTGAAAACTGACTAAAATTAGACACTTCCGCCCCATCGATTCTCCATAAAATCCAACTTTTTCTCAGGAAATCAAACGTTGCTATCAAATTTTCAGCTAAATGTCATACAGATGCCAGAAACAGAGATTGTAAGCCATTACAGCCTGAAACTCATTTCCAATGGCAACCGCAGGCAGTGATGCCAGAAACACGGCATTTTTGTTTAGCAATAACGATTGACTGAAAGAGACTCACGGTCATGTTCTTATCGCCTGTACAAAACCGTTCAGAAACACGTTAGTGAATCAACCAATTCATCAATATTACCAATCCTAGGATTGAGAACATCAGAAGAAGGACCATAATGCCAGACCAAGATCGAGTTAGTGAATAAATTTTATTGCATTTTAGCGAATTTTCGAAGAAAATGAAGCTATTGCAATGGCTTCAAAATTTTAGCAATGCAAATTTTTGAAAATTTTCTTCATGGGGATCCGTTTTAGACCATTCTAAAACAATCCCTGAAATTTAGCTCCAGACGATATCTGATCGAGGAATCGAGATAAAAAATCCATACAAATTTTAAAATGCCAATAATATCAAAAGAAGGGATGAGTTCGTTGGCCAGAATTTTTGGAGTACACCAAGGGGTCAAATTTTGAAAATTTAGAGTCGTAAATCGCTTTAAAAAACGTGTTTTTGAGGCTTTTGGTGTGAATCACCATCTTAAACATAGGAACATGTGGTATATTTGGAATTAGCGTGAAATTTCCTACAAGACGCACCCAACTACTCGGTTAAAATTATTCTACCAAAATTCGCTCATGAACTCATGCTGCATGAATGGAACTTTTTCTATTGCACCTTTTGTGAAACAAAGTGATTCACGATCATGTTCTGATCACTTGCCAGAAATCCATCAGAAACACAATATAGAATCGGACACTTCTTCAAAATAAAGGAGTAAAAAAAGTTCCATTCATTCAGCATGAGTTGATGAGCGAATTTTCAAAGAATCATTCTAACTGATTTGGTGGGTGATTGATATAGGACATTTCATGCTGATTCCGAATATATCATATATATAATGTTCCTATGTTTAAGATGGTAATTTACACCAAAAACCTCAAAAAACCCCATTTTTTACTCTAAATTTTCAAAATTTGAACCCTTAGAGTAGGCAAAAATTCTGGCCAGTCCTTTCTTTTGATATTTTTGAAATTTTGAAATTTTGTCGGATTTTTAGCTCGATTCCTCGGTCAAATATCGTATGGATGACACATATTTATATCAAATTTCAGGAATCGTTTTAGCCTGAAACATATTTCCAATGAAGACGATTTTCGAAAATTTGCATTATTTAAATTTTGAAGCCATCGCATCGCAATAGCTTCATTTTCATCGAAAATTTGCTATAATGATAATAATGAAGAAGTTATTGATTCACTAGATTGATTTCCAGCAATCGATCAGAACATGATCATGTTTATTACAACATGCCTATCATACGCCTTTTCACATAGTTTGGTATTATAGAACATATTGGAAACCCGCACCCTTTTCCTTTTTTCTTGTTCATCTTTTTTCCGTTTGTGAAAAATTGTTAATCTTTCTCCATAAGGTAGAGAATTTATTACCCTACGTTTTGAATACCAGAGGAAACGGCCTCATGTTGTGCAGTTCAACCTTAGTGTAGACGGAAGGAATCTGAGGGATACTCGTGCAGGTAGGGCTCCTTAAATCATCATTGAACGATGAATTGCGCTCGACTGCTCAATTATCCGTTTTGCGCGAACACAGTAGGGAGCTTGAATCAACGTGTAATTATTCGTCGGAAGTTGAATGGGAGGATTCAGATCGAAGAAATTGTGAGGTTCTCGCTCTCTGAAGAGAAGAACGACTGGTTAGGAGGAAGGAGCGGCTTGCGGTGGTAGAAAAATATAAATTGTGGCCGCGATACGACCTGCAAGCGTTGGGCGAAGGTGTAATTTCCGGAGGACGTTTAATGACGGCTTGTAAGGTGGGCGTAGCAGAATCAACGGGGTAGCTGTTGTGGTTCGCAATTTTGTGGGATATGCTTCGAAAGATTGCTATAACACGTTTCGTCTGTCCACGTAGGTGTCACTGCCCTGAGGTCACATGTGCCCATGAGCTACCTGCGCAAGCAGGCACTTTGAGCGGAGCCCAACTCGTTGATGTGCGCAAGCCTTGCAGAGGATTCAAATTATTGTATACGCACCAAGTCTAATAATCCGGCAAAAACTGTAAAATCATCGAATCTTATGCTCATTGTCCACTCATGTTGGTTACATATTATTTATACCTACAACCATTATTAGAGTGACCAAAATACAAAATATGTAGGTGCAAATTGTCATCTGATAGGGTTGATCAAGAGCGTTCGATATGATCCCGAATTATCTGTAGAATTCATATTGAGCACTCACACAGGCTACGTCTGCCAAACAGAGGGAAGGGCCGCCATAACCAACACCCGGATTTTTATGGTAGTTCGGGGTTGGGCCACATGATAATAAAAGGGGTCTTGCATTTCGTCGCAATCGGGTCAATCATAGCCTTTGCGCATGCGCAAACGTATTGGAAAAATGGGGGTAATGTCAATCAATTATTTACGGTTTAGAGATGGCATCAGCAAACGAATTATAATGCCTTACGAATAAATACCTCCATGATCCAAGCATTCATAATCACTCAAATTGTAATGGTAGTCCCGGGGTAGGTCTTGTTTGGCTCCGTATGAATCTCTTCGTAATCGGAGTGGTAGTAGCAATCGAAAAAGAAGCCTAAAAGCCAAAAGTGAAGCCTTTGAATGCCAATATTTCACAAAGCATGCTCTTATTTTGGTTGTTGGACGTTTTTATTCGGAACCATGGGCAAGCCATCAAACCCCTGAATTACCCCAGACCAGACCTTGGCCACTTACTTATTGCACCCAAACGAAGATTGCCTCGTAATTAAAGTGGATATTCGTGGGGGGAAAAAAGTATGTAGCCTCGTTTGGAAAGCTGATTCTCTGAGGAAAGATTTCGAGGTGAAAGCAAGAGATAAATTGCAAATTTTCCTACTTCAACCGTCTATTTCCTTATTTTTAAGCTTGGAGGCTCGTGAAAGTACTATTTCCTGCAGGATGGTCGCCTGATAAGCCTTAAGTGCCTTTCGTAATGTATCTAGTATGGCAAAACACTTCAAATCGTCTGAAGTATGAAAACGATAAGTTTTTTTGCAAATCATACTTGAAGACACTTTATGGACACTGTAGACACTCGTGGGATATACCGAGGAAGTGATAAGCGATACTGTCGCTCTGTGGAGGAGAACTCTTAAGAGGAAACTCTAAGAACTCTAAGGAGGAACTCTAAGAGGAAAAAGTGGAGAAATCGAGAGATTTTCCCATTAGAATTTGGATTAAGCTCCTCGTCTTGTCGGAAAAGATCGAAAAAAATCCTCGATGGAAGGTTCTTAAATATTAACTCAAAATCCATCGTAATCAAGGAATGTTCTATTAACAAGTGTGAATGTAAACCAGTTGATACTTTGACGTATGAAATTTCAATCACGATTTAGAGAAGCCTCGAATTAATGAGCGTGTGAATGGATGAGTTGAATATGGTGGTTTCATGACTTAACAATGGTTCGGTAGCGCCCCTCCGAAGGGTGGATTACCCTTCAAAGGTAAAGTCGTGCCCGAACGATGAGTCCGTAAAAATTATACGGCACTATTGTAACGTGGGGCGAGGAATGCGGGTCGCCACGTGGCATAGGGGTGCCTTCATGGGGAAGAATTACAAGCTGGTCACTGGGGGTGAAATGAATTAGGGGTGTGACAGGGTTGCATATTGAGGCCACTTGTGCCAAGTCAAACCCTGAACGAACCACGAGAAATTAAGGGGTTCTAGCAGTATACAATTATTGTTTGTGCAGAGAGGTTGCGCAAGAGGTTTCTTCCAAAGTTGAAATTGTATAGACAAAATCAACCTTCTGACTCAATTTTAAATCTTGATACCGTACCACCAGTCAGCTACAATAGAGACATAATCTCCAAATCGCCCTCTGCAGCGTATTTTTGTTGTCCTGGTTGGTCGATGAGTTTTCTTGTTTTTATATGTGTGAACAAGAGCTCACAGATAGGATTATTGAGCTTCGCAAGTTTTACAGCAACAGTTTTATTGGAAAACTTGCAATAATAAGTATATCAACCAATAAATTTGTCAACTTTAAAATAAACGTATTATTTCAGTACCTTCATCAAAATCACCATGGTGATATCATCTTAATATGTTGTTCTCTAGAACAAGGAAGTGGCGGAGACCTGTATACACATACACATTTTGATCCATTATTACGACAGAATCACTGCTGCATTAAAAAAAAAACGTCTGCCAAGTTGGGTGTGGCAAAGCTTCCTCGGACCATTAGGTCGCGAGAAATTGATGTTTCGAGAATTTCAAGTTTACGCATGCGCAGAGGCTACCGTTGGTCGGCTGGTAATGAATGTCATAGGGGACCGTCTAGGGCCTAACCCTCGTAATCCCTGAAAATTCACCCAAATCGGGTGGAAATTGTGGAGGTTATGCTTGTTGCAAGGATCCCCGGACACACAGACAGACAGACGCGACACCAAAATTGTTCAGGAAGGTCTAAAACGTGAAAAGCGAGTTGAAAATTTTGATTTTGGCGGTAAAAAATTGCTTGGTAGACACGGAAGCAAAAATGATTGTCTACTTTCCTTCTGTTCTTTTCCCATGATTAGCTTCAATCTAGTTCTTGTCAACCCAAACAGACGGACATTGGTTACCTATGCAGAATAGGAAACCTTAAAATGAAAGAAAATTTACAGACACAGAAAAATGAAATCTTTTTTATTCAGAGAGACAGTCATGAAATTTGAAATTAGAGCAAGTTGGTATTTTTGTTCATTATGATGGATTTCCGCAGTCATGTATAATCATCAGTAACAAACATTTTTAGTAGTTCGTCAGTACCGCAGTTTTTAATGGATAGAGGCAGAATCCCCAAGAGCTATCATATTTACCGATGATCTCTGTAACTCGTACTTTTCGTATGCATTTGCATCTATTGTCTACACAGTAATTTTTCTTACCAAGTGGTGATTATCATACCGGTCCAATTACCTGAACATAATCTTGAACAATAATGTAAGTTGTGAGTTAGTCCTGAACAATAATAGAACCTCAAATCTGCTCACGAGGGAATAGGAACGATCGTACTCGTTACCTAACAGATCTCTCAAACCACGTTCGCTAGTTGAGCTAACAATGAGTTTCCCCAGCAAATTGTCTTCTTCGGATGAATGATGAATGAGCAGAGCTTTACAGCCCATATGGCTCGCACCGGATATTACCTGCTGCCGAAGATTGCGATGGAGAGCTGTATTCCATCCTGCACGTTTGGCTCCCAGCGTTTCCAAGAGCAAAAGCGCATTATGCATGTTTCATTTCAGGGATTTGCATTTGATTGCATCTTATTCGAACTTCTGACCATAAGTGGCGCACGTCCTTCACCGCGTAATGAGTTATCCACTTATTGGCGCGGAAACCGCAGATATCCAGGAGTTGTGTTGAGCAAAACGGGTTTTGTTGTTCGCGCGCTGCCTCAACTTCGGACAGCAAAACCTTAAAACGGCCAGTATTTCATTCTGAGGCAACGCTCTCTGGGTTTTATCGTTGAGACTTCGTAGAGTAATGAGAGGGTATTGCGTCAACAGGCCATATTCGATAGTCGCAATTATGGAGAGGGGGATTGTGATGTTCTGTAACTCACTCGAGCTTTGATGCCTTGTGATGGGAGCTGGTGAAACTTGGCAGTTCCTCTTCCCTTGTAGGGCGTTTGACTGTTTATGGTCGGGGTTTTGGACCAGATGTGTAGTGAAACTTCTGGTTCGCGCGCACTTTTCAAAAACATATGGTCGCCCGCTTTCTTCTCTTCCTGACAGACCCTGTGCCCTCGATTCCGTTCTTGCTCCCCCCCACGTTCCACACTCTTCCCACCTCCCTCTTCTGCACATTCGCTCATCTTTACTCGTTTCAGTCGTGTTCGCCCAGATGGGCCCCACATAACTGTCCTCTCCCCGGCTGAACTTTAGGTCTCGCGTTATCTCCGAAACATCAACGTCTTCTAATGTCCTGTTCTCGACCAGTAAAATTAATTATAAGAATCAAGATTGGGATATCTTATGCCACCCGAGTCCTTCCAAGCCGATGACAAACAGATTTCTCTTAATGTTGTTGTTTTGAAACTGGAAAGGACACACACATCATGACTGAGTTTGACAGAATGGTTATCTACCTATTCAAAAATAATGACACCTTGTGTAGAGATTTTCATTACCTATTCTCCCTAACCGATAAGAGTCTTTATCGTGTGGACAGTTTCAGCGAATTTTCGAAGAAAATGTAGCTATTGCAGTGGCTTCAAAATTTGTGTAATGCAAATTTTTCTTTTTTTTTAACCCTGGATCTAGCTCACTTGAGCATATCCGGGGGGGATTTTACATTAAATTGTATTTTTTATATTACAGGCTCAACTTTGGAATCTAGTCCCCATGATAGGCTTCACATGATTAGATCAGAGGTGAAGAGCGATAAAGCTGGTCGGATAAGCACATACAAACTTTTTAAGAATAGCATCGATGCCCGACCGAGACGTGAAACAGGGACCTTACTTGTGATCTTTCATCCCAATGGGGATGTAAAGATCACACGCCCTAGCCAGCTCGGACACTCCGGCCCCCTTGTAATGCAAATTTTTGAGAATTTTCTTCACGAAAATCCGTTTCAGACCATTCTAAAACGATTCCTGAAATTTAACCCTTTGTTATATGTATATATATTTATTTATTT
>JAEMON010000002.1:46087461-46098985 GCA_030264115.1 Lygus lineolaris | reverse complement strand
AATGATTAGTTTGCTTTTGAACATGGTGCAAAATGATATATTGATTTAGAAAAGAATTGATTGATCAAGAAATTTTATATTCTATCAGCGTATGATGGGAGGGGGTGAAGTAGGGTTGGTCCAAGGGACGCTTCAAACCGTATAACACTGTATTACTACTCTCAATCGCTACTCAATTGCGAATAGCCTACTATGCTGTAAGAAGAAATACGTACCTAGATTGCACCTAAATTCAAGTAACTATGTATTGCTTCTTGAGAGTCGGTAGGGTTGATGCATTTCTACACTTTCATGCTAACGTTTCGTTGTATTTGTACAACATCTTCGGAGCTATGAACAAGATAAACCACACACAGGTAAAACACAAGACAAGAAAAGGCAAGTGGCTGAAGGCACAGCAAAACGAAGCAGAAAAACGTCTGCCAAGTTGTGTGGGCAGTATAGCTTCCTCACTTTTGTAACATGGACGTATAGAATCAGTTAGTGAATATTTCAACGAAATTGGTGGTATAGTTTCGGAGTTATCCAATTCTGGCGAAATTCATACGTAATTGTCTTAGAGTCAGTCCTCAACTACCCTCCGAAATTGAGCGAAATCCTTTTATTAGGAACCGTGAAATCGTGGTTCCAGGAAATTTACTTTAGCGCATGCGCACACGCCACTAATGGTCCAATGGCTATCAAATTAATTTGGAACTGAACAATCTCTGAAAATTTCACCAGAATTGGTCGAGTAGTTTCGGAGTTATGGCTATGAAACTCATTTCGAAATTGCGCATGCGCAGTAGGTATTACTGATAGAATGGTGTTGAAATTGGGAGGTAATTTTCAACCTCCAACTACCCTCAGAATTTGAGCACAATCGGTCCATTAGGAACAGAGAAAACGTAGTTTCAGGAAATTCACGTTTGCGCATGCGCACATGCTACTAGTGGTCCGATGGCGATGAAATTCAAGGGGGCTCTCTAGGGTCTAACTCGCGTAATCCCTGAAAATTTCACCGTTATTGGTCGAGTAGTTTCGGAGATTTGCCTATGACGAATGGCTATTTTTTTCTTTGTATTGGCAGTGTTATTTTATTCCAAAACAAAGGCAGAAAAAAATGGATTTTCTCGTACACGATAATTCCCCATTCGAAGGGTATTGAGGCGCTTGCCACCAAGACGATTACCTTTGAATTCGCCTCAATTGAATCAGCAATAGCTACTGCGCATGAACAAACTTCAAATTCGTTGTCACTGGCATAACTCGGAACTAGGTACTCGACCAATTTCGGTGAATTTTTTTCAGGAATACGCCGGTTAGACCCTAGACGATCCTGTATTAATTTCATCGTCGCCGGACCACCGGTAGCTTGTGCGCATGCGCGAACGTGAATTTCCATCGAATCCTACGGTTTGTCAGTTCCTTATGGACCGATTTCGCTCAAATTCGGAGGGCAATTGTAGGCCGACTACATGACAATTACCTACGAATCTCGTCAAGATTGGGCCAGCATTTGCAATCTTGACATTTGTTATCATAGTGATAACTCCGGAAGTATTCTACAAATTTCACTGAAATTTTCACTATCTGATTCTATTTGTAGATATTACAAAAGTGAGGAAGCTAAACTGCTTACCCAGCTTGGCAGATGTTCATTTTTTTCATTTTGATAGATGAATAACCTAATTATTACTTTAATAATGGGATGTTCACGTTAAAGGTACCAACCAGTCTTCAATCATACCCTGTATTCGAACTCGAACAGTTCGTGACGAACTCGAACCCGAACTACTTTCTCCGAACTCGAACCATGAGGAGTCCAAACAATTCGAACTCACCCCTAATCAAAACGGGCTAACGAAGGAAAGCTGTTTTAACTGGAACTTCTCTTTGCTCTTTTTCTCTGATGCACTCTTTTGGTATTCTGTTCTTCCACTTCACTTAACATTTCTTTTTGCTCGGAATATTACTTCTCCAAAGTTTCCAAAAGCACCTTTCGAGAACTTTGGAGCTGCGGACTATGTTCAAACTCACCTTCTTTCCAGGCTCCTGAAGTTCATAAGTTTCCTGTTTCACCTGAGTATTCACTACGTTTTTCCATTTATTATTGCCTGTACGATTTTGTGCCTCATGTTGTGTGGATTAGAAAAAATACTAGGTACCCACAAACACAAATAAGGTATGTACTTCAATGTACGTACCTTTTTGTTGATTTGTTCGATCATCATGCATTTAAAGGTGCAGTCGAGAATGTAGATATTGATTGTTGCTGTGATTTCCTCTCATGGTGAAGTTGTTAGGTACCCAGAAACTTATCTAATGTTTCGCTTTCTCAAGAAAACCCTACTCTTTCAAAATAACTTTTCAACGAGTCATGTTGGTAATCCTGATGAGGCTCATGACATTACTGCCTCGTGTGATTGCTCGCGCAATTACTTCGTCTCTTCTCTGTGCAGTACTTAAATATGGGTGTATGATCTTCTACTCAGAAGTTGTTCCGTGATGAAGTCGTCGAAATATGGCGAGCCATGAGCCTCCTTTGGTGGAAATCTCTCCTGTACGGTTTCGTAGTTTAATGTGGCATCTTCAGCCTTAATTGCTACTTACCTTACAGTCCTGTTAAAGTGAAGGTATTCCCACCCAGTACTTACCTCATGTACCTTATAAGTTGATATTTAGGTTTGATATATGACTATTGCATATTCGATGCCTATGTAACTCATCTCACTTCTGTTGAGTAAAAACAGCAAGCAATTAGATACATTGAGGAACTCTTTAAATAGGTATATATCCTCGTCACCTGGTGTTCATATTATGTTGCTTAATATTGTCATTTCATTAGAAAGCGCATTTTTTAACGGCTGGTCTGCGAACCAGGCTTTTCCAGTCATTTTGTTGTTGATATTTTCAACTTTCAAATATCAAGTGTTCAAGTTTAGAGTTCGATTGAGAAAAAACACTTAAGTGAATTTTCATATGCGAATTCCCCAACCTATCTAGAATTTTGGACCCGTTTTCTTTGAAAATGAATTCTGTTCTTTCAGGACTGAAAATTGCGTTTCGGTGAATACCTCGGTATATTAATAACCTGTAGTTGACTTGCTGGTACCATGGATATCCTCGCATACTTACGTTGGATACTTTATATAGTACCTCATATACTGCAAGTAAGTCTATTGCAAGTCTAACGAAGTAACACATTGCAAGAGGTTATATTTTCTTCAACATGACACACAAAAGATCCGTTTTAAGCAAAGGCCAAAAGATATTTGTTGAAGTGGCCATCAATAGATCAACACTTGGTGCTGACTGGAGAGCTTTGATAACACAAACCAGATGGAACTCTGCAGATGACCAGAATTTCTTCCTGGTCTCCACACCAAACTGGTTCTTGACGGCAGCTTCTCACAAACTTCCACATGGCGCATATTTCAGGGGCGAACCGTGTCAACAGAGGTTTTCTCCTTTTGATACCGCTCTCGATGATCAAATATTGACGTATTTACATTATCTTTCGAATGATTCAGTTGAGTCATTCGTGGTCACAACAGGTGGCCGATACTATGAACTCCAACCGGTCTCGCAGGGTTTCTAAAACCGATAACCACCCAACTGAATTCAATAATCAAGATCTGGAAACGCATAATCAATCTGTCATCAATGATCTCCAGGTTCAAAAGTAGGTAGGTGGACATTTTCGTATACAGGGTGAACTACGTTTTGTGAAGTTTTAAAAACTTCAGGAGCTCATTTCCTACAAAAAGTGTCTCATGGAGTTTTCCAGTCAAATTCAGTCTGGCTGTTGGAAAATCGATAGAAAATCCAACTCGCATTTTGCTAATCAATCTTTGTTTGTTGGATTTTTCAAAATAATTATTGCTCAGATTTACCTTAATTATTCGCTCAGCAAAAAATGGGTCACATGTGTTGTATATGTAATCAGGACACAGAACGACTCCTTTGCTATTTGCAGCTGCTAATAGTAGGACTGTCATCATTTTGTGTCCTCCAGACTCCAAGTAATAATGACTTGTAACTTGTAGCATGGATATCAAGATGGTTTACTTTTACCTTTTCATTTCAAGTTCGGAACAAAGCATTACAGCACGATAATATTATTACACAATAACAACAGGAAGACGAAAATTGATATACCGAGAAGTGCCAGTTGGGGTCCACAGTCGGTGAATTGCCGATATAAATCACCTTTGAATATGTAGGAGTAACTTATCGGTTCGTGGACCCCTGCAGGCATCAGGATCCGAACTGACCCTCGACTCCAAGGTGGATTCGATCGAAGCGATTTTTCTGGAGGAAAAAAACAATGCATAACTCTTTCCAAAGACCTCGCCCTCGAATCAATGACAATAGAATTGTAAAACTTGATCCCGTCCGCCATCGAACTTTCTACCCGAATTCAGTCAAAGTTTCACACCCCCGCTGTCAGACGGTTGTTTTACGATCCGAAATCGGTTATCCGAAAAAGGAGGAATGACTAATAAAAAGACAGGCGTGGCTGAGGCCACCGACACCGCAGGGCAGGAAGAGGGATTTTCGACCAAGAACTCCATAAGGTCATCGCCTGGGGAGGAGAGCTGACCGGGTTTACAGGGCTCAGCAGGGGGTGCCACCTATCGCGTAAGGGCAGCCGAATCGAAGAATAATTATTATGAGTCGAACCTGAAGGTCCTAAGTTCTCAACTCCTACGAACAATCGCTTGAATTCGCTTTAACAGGTGAACAAAGGTCTGAATTGTGTCAATATAATAAATTAGGCTATCACATCAATTGAGAAGTTCTAAGAAAGTTCTGCCTTGCATCTCTGAAATGTCAATCAATAGAACCAGCTCACTATGATGATCCAGAAGTTCTAAGTTCACAAGTATAACGTTTTTCTAAGGAAATTCTGCAGAACCATGTCTGAAATTTCACAAAGAAAGTTCATCAATAAAGGTCTGATGTGTGGCAATAGAATTAGGCTATGACATCGATAATAGAACCAACTCACTATGATGATCCAGAAGGTCCAAGTTCTCAATTATAACGTTCTTCTAAGAAACTTCTGCCTTTCATCTCTTAAAACTTCTGCCTTTCACAAAGGAAGTTTCATGAAGGTGGCAATAGAATTAGGCTATCATATCAATCAAGAACCAGCTCACTATGATGATCCAGAAGTTCCAAGTTCTCAATTATAACGTTCTGATAAGGAAATTCTGCAGAACCATGTCTGCAATTTCACAAAGAAAAGTTCAACAATAAAGGACAGATGTGTGGCGATAGAATTAGGCTATCACATCGATCAATAGAACCAGATGAGCCGGAACGAGCAAATTCTCACTCGTGACGTTCTTCTGAGGAAATTCTGCCTCGCTAACCATCTCTGATATTCCACAAAGAAAGTTTAACAAAGGTCTGATGGTCATATCAATCAATAGAACCAACTCACTATGATGTGCCAGAACGAGCGAATTCTCACTCGTGACGTTCTTCTGATTAAATTCTGCCTCGCAAACCATCTCTGATATTCCACAAAGAAAATTTAACAAAGGTCTGATGTGTGGCAATAGAATCATATCATCAATAGAACCAACTCACTATGATGATCCAGAACGTCCAAATTCTCAATCATGACGTTCTTCTGTAGGTGTATTTAAGAGATATTTATGATGAGGCTCAAAATGTGCCATAGTAATTTTTTCTGGAAAAATCCTTCTTTTTGGAAAATGCAACCATGTTTTTGGAGATTTTCAACGAGTTAAATGAGCCAAATCTGTGTAAAATTTCGACTTTGTCGCGGGCCTTCTGAAAAACTCCAATACCTTCAATACCTACCTTGGAATTCAGAGATCAAATTCTGTGTCATATTGCTAGACATGATTCCATAGTTGAGTAGTATAGGTACAAGATACTGATGAAATACTGCAAACACCAGTTTTTCTAAAATCTTTATGTTGATGTAGTATTTGGCCCAAGTCTTCCATCATGGAATAATATATTATACTGTTCATAAATCCACTCGAGACTTAAGTGAGCTGTGACTACCTGTCCATCAAAAAATATCTCCTCGTGTGGTGCTCTAAAAAGCCAAAAGTGGTTCCGATAAAGACAATTTTTTTCCGAAGGCTGATGGTTTGGTTGACGAGGTCCTAATCAGAGAACTCAACTTACCCTATCATCTTTCAACTAATGCTGTGGGTCGATGACCGCTGTCCTCTATTTACAAGATCCCAAAAAAATTTTACTCCCTCATTTGAATGAGAAATTCCTTAGTAACAACTCCATCAACTTCTCGTGTTACGTCGTATAAAACCAAGGTCGGTGTTGGGCATTGACACTTTTTTGGCCGTCGTTATGAAGTCGTAAACAATGGCAGTAAACTTCTTTCACGTCCAAATTTCAATATAGATGCTGTTGTTTATCACTGAATCAACATAGTGTGATTTCTTCCCCACTAATAATAATATATCTCATTTTCATGTAAATTGAATCCAGTTCTTAAAAGGTCCGCTGATTATTTATAATCTATAAGCTTACGGTAGTTTCAGATGTTCGAATCCTGGAAGTATATAATGTAGGTACCGTCTTATCTATCAGTACCTAAATTTACCTACCTACGTATCTCAAGTAAATCCATTTCAGCCAGCGATTGAATCTTCTCTTACCTAATGGATGTTGATGTTGCAAACCTTTCAAGCTTAGCTCAAGTTATCGTTTTTAGTACCTACCAACTCAAATGTCCGCGCTGAGTAGATATTCAGCGTTGAATTCTTACTGACCTGAGTTCACCAACCGGGTTCGTTTTTACGAACCATTCGACCTGAGTCTGTTACGCAAGCGCAGTTTAAAATTGCAGGTGGTTAAATTCACTTGTGAAACGTCATATAATCCAAATGATGACGGAAGTACTTGATGAATGTCTTCAAAATTTATCGGACAAGGCTGTTACCGGAGCCAATAGGCTATCTGTTATGGGTTAAGCCAAGGCACAAAGTGGAGCAAATGTAAAAACAGCAAATTTTCATTGAACTTATGTGGGGTTTTTTGGGTTATTTATCTACTGAGCTGACCTCGGATAGGCAGAATAACCACGCGATATCCACACTCTTCCGGACTTGTGACACGGCTCCTTCTTGATTAACTTAATTTGACCTATTGTCAAGAAGACCGGGTTACAACGTCGCACTCTCCTCAGAGGGGACCGGCATGGCTGTTCTCCCTACCACACCAGCTCTTCATCAGCACAAAACCACATCTTCCTCACCCACAACCATAAGGTTATACGGCAGTAATCGTCACGATAGGATGGTGTAACTGGCGTTTTTTGGTCTGCCCTCAGTCCCAAGTATCCGTGGTTTATTTGGGGTTTTGTGGGTTATTTATTTACTCAGCTGATCTGATAAGAAGAACAACCACACGATACACACAGTCTTCCTGAACAAAGGCAGGGCAGACCAAAAAAGCACATTTCCACCGTATCGTAATGATTACTGCTGTAATGTAGGTACATGTGTGGGGAATCCATCTGGTAATAATCGCTGTTGATAGGGTTTAAGATGAATTAAAACCCGGAGATGATCACTTTTCTTGTCGAAAATGCTGAACTAAGTACGACCTGGTACTGGTATATCAAGGGAAGTTGGAATTCGATTGAATATGGAGTGACACATTGGCACCTAGGTATCTCAATGAATTCAAATACCAGAATATGTCGTAATCAAAAATTACATCATTGCGCAAACGTGCGCAATGGTCATCAACTTCGTTTTTTCAAATGAGAACTCCCTCTTTTTATTTCAGAGTGGAATTCTACGCAAAATTTTATGAAGCAATGACACCTCTCTCGAAAAGTGGGTGCGAAAAACGTGCGCAATTTCCCTCCAAATATGCCCTAAAAGCAAGAAATTGTGTTTTTTGGGTCTAGTAAACTATCAAGTATGGTAGGTACATGATTTTAATGTGTTTTTTCACGCTAAATAAAGCGGTGATATTATTTTTTTGATTTGTCACAAATCAACATCACCACGTTATTCAGCGTGAAAAAACACATTCAAATCGTGGATCATACTTGACAGTTTACTACACCTTAAAAAAGTCAATTTCTTGTTTTTAGCGCACATTTAGAGCGTTATTGCGCACTAAAATTTTCGAGTGAGGGGTAGTGTTTTCATGAAATTTTGCGTAGAATCCAAATCTGGAATAAAAAAGGATTGTGGAATGCGCAATTATGTAACTTTTAAAACTGCGGCAAAAACTATAAACAATAGCGTTGGAATGCATTTTTTACCCTCAAAATTAGAGAAAATAAAGGGGGTGAGCCTAATAGGTGGACCACCCTGTATTTAGCCCAGATTTCACCCCGAATATTCGTGGCTCTTTAGTGGAATAGTTTATGCGATTGTGATTCGCACATATTGACTAAAAGTCCTGGTCTTTACCCCTTGCCGAACGAGTTGGATCGTTCTTAAGGTCCAGAAAAACCAACACAACCCGAAGTTTCCCATTTAGAGAACGTATGGATAACTAATGAAGACAGAAGAGCATAAGTATGGCGTCCTTAGTGATCAAGAGGGGTTAGGTGGTGTCAAGTGGATGACTCACTAACCTCCGTCAGAAAAGTGGCAACCATCTCTAGCCAGCCCCGTTCTGACTGCTGTCATGGAGAACTGACACGTCTTGTGAAGGAAAATCGTACAAGTGGATGGACTAATTTTTTCAGTGGTTCGTAAACGGTGTTTCCACATCCGTCAGTCACAATGTCCTGATGTCGAGAAAATTGGCCTTTCTCTTGAATATGATGGTGAATATCTTCTTTTTTTGCTGCCATATCACTAGGTATCACAAATGCGGCCACAAAGTTGCTATGTCTATCAAGATGAAATAAAATTCCTTATCTCCTATGCGTACCAATTTAGTTGATGACTAGTGTGACGGTTAATGACTCTTGCAGCTCTTTAATGACTCTATAGATAGCAAAGCTCTTCATAAAGTCACATTGACTCACACACAACATGCTATTCATCTTTATCACCAAGTTTTATGAAAACAAAATGTTGTTTCCAACATCCTTCAATTTGAATCATGCATGATGAAAAATTATGTTGTTACGGTAAAGCATGTTTCAGATTAAACATTTATTTTTGTTTGAACGGGCAAAAATCGAAATATTGGAATTCATCAGTTCACGAGAAGAGAGATTTTCTCCCAGAAGTAAAAATTATGGCAATGTACTTATTTCCCGCACTTATAATCAGAAAGTTCGTAAGCCTCTCAGGTAAATTATTATAAGAATTAAATGTAGATATTTTACGGTAGGTTGAGAGGTTTTGAGGGGAGAAGTAAATTGGCAACTTCTCGATTTCATTGGTTTTTTTTCACCAATCGTTGAAGTAGCTGAGCGCTCTTGCCCTCAAGGGGCCCCTCATGAGAGCTACAAATAATACAAAATAGATAAGAAGTTCCATCCATGCAGCATGAGTTAATGAGCGAATTTTCAAAGAATAATATTAACCGATTTGGTGGGTGATTTTATAGGAAATTTCTCGCTGTTCCCATGTTTAAGATGGTGATTTACTCCAAAAACCTCAAAAAACGCGTTTTTTGGCGATTTTTGACTCTAAATTTTCACCCCTTGGAGTACTCCAAAAATTCTGGCCAACGAACTCATCCTTTCTTTTGATATTATTGACATTTTAAAAATTGTTTGGATTTTTCATCTCGATTCCTCGGTCAGATATCTTCTGGAGTTAAATTTCAGGAATCGTTTTATAATGGTCTGAAACGGATTTCCATGAGACAATTTTAAAAAATTTGTATTACTGCGATTTTGAACCAATTGCAATAACATCATTTTCTTCGAAAATTCGCTAATATGCAACGCAGGCTACGTTGGTTTACATATATCACAGTAGTTTTTAAGCCTGCTCATTTAGGGAGTAAGTACTAGATATGTAGGATATTTTTGACTAGTTTTAACCATAGTTGTTAGGCATAAGTACTAGTACTTGTTAGAAGGTCGAATATATTTAGTTATTTTAATTACCTTAAGTTATAAGTTATGTTCTTTTCTTTCCCTGTTTATCTCAAGTCTCTCACAACCAACAAGGAGGTACCGGAGGCATGTTTTAGCGAATTTTCGAAGAAAATGAAGCTATTGCAATAGCTTCAAAATTTTAGTAATGCAAATTTTCCGAAATTTTCTTCATGGAAATCCGTTTCAGACCATTCTAAATCGATTCCTGAAATTTAACACTTTTGATATCTGACCGAGGAATCGAGATAAAAAATTCGAAAAAATTTTTAAATGTCAATAATATCAATAGAAAGGATGAGTTCGTTGGCCAGAATTTTCGGAGTACTCCAAGGGGTCAAATTTTGAAAATTTAGAGTCAAAAATAGCTAAAAACGTGTTTTTTGGTGTAAATTACCTTCTTAAACATAGGAACATATGGTATATGCCGAATTAGAGTGAAATTTCCTATAAGAATCACCCACCAAATTTGTTAAAATTATTTTTTTTAAATTTTATTTCTGTCTCAACCACCTTTGACCAGTTTTATTTCAGTTTTTTCTTGACCAGTTTCATTTAATGTCTCGACAGCACTCAGGCGATAAGATATCCATTACTACTCTTTGCGTTACTCACTCACTCATTATCACCCTCCGTGAAGTTTATCATAAGTGTCGGTCATTCAGGATCCTGTAGAGTTATCAAGATTCCCTAATTCATTCATTCCAACATCATTTTATTAGTTTTATACTTTTTTGAAGGTAGTTATGTGGGTGTAGAATAATTATGGGGGAACGTTGTGCATAACAAATTCTATAAATCTAAGAGGTCCGTAAATCTATGTCACGAGTGAAGTGCATCAATATTCATGTAATTCCAAGATCTACAAGTTGATCTTTAGCTAGTCCTAAAACCTGATGTGATGTCGCCTCCGACGCATTTCCTTAAGAAATGTGAAATGCAGTCATCGCTAATATTACTTCGAGAAGGGGTTCTCAATCAAACTAATCAAACCGTATTAAATCGGTAGTTGAGCACTTGAATTTGCAGCCATAAGTTAATTCATTCCAAGTATAAGTTACTGGCCATTATGCAAAATACAGTTCGTCAAGTGGAGTCAAGTCCACAGAATGATGTCATCCGTTCAACCGCCGGGTGATATTTTTAATGTTTCATTCGTTCGGTTACGTGATTGGATTAAATCCTTTGTTGGCCCGTCTAATCTCAGCGGATTAGTGGGGTTAAGCTGATTATGTCAACAACTTTCAAGTTGATCGAATTTCGTCGCACTCCTGCGGGATCCAATTATTTATTTTAAACAGCTATCCGAGGCTCTATCACGTATCTGTCTAAGGTTATAGAAAATAATACTAGCATCTTGACTTGTCTTTTTGAGCACTTCAGCTGAACTAGCTTGACAGGAAATGAAAAGAGGAAACTCTATCCAAAAACATCAGGTCATAAGGGAAGAGCTTTCGGCACACAGTGAGGCCTAATGGGGAATTATCATCAATTTTTTTTATTTTTTTTCTG
>JAEMON010000002.1:46032416-46080527 GCA_030264115.1 Lygus lineolaris | reverse complement strand
CAAGCGTTTTTTTTGGTTTTGAGTTTGAATCCTGAAATCTTGGTCATCAGGCTGTCAGTTTTTGTTGTTTTAGTCAAGCTACAAAGTCAGTTTCAGTTTAGTTGGTAAAAAGTGGTTGTGATGAGGAGTAATATAAACCTGATGATGACGTAAATGTTGAAATATATTGTGATCACACAAATCTGGAGTAGAACAAAAATAATTACTCTTCAAATAACAACATCAATTGTTTTTGTTCTTTTTGACGTCGTCTTTCGTTTCTAACAATCACGGTTTCTCATTACAGGAACGAAGATGAATATTTTATGCAAACGTAGGTAATAAAATGATTTAAAGAAATCCAATTGTTGAAAAGGAAATATTATATGCGTGTTTTTAATAACCTAGAACCAGTCGACGTGAAACGAAAAGCGCATTAGAAGAAATTGAGTACGTGTGGAGTCGTGTGTGTGTGATTTGGGGACAGTTTTCTTGAAATTACTATGCCCATGGAAGATTATTCGGAAAGTTCCAGTGATGCAGCATGAGTTGATGAGCCAATTCTCAAAGAATCATTTCAACCTATTTGATGGGTGATTCTTATAAAAACATTTCGCCCTGATTCCGAATATACCATAATATATGTTCCTATGTTCAAGATGTTAATTTACACCTAAAACCTAAAAACAAAATTACGTTTTTTAAGCTACTTTTGACACTAAATTTTCCAAATTTGCCCCCTTAGAGTACTACTATTTTTGAGAATTTTTGAAAATTTGCGTGACTAACATAACATTTTGAAGCCTAACATTTTTTTTCGAAAAATTAGCTGAAAAGAGAAGTTACGATTAATTATACCTCCTCTTCTTCTCAAGTTCTAATTGTGATCGCAAGTTCAAGTTGGCTATGTTGAGACATGCTCGTATAAGTGTGAATATTTTTCTTGTATCTTCATGTACCAGTACTATCAGGGACCTACCTCACAGTTGTGAGTTAATTGGCAAGTCAAATAAGAGGTAACCATAAACATGCATGAAGTTTTAAGACAACCAGCCCCATTACTTCCATCTCACTAGTTCGTTAGAGCCATTGAACGATGGTAATTGATGCTCCAAACCTATTAGAGGGATGTATCTGTTACCTATCTTAGGTGCCCACTAGGAGTGACGTAGTTAAAATCACATTGCTCATAAGACTCCTCGGTATCCAGCTATCGCGACTGCCACCATTATAATCTTATTATCACTGAACATCTGGTAATGAAATGTAGCAACCAAACTATCAAATTGCACCGCTCGTGGTTGTCATCATCCTGCTCCCCTTAATTAAGGTGATCCACCTATAAAATTGTAAATGACGCTGATTGAAAATGTTCCCCACGACATCAATCTACTGTTTACGATAATGATGAATATTAGCATACCTGCCCATATCCAGTAACGAGGCATTTGTTTAATGCAATATACTCTAACTTACAGCTTTTGAGATACCGCGGTTTACCTATTTAATTACCGTTTGTATAATCGGTCTCGTTAGTCGGAGTGTATAGTTGAAGGAGGTATGATACCGGTTATTCTTGCTACCGATCTAATAGGAGGAATAGAGCGATTATTCATTCTAACGAAGGCTGCCATGCTTCATTCATACATCCTTTCTATGTATTATGTATATAGTTCAACGTACAATCTTCATTTCACTAAATTATATCGGTTATTAGGTTTAAATAGGTTACAACTGCAACTTAACAAAGTTTTCATTTGCAGCCTCGGAATTGGTTGCACCTCGAGAGTTATGTTGGACAAGATTCCAACTGCAGGCTCTATTTGGTTAACAAGCTTCTCACCGCAGGCTCGACCCTGGTCTGACATGGTTCCAACTGCAGGCTCGACCATGTTCAAGGTCAAACTTACTTTGACAACGGTTTCATATTCCGGCTTGACCATGGTTTACCAAGGTTCCAACTGCAGGCAGTGGTGAGCCATCTAGCCAAACATAGCGAGCACTTTTGTCAATTTTGATCGGGAATGGGGTCCACTGAAATCTTCACCTTTTTCGCCGAGCTTTCGATAAATATATTATCTTCTTCAGGGCTCGAAGGAAATCTTAGGGTGTAAACATTACACTTCCGTCCGTGTTTACACCCTAAGATTTCCTTCGAGCCCTGAAGAAGATAATCTATTTATCGAAAGCTCGGCGAAGAAGGTGAAGATTTCAGTGGACCCCATTCCCGATCAAAATTGACAAATATTTCTGTGTTGGGTCGATCTCCATACCTGCATTTCAAAAGCGATCACTGGTTTGCCTTGGGTACTATTTTGCTAGATATTTTTCTTTTTCTTGCGTATTGAACCGAAGAGTAGACTAGTGTAGGTAGGTAAGTCCCAGAAACTGAAGAAAAAATAAAACAAAATGAGACAATAAATTTCGATCCCACTGGTAGCAAACACTAAAACTATATCCAGCTCTGGTTTACAAACATAATTTTCCCATCTTTGATCTTCAGGTGTTATTGGAATGCGTTATTGGAGGATTGTACTTTTGGGTTTGAGGGCGAGCGCAATGGGACGACTAAACGACCTTCCTCAGGCCATAACAGGCTGGTTTTGGACTTAGCTGACTTCTCCATGTACAATGGTTACTGAGGGTTGTGTTGTGTTGGTGGCACCTCAAAAATGACTGCAAAAACATACGAAGCAAAAAACCCCGGGCAACGTCCGGGTAATCGAGGAGTACCTCGTAGTCACTCCTGATCCAGTTGGTAATTTTTGCGACGACCGCGACCGACGTCAAGTTTTTTCCTGAGATTGTCAAGAGCGGAAGCTAAGAGAGCCCACGTACAGGAAACGGTCACCTCTGAATAATACATGAGTCGGGAATAGAAGACGTTCATGATCACTTGACCACGATCACAACCTTTTTTCCACTATTCAATGACAGGTGCTTCGTTACTCCGCAGGTACCATTCTCCTACACTTGGCAAGTGATATATTATGTACTTCGACTAGGATTTCTCAGGACTTGAAAGTGCGGGTTTTCGATCGTCGCCCCCTCCTTTTCGTTTGATTCATTGTTGGAGAGTCGTCAATGAATGCCCCCTCAGGCCATGAAGCAGGGAATAATCCTTTGAACAAATGAGCGCGTTAATGGAAAATATGATGGGTATGATATCATTCTTTGATTTAGGATCCAATCACCCTTGTCAGTTTCTGTTGCATGATGCAACGCGAACCGCATATCGTTCGTCAAATCATGTTTTGCCGCTTATGCGCAATTTTCCTTGGTGCTGAGGGCAACCATTATTTCGTCGCTTAAGAAGCAACACGCCCTATCAACCATTTTCACGAAAATGAGGTTTTGACTGATTCTAATTCGACTAGTTAGCTCAAAATTGCTTCCTCTAGACTACAAAATCGAGAAATACTCGAAAAACGTAACACCCCCTATCGACCTCAATTACCTATTAGGACAACACCCCGTAACAACGTCAATTTCCTATTTACTTTATTAGGTATTACTATTTTTCAGTATTGTCTACTACCGGAAGACAAGAAGTAACTGAATAACGGGAAATAAAGTGATCAAAAACTTGATCAGGATTCAGTTTTTTCCTTCTCCTGCAAAGTTGGGATTTGGTTCATAGGGCATGTTGCTTCTTAAGTGACGATTTGTTTGAAGTCCAGGAATCGCTTAGGGAGGTACGTCCTTAGGAGTAGCTTATTCGATTTCTTTCACATAGGAGAAAGAAGGGGATTCTTCAATTCTCCTTACAATGTGGCCAGAAACTTTGCCGTTGTTGAACAAAAAATGTACAAAATGACAGACATCCCGAACGGCTTACACATCGACTGGAGAACCCGAATTTCTAAGTCTTCCGGGGAGTTCTTTCTCTACTTAGGGGGTACTTCGACCTTCATCGAGTAAAACCTGAACTTACGGAAGAAACAGTTATTTTGTGCCAAATTTCTATAGGAAACACAACCTCACCGAAAATTCCCAGAATTGTTGTCCTATTTTCAAGATGGCGAACTTGATCTTGAGCAGAGATTGATGAGAATAGAATACATTAGATTATTTGTATTTCCCACTATTCATCAATGATAAAAATATCTGTTCATGTCTCATTCCTGTATATTTTTCTGACCTTTGCAACGGCTTGAAACATCTAAAATATTGCCAAAATGTTTAAATATAATTTAAAAATACATGACGATTCCAAAGCCAGCAATTTCGATGCAGTATTAAAATTCAAGTGTTGTTAAGTAAATGTCAAAAATGCCAAAACAGCTATTTTCATAAGATATCTTTAAAAAACTGTAAGGAATTTTTGAGGTTTTATTGAAAAATACAATTAATTACAACGTTTGAGGTATTTATTGAAGAATATGGTAGATTAGATATCTCTATTCGGAATCAGCTCAAAATGAATCACCGATCTTCTGAAACTTCTGATCTTATTTTATATGCAGTTCGAAAATCGCATGATTTTGAGCAGGGATTGATAAGAATAGAATACATTAGATTATTATTTGTATTTCCCACTATTCATCAATGGTAAAAGTATCTATTCATGTCTCATTCCTCTCTATTTATCAGACCTTTGCAACGGCTTGAAACATCTAAAATATTGCCAAAATGTTTTAAGTATAATTACAAAACACATGCGATGATTCCAAGGCCAGCAATTTCGATGTCTTTTAAGTAAATGTAAAAACTGCCGAAACAGCTATCTTCATAAGATATCTTAAAAAACTGTAAGGAATTTTTGAGGTTTTATTGAAAAATACGATTAAATTACAACGTTTGACGTATTTATTGAAGAATATGTTAGACTACCTACCTCTATTTGGAATCAGCTCAAAATGAAACTCTGATCTTCTGAAACTTCTTATTTCATAGGCAGTTCAAAAATCGCTTCAAATCAGTTAAAATTTGCAGTACCAGTCAATAACTGGTAATTTCACTTACAATTTCATGCTGCTCTTTTACCTATTTCTCCGTCCCCATGTTCGTGTAGCCGACTCTCCTAAAATTAACTTTTGACTCTACAGATACTACTAGTTTTGTGTTGTTGAGACAACATCCAATTTCAACGATTTTACGTATCGTTATCTCCTAGGTAATTGACGTGATGACACAAACTTGTAAGCGAGATAGTGAACTGTTCGATCCTCAAAAGAACTGAGGTCTTCACTTCCAATTGTCTAACAATAGAATCAAAATGACGTGGGTTGCAAGTTACCTACTCTTATTTCTAAATATTTTCGTAAGAAATGAACGTACGAAGCAGAATGATCTTGATTGTGATTAGTCGTCAATATTTATTACTTATTGTTTGATTTAACACGAAATGAGACCCACAAAAAGTCTATTACTAAAAGTTGAATGTTTTTCTAATTTCGTTCCTGTTCTTTTTGTCTTGAATCGTTTTTGCGTCGATATTGTCGCATCTAATAATAATAATCATCATCATAATCATGAATAATAATAATATTGTGAATAAGTAAAATTAAACCCAAAACTATAAAATAACTAGTTTTTTCTTGTAAAAAACATTAGTATGCAAGCTATTTCAGAATTATTGATGTCATGAAAAAGCCAGCCGTTCAAGCAACTATCTTCAGAAAATCCTTCAAGTATTGAAAGTGATAATTTGGTGCATCAATATTTTTTCCTCACGACCTATATGAAATCGCCCCATGGGAGCTTTTGCGCATGTGTGAATGCTAAATACCCAAAACTCCATTTTCTCGTGACCTAATGGTCAAATTTTCCTAAAATTTCGTCGTGTAAATAGACTGACTTCATTAATTTCGTTGAATGAAACCAGCGGCCCCTGAGCATGCGTGTAACCCGAAAACCATGTATAATGGCCAAATGGTCCGACCAACTCTGCATTTGAAGAATAGTTTGGAATATTTCTACATCTAGGTGCCTCATATTCTTAGGTGTATTTATGTATCTTCACTGTTGAACATTAAACCATTTTACCATCAGAACGCAATCCATAATTTCAGACCCGTGAAAACTCAGATGTTTCACAACAGATCTGTTATAAGCGTTTCCATATCGAGGCATCATTAGCGTGAGCCGTATCGAAAAATGTTTCTCTTTTTTCGGCAATTTCGCGGTAACGACCGGTCCCTCGACCCCATCGCCTGTTACGGTTTATTGCTCGATCCGGATTTGCCTTTTTCGCTTATCTGCAGGACGACCGCATACCAAAAATTATCTTGCAGGTGCTTACCTTAGTTTGATTTTAAGGAACTCGTAAATCCCAGCATCCTCCACAGAAATGATAATAAATGTCCAAGTTATTGCACCACGACTCTCGAAGCAATATACGGCTGCCAATCAGGAGTCATTTGTCGAAATACACTAGAATGCTGTTTTTTGAGGTTCAGCCGAAGAAAATATGTGATTTTCGATTTATTTTTCGTGAGAGGAACAAATTTACGAGTACTTATTATAATCATCATCAACCTTCAGCCTATCAGAGCCACCCGATTAAGGATTCTCGATTCCTTCCGTATGACGGAATTGCCCTACTCTACTTACTTGAGAAATTGATGCAAAGCAAGTTATAGTAAAGAGGTTCATTCCTTCTACATGATTATGGGGAGATAGAAACCACACAGAAGAGATAAAATTCCTGTTGCATGCCTAATCTGACAATACGACGGATACTGGATAATGGACAACGGTACCACCTGAACTCAGTACAGTGTTGCAAACAAACCTATTATTATTTACAACTGACCATGGAAGAAGGAGAACTAACTGTAAATGAACAACTCTCTCGTCTGAACCCACATAAATATGTCTTCCAAACGACATTTTCCTTATCTACATACTTCGTATTTTAGCAAATTTGTGAATACCTTAAAAATTGAAGTTTAAAATCAGTTTAAAACAGTCATTAACTTCATCTTTCTTACGAAAAATCGCTCATTGGGTCATGTTGGATGACTGGGATTTTAGGGTTTTTTTTGGAGGGAGTTTTATTGCATTTGGGGGTTTTGGAGGATATCATTTGGCAACACTGCAACGGTACCACCTGAACTCAGTATTGCCAAACCACGAACTTAATACGCAGTCTTAGATCGACATACGAGTACTTTTCGATGAATATGATAATTCAGTTCTTGAGTTTACTTTAATCTTCAATCCAGCGACCATCCGTGTGTTTATATGGAAATAACAAGGAATCAGATGGAAATGAAAGTGACCACGATGATTACTGTGACGCTATTTTATTTGATTGAAAATGGACTTACTTGAGTTGAGAATTTTTTCCTTTGGTATATTCGGTACCTATTGGGGTTTTTTTTTGGCGTGATCGTTTACGAACTTTAAAATTTCTCAAACTGAACTTTATACGCACTTTTGCCCTTGGATCCACAAACTTTAGTTTTTTGTGAGTTTGTCTGAACCTTCCATCTCAACCTTGTCCAAAGCTGGACAATCATGAATTCTCCTGCATCCTCCGACCTTTTATTTTTACATAATATCTGGTATAACCCCCCCCCCCCCCCCCCCCCCCCCCCCCCCCCCCCAATCCATCAAGTACATAATATCACATTTTTGAGAGATCAGTGTAAGGCTCTAGGTAGCCATTAGCTAACCTCTATCATAATTCGCGATCGTCTTGTAAATCAAGTTCTATTCCCCTTATAAGGACCCACTTCTGACGAAGTTCTTCCTTTTTTCTCGAAACCCAGAGCGAGTTAAGCCGTCTGTTCGAAACTTGTCACGTTTGATGTATCGAAAAACACCTTGTTTGGATACACGGGATAAATATTTATAAAATATTAAAAATCGTGGCCGCATTACGAGTGAAAGCTCGTTTATACGTCTCAACCTTTTTGCCTCAGATATCAATCAGCGTCTTGATTTTCAGGTTTGGGATAATAAAATTAATCCGTGTCAATTCAAAACTCAACCGAATAAAGCTATAAGGGAAGCCAACGCTGATTTATTCATGTTTTGCAGTCTCTCACAATCTCGATGTCTCAAAGTCGACGTGTTTTGAATAAATCTTCCACAGTAACATCTAATAAGTTAAATCATTCTGAATGTGTCCTGTATTTCGTCATAGGTTCGGTTCTTGATCGGTGTTGTGTAGCTTGCCTTGTACAGAGCTGGATGATGACGAATCTAAATCACAAGTTGTCATTGCGTGGGCGATATGGGTTTCTTTGTTGCTGGATCTCCATCATATCCATCTTACTTCTCATGTAAGGATTATTCTCGTAAACTTGAAACCCGATCCTCATCGTAAAGGACTATTGTAATTTTTAGTACGTAGGTACCTACCTACGTAATTTTTTCACAAAAATGTTTAATTATTTTTTGACATTTAATAGGTACTGACAATTTTCGAAGGGCTAAAATTCCATTGTCGTGTATTGAGGAAAGTGCCCTAATATCGCGTATAATGCATTCAAACCACTTTAAAATCGTTTTTCGACAGTTTCTTTCCCACTTTGAGTGAACATGCTAGGATTATAATTATATCACCGGTATTGTAGCTCTATATCATGATACTGTAGTAGTGGCTTATTTGGATAAACATCTATTGTGATTGAGAAACTATCAGCGTCCAATTAAATTCAATGCAAAACTTATTATAACTAATAGTTGAGGCACATAGCTTCCTCGTAGTCAATGGATAACATGGATGCTTACCTAGTGCCTACCCACTTGAATTTTCATTTTTATTCAATTTATTTGTATTTTTCTTCATAATTTCTCTTTAAATTATTCAATAAACAGATAATATATCAAAACAGATCATACAAATTAAGAAGTAGATCAACGATGTGTACATATCCATGACTAAACTCATAGAAAGCAATACGAAGTTTAGTACACACAACTAACCAGATAATATTATATCACCTTCCAAATTTTCGAGATGGGGCAGGTAGGAAATCAGGAGCCTAACCCGCACTGTCTTTCAAAATCCGATTGAAATCGTGGGAGTTGCGATTTTGGCAAGGATTTCATGTACTTGCTCATGCGCAGTGTCCATAATCTGACCACGATGAAATTCATAGGGAATCATCAAAAGGTTAGTCTCTAAATACCCTTCAAAGTATTGAGCGAACTTGTTGATCCAGGAAGGTGGAAAAATTAGCTTCCAAAACCCTAGTGCAGATACAAAGTGCAATGAAAATGAAATCACACTAGTACCTAATCTTACGACAGGAACTTCCAATCTGAGGCAGTTTCAACAGATGCCAACTGTTGATTTGGCAATGCCTATCGTATGAAGAAACTGCCCGAAAGGCGTTCCCCTGTTCCCTTCTATACGAGATCCTTCATCGAAACCGGAGACAACAAGAAGAAGAGTCGCTCTAGATGTACTCCTCATTCGTCTACTACTAATGCAAAATATAATCATCCATACATCCTTCCCGTTGGAGAAATCTTAAAGCTACTAAATACCACATGAACAACTAATGTGCATTTGAGAGCACAACCATGAAATAATCATGAGGCAACCGTGATGGCGAATACCCTTTACAGATTGGACACAGGTGATTTTCTAATGCCGGTAATGGTAGTCAAAGCTCGCTTTATTCAAAACGGTCCCTCCCCTGCCGGTCTCAAAGAACGCCCTCCGGCATTTTCCAAATCAATTTGTGGCCTCAACTTCGCGTTTAATGATTGCTGAAGAGGAGTTCAGAACCGCCTGCTCATCGTGATTTTTGTTGTAACAGTTACCTCTACCAGGAAGCAGGACTGAGGTGGATGATTCGACAATGATGCTCACTGTAGAAGCTATAGGAATTACTGTGAAATTTGTGCTTTGAAGGAGTACTCTGGTTGTGGTAGTCATGGTTTCTATGAATTAAACCTTTGAGAAGACCGAGGGTTGTGACTTTGCTTCCGACTCTACCTCGTTAGCATGAAGCCTTGTGATCACTTTTCGGAGGTGAATAAGTTTTCCCCCCAAAATCAAAAATTTCAACTCGCTGGGGGAGAAAGTATGGATTATGTCCTAGATGGGCAATTACATCCACACCCTTTGAATGTTATCCGCCTTGGAGCAATAAAAATTGTAAATAGTAGCTGCTGCGCAAGCGCCAACAGAGGATAGTGAAAAAATACGTTTTAGAGGATCCAATGGTTCGTTTTAGCTTTTGGAGTAGGTACGTTTAAGGACTGATTATTACCTCAAGATGATTTCTAATTGATTTGTTCATAATGATTGTATAATCGGGTGATAAGCCCATGCGAGAGTACGGCTCCACTCGCCCGAAATTTCCGTATGCAATTTCGATGAAGGGCGTAGTGGTCCCCACGAATTCTGTCTCTGTCGAAACAACAGTAGCACCTCCGCTTTTCGAATACTTTAAAAATGCTACAAATGCCATTTCCTATCGGCTGATTGTCTGATTTGTTTACCTTGGTACGGCCTCCACGATTTTCGTATTGGCTCACATACATTATTTTTATTCCTTCTAATTTTACATTATTAATGGATTCCAAAACTGTCTACATTCATTTTTAGCGAAATCTAGTTAGCAGTGGATTCTGAAACATTTTTCCGCGCTCAATCGAGAAATGCCTTCAGAATCACGCAAAAACGCCTCCTTTCCTCTGTCCACTGTGTCAAATGCAAAAGAAATCGCATCCCCCAGGTCATATTGGTGGAGTTGAGGCATGTTTTTCGTGTTTCCTGAAAAATTGCAAAATTGGACGTAGACAGTTTTGAAATCCACCGCCTTCATGATGTTATTGAACTTGAGGAATCCATATGTGCTACCGCCATTTGTTAGAGGGTTAAAGCAGGTAGGTATAATTGAACCTCCTGAAACAGTTCAGTCTCAGTCACTCTCCAAGTTGTCTCCGTTACTCTGTGGTCTCAGTCCACTCCATCCTTCAACGAGTAACGATGATTCATAGATAACATAAAATGCATGTCCAAATATAACGGTTTCAAAGTAAGCTCGTGAAGATTAACGAGGAGAAGACGAAATGGAAGAATTTCCGTCAGATAAAAATCCTAATGGAAATTGGAAGAGGTTCGGGCGGTGAGGTGTATATCGCTCTAGTCATAATCCTGTCAGGAGGGGCGTATCGCTTTACCCCCATCGCCACCGAAACGGCAACAATAATAAACTCGAAATATAACGAAGGGGCCTGCGGACTAACGATCTCAAAACTCGGCGAGGTGCCAACAAAAGTTTTGAAGAGAATTTCTTCTGGATCATGTCTCCCTCATGCAGGGCTCGCCAAGGTGCATAATCTCGAACCACCTTGCGAGGCGATTTTCCTTTATACTGGTTCTCTCTGGGGCCACAATTAGACGCTTTCAGGTCGCTTTTGCGTCATACGGCCGTGCATCCCGTCTTCATATTGGATCTTGGCAATCCGTAGGAGAGAGTCTCATATTACTGAGGGATCATTACGTTTGGAGATCGAAAATGGTTGGTGCGCTTTGTGGAGTTCGTCGCCCGCTTAACATAACCCATCCTGATGACTGACTATCCGAGGTCATACCGTTCTCCGCAATTACTAATTTTCAGTTTCTCGAAAATCATTCAAACCCCAAAAAACTTGAGTATCTTGAGCAAAAATGTTGTTCTCAATCATTGTTTCCAAGTACTGCATTTGTACAGGGTAATTCAGGACGAAAATGATAAAAATTGGGTGAAACTAGACCCAAAATGGGGTAGAATGCCACCAACCGCAAATTTTTTATCTCAACCCGTTGCCGAAATATGATTTTTTAAATTGTTTTCGGAAAACCACGTTTTTTGCCATAAAAACCAACGTTTCCTCACATAGGAACAACTTTTTTTTACTTTTGACCACGTTTTCGGATTCAGCGTTAAATTTCCTGTACGCCTGAGGCACATTCATAATCAAAAACGAACTCCTAAGGACCGCAATTGCAGTTCAAGCATTGCAAATTTAAAAAAAAATAAGTTTCTGAAAATACTTGTACGTTAACTGCATTTCCAAAAAACGTGCTGGAAGCTGTTAAATCTCAGGAAAACTTGCTAATCAGCTTTCTAATGGTATGGTCAACTTTGCGATGCATTATCGATTTCATTGAGAAATTCAAGTTTGAATGCGGAAAAACAGCAGGCACCATCGAAAATACGAGTACGTACCAGAAAATTAACTAACGGATTTTAAATTTGTTTGTGTTTGCCGTTGTAGTGATGTGATTCAGATTGATGATTTCAAGGATACCAGGGCAAAATGAAACCCTCGTTGTGAGTCTGAGGTCGTTTTACTGAGTTTCAGTACAATACATCTGGTGCGAGGCGGGAACAGGGAGGAACATTCGACACGTAGGTGAAGGTGAATGGACATCTAGTTGTGGAAATTGCAAAAATTCCTTTTAGATTATTACAGTTATAAATTGTATAAAAATGTAAGCTGTAGTTAATGTAAAAGGTATTATTGAATTCCAACAATATGATTGACTTACAACAAGTCAGTGGTACCTAACGCTGAACACGATGTTGAAGTTGAATGGACGACATCCATTGTCCACGGCTCCGGTCGCCATGTTTTCAAATTAACACCAAACTCGTGCTAGTCGTGCACCTCAGTTTCTCCTCTTTTTTGGTTTGTTTTGAGAATAATAATGAATTTCGAATGAAGACCGTTTTCGACGAGATCTGGATACATTATTCATACGTTCCTCCGATGATTGGCTGACCATCAGACCCTCGGGGGCAGCTGACTCCCCTCTTCCTACTCTTCGGTTGTCCGAAGGCTTTTATGTATGCCGATCACTCCCTTCGCCCTCTGCTATGAATTGCTAAGTCTATGGAAGACTTGACAACGCCGCGCTGTTGACCAACGAGATCTTGTGAAACCGAGATCCCGTCACTTGAATTGGCCTTGATTATTGATTCTGATTAGAAATCAAATGCAATTGAACCTTTGACCGCAGCTCCTGGTTTTTATTAATATATTTATCCACTGCAGAGTCCATTCTTGATTCTCTTATGTGACACTCTATAGTCTCTAACCTATGTGGCACGCCAGATTATCTGAGTCCATCAATAAGTTGAAACGAAAAGTTCCATCATGCAGTACGACTTACTGAGCAAATTTACGAAAAATCACTTTATGACAGATGATTTTTTGCCTACAGCACAATTTGAAGGGCTAACTACACTTTTGGGATTCTGAATTTCCTGTGATGGCCATAAAATAATAAGAAATAATGATTTCGTTGGGTAACCTTCATGGCATCTCAACTGATATTTTACTACTCAACACTCAGTTTTCCTCATCCTCTCCCTGAAAAAATTTCGTTTCTCAGCCAGGAGTCGAACCCGGGCCCTGGGTGACGCTTACTGTGATGGTCATAGGATGGTTATGACCTGTGATGGTCATGGGATGGTTATAACCTGTGATGGTCATAGGATGGTTATTTCACGTAATTCCCACAAAAACATCAAAAATAAGGTGATTTGTTTTGACGATTTCTGACCTATATCGAATCTACATAAAAATGTTTAAACTTCATTCAGAAGTTTCAGAACGCTCTAAAATGGTTTTCCATAAGAAAACTTCCACTGATTTGCACGCATATAACATTTTGGACCCATTGCAATAGGTAGCTCGAAAGTACCTAATTATCTTCTTCGGAAGTTTGCTCCTCCTATGGACCACTTCTTGCTCCGTGAGGACAAAAATGGCAAGAAGAAGAGGAGACAAAAGAATGCGGTTTGTAATGAATAATGTCAGGAAGGAACAATGAGATGATGGATGGGTTCGAAAATTTCATCCGTGGAACTTTTTCAGAGCCATCAAAATTTACAATGATTCAAGGTCGAAGTTGTTTTTGGAGCCTTCTTCTTTCAACATGCCAATCATTAGCTCAGGTTCTTGAAATTTCTTTGCTTTATTGAGCTGTTAAAGAACTCCAGGTAACTCTTAAACTAGGTTTTTCAAAATGCATTGGCCTAGTTAAGCGTTTTTCTTGTGGTAAACGTAATTTCTGGAATGGGTAAGTTAGTACAATATAAGAAACTTTCTGTTACTGATGGTTTATTGTCGGACAGCAAATTACTAGGTATTGCTTTGTCAACAGGGGTTTGTTGAATTGAGTTTTATAATATAAAAAGAAACCGGAGTTGATGAAAAAACGTTGCCTATTTCCACGAAAATAATGGGTTACAAAGTTAAATCTATTTCGACGGTTAAGCCATCATCAGTAACAAACAAGTACTTCTTGTTCATTAACTGCGGTTTCTTTTTATTGAAATGTGTTTCCACAACTTCTTCGCTGGTGATTCAGTTCTTATGAGTTTTATAGTTAGAGAAACTATTTCAAGAACAAAAATACTTAATTGAGTACTATTGTAAAAGATAATCATTAGGTATTCATACCTACATTCCATAAAATAAACGGTAGGTTGTATTTTTTTGGAGAAGAAACACATTATGACATTCTTCAGTCAAGGAGTTTTAATGATTTTTAACCCGACTTCGAGAAATGCTGAATTGTTACTTGAAAATTCACTAAGTTTGACCTAGCTAGATCGATTAGGGATCATGCACAGTAACCTACAATATCTACATAAATCAGTTTTAAAATTAATGGAACGCTTAGGCGACGTTTCCAAAACATATCTAAAAGATTGAGTTCCCCGAAGAAATCTATTGTGAGCGGCTCTGTTTGTAAAAGGATCTTAAAACTGGTCGTAAATCCGATTCAGTACACATACACTCCCCACCCGCGTTTATAATTAGACGAGACGTAAAAAATTGAAACAGCGGAACAATGCCGAGAAAGAAAAAACCTTCACTTGATTGCCTTTTTTTTTGAAAATTCACTTTGCTTCAAAGTTGAAAGATTTGAGGGCTCTTTTGACGGGGTTTTCCGCTTTAAGTCTCAATTTCATTTGCTTCAAGTTTGAACTTTCCCTGTTTATACCAACCCTCGTATTTTTCCGAGAACCAACTTCAAACGAGAGATTCTGTCCAAATCCTGTAAAACCCATGGTATGTCCAGGCAGTTAACTTTACTCTGACCCAGTTAGTATCTATCAGTTTTATGTCCACTGTTTTGAACATTCTTTTAAACCCGCAATTATAGGTTAATAATTTCTCCGTTACCTATTTCTAATGGAATCTTATAGGCAAGTACCCAATTATTTGTTTTGACAGCGAAATTATATGCTCCAAATATGATTACCATACCTAGTTTGAAGGAATGAGAGAATTTTCAAAAAACCAATTGTTTTCCAACATTTTTAAAAAACAATTTCTTATGCAATTTGTGACTTTTGATTTCATTTCCATTAGAAAATGTAATAAGGATGGCTATTTTCATTGGAAATACTGTGCTGATTCCGAAGAATCTTATATCATTTAACGATACCGGAAGCGGATATTGTCGAAAATGAAGTTGTGTGGAAAACTCGAAAATATCCAACTTTTTAATCCTAACAATTAATCCTTTTTATTGATTTTATTGACGTTGCGGAATCGTCCTATGATGGAATCCTATTGTGTAATCCTTGTGGGATCCCTTCCATGTGGAAATCCTCGTGAGATCCTCCTATTGTAATCCTGTTGTAATTAGAATCCTCCTATTGTAATCCTATTATTGACGTTGGAATCCTCTGGAATGACTCTTACATTAGGTAGTTATGAAAAAAGTTCCTTGTGTGTTTCCTCGTAGTCAATTTTTTTAACAAGAAGTTCACAATCGTGTTGATAGTTTTCTCAAATGACCAATATCGACCCGACCAAGAATTTTTCCTCGTTATTTTGACGTTTTAGCGAATTTTCAAAGAAAATGAAGCTGTTACAATGGCTTCAAATTTTAAATAACGCAAATTTTTGAAAATTTTTTCATGGAAATCCGTTTCAGACCATTCTAAAACGATTCCTGAAATTTAAAACTTTTTTATATGTATATATATTTATATATTTATTTATATATTTGCATATGTGTGTGTCACTCCAGACGATATCTGACCGAGGAATCGAGATAGAAAATCCAAAAAAAAGTTTAAAATGTCAGTATAAAAAGAAAGGATGAGTTCTTTGGCCAGAATTTTTGGAATACTCCAAGGGGTCAAAGTTTGAAAATTTAGTCTCAAAAATCTCTTTAAAAAACGTGTTTTTTGAGGTTTTGGTGTGAATTACCATCTTAAACATAGGAACATAATAGTATATTCAGAATCAGCTTGAAATTTCCTATAAGAATCACCCACAAAATCGGTTAAAATTATTCTTTGAAAATTCGCTCATCAACTCGTGCTGCATGAATGGAACTTTTGATGTTTATTTATGTACCATGGATTCAGATTATCCAATTGTGATGCACTTATGATTTGACTTATAACTACTACTTATCGTTTGTTGTAATATTGCAAAGTTGGCTGAAACCTACTATCTTTCCTCTTACCCAATGCCTTCAGTAGTAGCTAGGTAACTTGATCTTCATTGTTATTTGTCAGGCGAACCCATTAAATGTGTAGTTTTTTGTTTTTATTTTAAGATGATACCTACACAATAGGTACCTACACGTACTAATTTGGCATCGTTTCACTAAATGAGTAGTAGAGTTCATTTTTGTGCGAGCGTTTTAATTATAATAAATTTACCTTATTCGTTTTTCCTTGTTCCAGTTCAATTTCGTCGGGAGGATTCTGGGGCCTCGGGGGATGACTGCCAAGCAGCTTGAACTCGAAACCGGTTGCAAAATTATGGTCAGAGGAAAAGGCTCGATGAGGGACAAGAAGAAGGTGAGTGAACTTCAGCACCTTCGATATTCCCTAATTTGAATCCTATTTAATGATATGCGATTTCATACTGTTTGCTCTTCGATAGCACCACGAACAGATTTCCTCTCTGGTAAGTTCGTTATTAATGTATGCTTAAATGCTTGTAGCATGTTATACAGCTAGGTACTTAAAGTCATTTACTTACTCATTTCATGTAAGCAATAGAAATTATTCTAGGTTTTTGAGGTGCCGAAGGTCTTTATGAAGAGTTTTTGTTGAACATCAGGTACCCTTAGCTATTTCAGGGATTCATCTTCCATAAACATCAAAATGTCGTTACCATATTACCAAAAGCTGCTCTCAATGTCACTTCTGCTATAGCAGTTTCATAAGATACAAGATGTACTGGGTACACAATGTAGTGCTTACACCCTGGGTGGTGGTGCCTGTGGTATTTTCATTCAGTTTCAAGAGACAACAGGTATTTCAAAGATTACATCAACGCATTTGTCAGATAATTTAGACCTACCTGGTGGTTTACAAAACTCGTTATTCGCGTTTTGTACATTCGGGATCCACCAAAAGCAAACCAAGAAAGGCATCACCTGAGTTAATGTGAACATCTCATCTTTGGAACAATCTTCCATCAAAAGGTCTGTTCCGACTAGCGGCGCACAGTGGGACGAAAGTCATATTTCTGCAAACATGGACTTTTCGTTCTTAAAAATCGTGAGAAATTATCCAATATTTGGACCTATATGTTTTCAAGGGTGGGAAACAAGAATATGGAGTCAAAATGGACAAATTCTCACGAAAAAAGGAAAAAACTAAGACTAAAAACTAATTTTAATTTATGAATTTCACTTCAATCACAAAAATAAACGTTTTTCTTTAGTCTACATCCATCATTTCCCGATTTTCCACATAATTTTCTTCTAACGGACATACTTACTGAGTCATTGATAGAATCCTGCAATGAATTATCGTCCATATCTTTTTCAAGAAATCCCACATAGCCTGAAGAAAACTCTTCTTCTTGAATTTTTTTAAACCTCGCGCATTGCACCAAGAAAACTCCCTCCAAGACAAATGGGAATGAATTGATGATATGAGGCGTATAAACTATCATCAGTATGTAAACATATATAGTGAATTTTGGCTGAGTTTTGTACTGTTTACCTCTTACAACGACTTAGAAATGACCTATCTGCCCCAGGAAGATCGCGGTGGATGTTATTGTTTTTAATTCATCTCACTTAATACCTCAAGAATAAGAGGGAAAAGTCCCTTTTCCGGAAGACTCCGGACACGTCGAGAAATAGCTGTTTTTGTAAAAACTACATTAAAAACAAAATTTTGCATAAAAAAAGAAAAAAAGGTTTACGCTTTATTCAACGCTCTTTTAACCTTGAATGAGCAACTTCCTTATCCAAATTTACCATTTTCCTAGACCTTCCAATTAATACAAATTTCACACCATTCCCATGTTTACCGTAAAAATTCGAAAAATGCATTATTTTGTGCTTGTTTGAAAATCCCTCATAAACCTGAGTTATATAGAGCAAGTTTATGTATAGTTTCACGAGTCAAAATATAAATTTAAAAAATTTCCCACTAAGGATAAATAAAGGATTGAATAGGATGATAAGGGATTGGATTTTGAATTAAAGGATTGTCCCACTGTGCGGCGGTGCAATTGGGAAATTTAAGCTGCTTGTTGACAATGATAACTGTGATAATGACTTGTTTTATGATAAATATTTGCGCGGAAGGTTCCACCCAGTTAAAATATTCGAATCGCACCTGCATCGCAAGTTGTAACAGACCTAGCTTGCGTTGAACGGCATGGCTTGACTGGCTTATCCGTCACCCCGTAGTTCGAAGTGTGAAGACCAGGGAGAAGTGATGGTTGTCCACCGGGATTCCTTCTTTGTGCGTTGTGGCTGCTCATCCCCGTTGATTGCACGTTGTCGGAGTCGATCTCAAATCCCGTGGACCCAGTTCTACCGGTTTCCCCGCGAGCTGCATTGACCAACCACCGACGAAGCTTCCGCGTTGCAATAACCGCATTTGAAAATTTCTCGTCAACCGCTTTACGTTCTTTTCGACTTTCCATCGCCATTTCGCGCTCTTTCGTCATTTAAAATAAGTAGGCTGGCTTAGATTTCTTAGTCATTTGATAGTGGATTTGAAGAAAATTGACCGCAAGAGTGACCATTTATCAAGTATATCTAGGACGCTGGCATCGAAATTCCTGAAAGCTTACTTTGTTGTCAACCTGAACGATTTTCATTCGTGTAAGACTTTCTTCATTCATTTACTTTAAAATGAATGGAACACACTTTCAGTAGCCTTTTAGTAGTTCCTAATATTACTTTCCGACCTGAGAACTATCTCATTACCTCACTCACATCAAGTATCTATATGAAGTTCCAGTAAGAGAGAGATGCGTGATTTCTTTTGGAGCTGCTTCTTTATATCACATGGAGGCTTCGAATATCTAATTTTATGATTGGTACCTAATTATGTACCTACTTTACCTAGGTCCCCGCAAATGGGGAATTATCATCAATTTTTTTCTGAAAGGTAATGGGTTAAAAGAAAAAATATTGAAGTCTTAGGGCAAAAACAGTGTGTCGTTAATTTATTTTAGAAAATTTATTTAAATTTTCGTTATTGTCCTATGGCGGGAAAGTGACGATGAAAAGGGTATCGTCTGTCATTGGCCAAACCCGTCCAAGATGCCAACCAAATAAAACGAAAAACAACAACTCTCCAAAAACAAGACTATTCGAGCTCGTGATTAGTGATAATAAAATTAACTCATTTGAATAATTTATTGAATTAATTAATTATTTATTAATTTTAATCGGTTATTCTAATTGATCATTTTTTCACTGCTCTTGATGTGATCTCAAAACATTCCTTTTCGGTTGTTCTCTTAGTGTGACGTATAAAAGGGTTCCTCTAGGGCCTTCGGAATGCCGCCTGTTATTCAAACAGCTGAGATTTTGTTCTAAGTTTTCTCCTCACCACAACGATGTACTATTCTGTCTTTGTATTAACAGTGTTATTTTATTCCAAATAACAACACAAAAGCAATAAAATCTTGATTTCCTCATACACGATAATTCCCCATTATTGGTTATTTTATATTTATTGTGATATCACAAAAACTAGTTATTCTTTCACTTATCACTAGTTAAATGGTCATAATGGCGATCATAACGAAACAATGTAAAGAATTGAAGGAAAGTAGCTGTCAGTGTGTTGTGTGCTATATGAACCGATAAGAATATTGGTTAACGATGAGTTGGATTACATAGGTATCTTACTATTGACCGGATTTGAGGAAGGTAGCACAGATAAGAGATAGGTAGACGATGGCTTGGCGTTCCTACTTGACACTTACTGACAGAAACATAAATAAGGGAATACGGAATAACTTCAACTTGGAAGAATAGAAAAATTACCTTTAGTAACTAAATGTAATGTAGTTACTAAACTTTATAGTAATGATCTAAACAATTCGGCTTTATGACACCTAATCGTTCTATTTGAAAATCACACCTACTTACATGTTTATATTTTTGGTTTTAAACAAAACAACAAGTGTTTCTTCTTATTCTAAACGTTCATTAAAGGTTTATTTGTGGGTGTTGTCGCACGTAAAAACTTGTCACATCTCCGTTTTTTACTCTTACGCCTCCGTGTGCCCGTGTAAAGTTACTACCTACCATATTTATAAAGATCTGTTCTCTGTTCTGCTGCCAAACAAGGCACATCACTCGTAAGTAAACATTCGAAACTATTGTTGTATGCGCCTCTTGAGCATCCACACCTGTTCTTTTTTCCTTCTCATTTCACCTCATGTTTACCCTCCTTCCTATACCTACCATTCGCTATGTTTAAATCTACCAGTATTAGGAAAAGCGAATTGACAACTACCTAATTTTTCTTGATATTTGTTCAACTATCCTGTTGGAACCGCTTGAGCCTCTAGAATGTGTTAGAACCAACTACTATCAATAATATCTGTAATTGGAGTAAATAACTAACCAATATAATGGCGTTATAATTAAAAATTCAGTGGTAGGTACTAGCAGTATAGTTGAACACGGGTATGTAGCCTTATTAATAAAAAATAACCAAATTAGTTGTCAAGTCGCGTTTGCCCAGCACTAAACCTAGTTCCCTCACAGACAACATAACATATTATTATGATAGCATGTTGTACATGGTAAATATCTACCTAACTTCCCGCTTCCACAATCAATCGTAGAACACGCGACAACGATTTCACCAGCGTAATCATGCTTTATAACACTCAAATAGGGTCTCAAGTAGGTATTGATTCAAATGAAATTAATGTTCAGAACGAATTACCTATCTATTGAACGGAATTAAGTCGTACAATAGACGAGTGACTGACGCTCCAGTGATGGTAAAATTGGACGCAACTGCCACTTGAAATAAAACCATTTTCACAATCGCAATTCATTTTACTTATACAGGGTTTTCACACTTAAGGTGGAAAACCTTTTAGGTGTCATTCCCAGATTCATTCTGACAGTTGAAAAATTGATTGCTCGAGAAAAATATTGAATTTTTGGACATACCAGCACATCCAGCTTGGAATTTGGTAATCAATGTTAGTTTATTTAATTTTTTCAAAAATAATTCTTGCTCGGATTTGCCTGAATTATTCACTTGCTAAGCAAAAAATGGCTTCCATCTGCTGGTGTACGTACATGAGTGCACTATTTTTCTCGAAAAATCCATTTTCTAACCGTCAGAATGAATCTGGAGTGTCACCATTCGATTCAGCGTGAAAAATTACTTCGAAAACGATAACAAACTTTTCTAGCCGTGGTCAAGAAGTCGTTAACACCCCAACAATCGATTTCCTTTTTCTTTTTTAATATTTAAACTTTATTTTTCTCTTATTATTCCTACAGTAAAATAAAAAATAACGACACCATTGAAAAGCCGAGATTCTGAGGAAGTTTTTCCTGTAACGTGTACGGGGATTTACCTATTTTATCGAAGACAGAGCCGTTTGAAAAAATAGCGATTTTGAAAAGTTGATAAAACTCTCGTTTTAGTACAATTTTCTGTCCACTGAATCTACTGTAAAAGTTTTTATAATGCACTGGGGCGATAGGAAATTTAACGCTCTTTCCAACGGTGTCCTTGGTTTCAATTTTAAACGATAAACTAAGGTAGTTATAATCATTTTAGAGGCTTGAAAAGTGGAAAACTCGAGAAAAATCTTCAAAGTGAAAGAACTCACAAAAAATGGTGGTTTAAAGAAAAACCTCGAAGAGGCACTTTTTGTTAGAAATTAGTTGTAGAATTGATTAATAAAAGGTTCCCTATCTTAAGTGTGAACACCCTGTATGTGTGCTGAAGCTGAGCTAACTGCGCCAACTATTATTACCTACAAACAGGGGGTGCAGGGTTTTTGAGCTTGACTTACCTACTATTTTTATTGAGAAAGTTTCCTCGCGATGACCTACTGGTGGCGCAATTTTTCACAGTTAGTATTGCTGGGACGTTGCAATTTCGCATTCCGTTCTCACTTTGACTTCGCGGATCGTTCGTTGAATGCAAATTACGTTTTCCATTTTGACTGTTTCTCGTAGACAGAAAGACGTCTTCTGAAAGTCCTGCCGTATTCAAAAATTCCCTGCTGGTCAACCTCGACTGGCTCTTTTGTGTTGAAAAGGGTTGAAACTAGAGTCACGACTGCTATTCGTTTTAGGAATATCATTTGCGACTCTGAGGCTCCACTTATCCACTGCTTCCCTCAACCTTGAAACTCAAAAAATGTCTTATGATACGTTGGTTTGACGCTGCATATTACGGAATTTTTTTACTGCATATTCCTGGGTATGAAGAATGTTCAATATGTATCACAAGAGTAGTACCAAAATCTTGGAGTCTTCAATTTATTATTTTCTTTCTTTGGTACATATGTTTCTGTGGACTCAGCCACTTTCTTCAGCCTTGTTTAGTGTAAAGATGGGGCTCATCCCATTCTTCTTATAGTGTTTAAGTTCATTTGCATCATGATTTCACCCTCTTTATTATTTATTTATTTTCTTTTTTGCCCATGTGCCTGTCCCAAAAAATTGTTTGCTCTTCTTTTTAATCTATTTAAATGGTTTCATCAGCTAAACATCCCAATTGACAAACAATTGGCTTTGGATTTTCTAAATGATCAATTTCATCACATCTCAGCCCTATGGGAATGCAGTAGCCAGCTCCTCCAAATACGTTCTGACAGATTTATTCAAAGTAAAACTTGTCAGCAAGCAAGCCCCAAGTACAAGTAACCTTAATAACCTCATCATACATTTGATGTTTTTAAAATGCATAGAAAGGGATTTGCCTGTTAAAATGAAAAAGGAAAAGGAATGGATGGTTGGGTTGATGTTTTACAACACAGCTTTTCTATCAACTTATCTATTCAAGAGGGTGAAATCATGGTGCAAATGAACTCAAACACTTTTGAGAAGAATGGGATGACCCTCATCTTTACACTAAACAAGGCTGAAGAAAGTGGTGGAGTCCACAGAAACATATGTACCAAAGAAAGAAATTAATAAATTGAAGACTCCAAGATTTTGTTTCCTGAACGGAAAATGGTATCTCCAACCCATCAACACAGTAAGATTAGTACCTACCTTGCACAAAATAGTGAATTTCACCAAACCTAACAGAAATATTGCTACCAAATTAGGAATTTCATTTTTGAATCTTCATTTTCCTATTCGTTGCTGTACTCTTCATATTCTTAGTATTGAAAATTGCATTTTCAGGAAGAGGCGAGTAGAGGAAAGCCGAACTGGGAGCACCTCAACGAGGATCTCCACGTACTCATCACTGTCGAAGACACAGAGAACAGAGCCAAAATCAGACTAGCCAGGGCTGTTGAAGAAGTCAAGAATCTCATTGTTCCCGTAAGTTTCTTTTCCAGAAATCGTATACCTAATAATAAACAAACCTTAGATAAGGTAGAAGAGGTACTTTTCCCTACTTATGTGGGAGTGATTAGGTAACGGACGAGTTCGTTACCAATCTTAATGATCAGTCCAAAAGATTGTTTTCTGTTAGTTTGCTTCAATTCAATTTTGATTGACTACTTTCAAAAATATCCGAAAAATTTAATATTACTCTAGAAAGAGGGATTGAAAGAAAGTTCTCGACTTTTTATAAAGCCAACTGACACCCTGATTCTTAGCATCATCTTCAGTGAAACTTATTCATTAAATTCCATTAATAACTCGAAGCTTCATCACTCCCTACTTTTGTAATTTAAAAGTTAGGCATAATTGTTTAAATCGATGAATATTGCTAAAAATTGAAAAAAAAAACGTAAAATGGTTTGGTTGGTACGTTTTTAGATTTATTCGAAATGTATCACGCTTAATTACGAGAACGTTTTAACGTGATTTAACAGTAGGTACTACTAGGTAATGCCTCCTAAATTTTAGTAATGATCAAAATCATCATCATCCTCTAGTTAACAATATTATTGCTAAGTCAATCATTCCACAGACTTGTGAAAAAGTCGTTGTAAAACTACGGTTTATGGCAGGTCTTCAGTCTTCTATAGGTCATTTCCATTTTAACGGACCTATGTTGGGAATCTCGTAATAATTTCATCCTAGAAAGTCAACCGATGATCGTATTTTTCCGCTGAACTGTAAGTGTTTCTACGCATAAGATGTCATTTTTCACCCAATTAGTGAGCAGTTGCTCGTAGATTGTAATTGGTGCATTAAAATCACCCATCATACGAGTTTTTATGTAGGTACGAATCTGCGATTGTGCGAATAGATTCATATGTATCAACAACTATTATATCTACGAACTACCTAAGTAACTACATGAATTCTACCCTCATTGGGAGCATGGATTGGAATTGATCTATATGATGACCATGAATCATCAATATCCTCCTCCATTACGTACCTATCCATTGCCTAGTATTTGGTCCATCCTTAAAGCAGCTTGGTTTATTCGATTCAATATTTTAAAATCGTTTAACTCATGGAATATTTTGTTGGAAGTGAAAATTCGGTTTTGTTGATACTTAATGATCACGAAGTGATCTGTATCACGACCATGAATCGTCAACAGACTCCTCCATTATGTACCTATCCATTGCCTAGTATGTACTTCGCCCATCCTAAAAGCTTCGATTCAATCATTGAACTCGTCGAATTCATGAAAACTATTTTGTTGAAAGTGAAAATTCGGTTTTGTTGATACTTATTGACCACGAATTGAGATTAAACACGATCATGAAAGCGTCTTCATTTCTTCAATTCAATAATTAAAATCATCGACTCGATTAATTATGTTTTGTTCCATTAATTATTGTAGAAAATCTTCTGTTTTGTTGATCACGAATTAATTCTGTAACACGACTATGAGTCGTCAACATCATTCTACGTTACTTAACATAATTTATTACTTCATTTCTTCGATACAATAATAAATGAATACTTCAGGTATTGAGCTACTACTCGTGTTGAATCGTCACAACCCTTAATAACTCGCGTCACTCAATGGTAGCTACTGCTCCAAAAAAATACAGTTAGTTATTTAATGTACCTAGTCGTTGATTTTGGTCAACTAAATTGTCCCTCCCGATGTACTTATTTGTTTAATAAGGCGTCAGGGGATGAACGAACTTACGAAAACTTGATACGCAATAAACTTTAATTGAAACAATTTAATTATGTACACGATTACGTGATGGGAGGGCGATACTATAAACTGGGGACAAGAGGTTACCTTCACAGAAGGTTAAAATCCCTCCAGATTATGAACTCCAACATCCCCTCTCGACCAATACGTTAACAAAATTGCAGTCTTATCACAAGCGAAAAACAATAACAAAGAGATAATAGAATTTGGATCAATTTTGATGCGAGTACCGATCGCATGCTATGATCTTGGTTGTAGGATTTGATCACATAGAAATGAACGATCTACTAATCTCGTTATTGCATAGGAATAAATAATTCAACAATTTCAAGACTTACCTACGATTTGTTGACTAGCTTTTCTTGATCCTTCACCGGTACCTAACCATAGTTACCTTCATAGAAGGTTAAAATCCCTCCAGATTATGAACTCCAACACTTATAACTTATTTTTGTTTTCCTATTCGCTGATCTATTGCGTCTCCTCCTGCAGGCTGATGGAGAAGATGAACTGAAGAAGCGACAGCTCATGGAACTTGCGATCATCAACGGTACTTACAGGGACTCAAACACCAAGGCTTTGGCAGCTGCTGGTAATGATCCATTCCAAGCTATTGTCATTTATTTCTGAATGTATGGAAACGACCGCAGTTCCATTCAATGTTTACCTTTCTTAGCCCACCCAAAGAGGGAAAAGAAAAGTATTACATATTCAAAGTAGGTACTAAAAACTGATTTGTATAAACTTCTCTTAAAGAAAAGTGTGAAAGACAGAGTTGGTCAAACGCATTTTGAAACTAAATTTGTTTTTGTTAATTGATAAGGCTGTAACCACTTAACACCCATGTTATACTATACGGTAGAAACCGCCTGAGTCTCCAGAATCCAGTAAAACCGACGGGCATTAATGACTTGTGTGATTGGAGGGGATAACTAACTAGAAACTACCTAATTAATAAAACTAAAAAAAAATTTCAAGGCCATAACTAAATTAGTTTCTAGTTAGTGATTCACTCCTATTACACATGTAATCAATTCCCGTTGGTGCTGTCGTATAAGGGAAGGGAGATTCAGGAGGTTTCAACCGTATAGTATAACTTGTCTGTTAAATGGATACAACCCTATTAATTAACCACTAGAAATTTAGTTTCAAAATGGCGTTTTCCCAACTCTGCTTAGGGATGGTTCTCATCATCACCTGAAGAAATTTCTTAACTTGTAGACAAAAACATATCTGTGAGCATGTATGTACATAATGTTGTTTGTTTGTGATAATAATCACGATTGCATTCCCTACTATTATGATTTAAAAAAAATTCTATTTCGAGTCATGTTACGATGTTACGTGTATACAATAGAATGAACCAGGAAGAAAATGTCCCCTCAAGGTTCCTTTTTTGAAGAAGAAAAGAAATTAATGTAATCTAACATTGATTATGAAGCATCGTTTTTAGGTTATTTTCGAGCTTTTCTCCAAACTTTTCTTTTTTTAGATACCTAGGTACTTAGGTTTTTTTTAGATACCTTTCTATATAGGTATAAACAACTTCCAATACCTACTCCTCATATCCTAGAAAATACTCGGAAAGCCGTAGTTGTTGTTATAGATATATATTTTTCGAGTTTTCACGGGTGAGGAACATAGTTTCTTCGTATAACCAATAAAATGATCGTCACTATTTCCCGTGCAACCAGAAGTAAAACGGTTGATGTCGGGCTAACTACTGTCCTGCTGCATTTGGATGGCTGGGCATGGCCAGGCCATTGCCGGACCAAGTGACAGGTCACTTTCAGCCTTTCCACACTGCTTTCGGCTAAACCCTTTAAACCACCTGGATCAACGAGATTAATGAGTGTGACGGCAGAAGCAAAACCCATAAAAACACCTACTCATAATGGCATTAGCAAGTTGGTATTCGATAGTAAATATCTATCGTCTTTTTTGTCAGTTTTTCGAGATGAGCCACTTTTTGGTTGGATTTTGAATTATATTTTGAAAGGAAAAATTAATTTGATTGGAAAATGTAATTTTATGCCGATTTGAATAGTGTGACTACTTTTAAGACTTCATTTTCATAATATCGACTAACATTTCATGTCATCCTGAGGCCACAAGTATAGATTTTTCAACGTCAGAACTCACTGTCCAACCAGTATTGGAGATCAGAGAATAACGGAGTTTCGTGTTTATATTTCCAACACCACGTCACTCTTAGCAGAGCGACTTCCTTGCTGAAAATTGCGATCAATAGGTCAGCACTGTCCAACTAGGATTGGACATCAGTGATCCTCCCTAGAATAGGAACTTAGAAGTTCACGCCTCAGTGAACTCCTTCACGTGCTCCTTGCTCTGACTTCCAATCATGGTTGGGATTCATCCTATGTCCCAGCTGAACGCATGCACTAATCTTTGGATGTAGGAGTTTTGGAGGAGTACCCCTCAGCTGTAGCTATGTGAACTTATGGTAAGTCGTTACTTTGTTCCAGATGAAGAACTGGCCCGCAATTGGCCTTTCTGGGGATCAATCCTCAGAACTTCAACGCATGAAGGTTGAAGACCCTCCCCATAGTTGTTTATTCTAACCCGTGCTATATTTATGCTTAGAACCCCAGCTAACGTTCCTACGCACGCACGTTACTTTCCATAATATTAGTTCTTATAAGTTGAGGCAATGGACTCAGTAGATGGTTAATTCTATTCCGACGACTTCCAAGCACTTGACAAGTCAAATGAAGGTTGTCTTTCATTCTACGAAGTGTGACTGTAGAAAAAATAGTTGTACGTGAATGTTTACCAACTTATTTACTTACGATACCTTACCTCATTGCTTTGTTTTAGATGAAGAGTGGAGGAGGATGGCACTTGCTGCAGCATGCGCTGCTGAGACACAGAGGCTGATGTCTCCCGGCCTGCCTGGACTGACCACGCCCATGCGTACAGGCCCCACCCCCACCCCGTTGGGAGCCCCTCTCATCCTGTCGCCCCGCCTGCCTGTCCCCACGTCGGCACCCCCACTCCTCTCCCCGCCAGAAGCCCATCCCCAACTCATCTACACGCCCTACGCCGCTGCCGCTGCTGCTGCTGACTACAACAACTACGCCGCCCTTGCCGGCACTCCCCTCATATCTGAATACCCAGGAGCAGATCATTCCGGTCCGTTGTTCGCACGTTGACTCTTTTTTTAATCTATTTCCTTCTAATATTCGCCTTATTTATTATCTATTTTTTAAATTCAATGACGCAACGTTTTGTGTTTCTCCCTTCCTTATTTATTTATTCAACTTGGGAGAGCCTCTAGTTAGCTGCCATACTACAAGGAATGACTATCAGTCAATCCTTCGCCCATTATTTGGGAAGATAGTATGAAGTCTGCATACAAAATAGGAATAGTCTCCTTCATACACTTCTTGCAATTAAAAAGAAGTCCTTGTCAATGATTTACAAGACCATTAATGGAGCACATGAGCCAAGTATATATTGCCGTACTTACCTTATTTATTACAGCCCTTTGAGTACGGTGCAATATTTATTTTTTTCACATTGGGCTACAAAAGATCAATTTCAGACTCCAAGATTGATCCCCCCAGCTTAATATCCGAATTTCATTCCACCATTTCTATAGTTACCGTTTCTGAAAAGTATTCTTAGATACCCCGCTGTTCTTTGTGTTCATATTCTGATCATAAACTTTTAGACGCAAACTAGATGAAAATCTCTTTAATAGTCATCTAGTTGTTTTATTCTTGTTGGCACCCTGTTGTTTGAGGCTCGTGTTTAAATAGTTAACCATGTTTATTAGTAGATTTCAGAACATCTTTCTCTGCCATTTTACTGTTTAGACGCGATTTCGCTCCATTTTGGCCCAGGCAGGTACTATATTTCTCTAAGAAGTTTACTTCATTTTACTACCGCTGGGCGTAGGTAACTGAAAAGAAATAAGTTAGGTGATTGTTTTATTAAATATAATCGTTTCATTGCCCTCATATCACCAGGATGCTGCTATGAACCAAAGAAGTTTCATAAATCATGTTGGAATTCAGCAAATCCTAAATCCATAAAGCAAAAGTTGCCTCCAAGCTACCAAATCTTTAATAAATAGTCTCGGAATAGCAGCTAGGTTTGGTGGAAAAGGACTTCAAATCTTTCTTAGTCCCTTTTGATTCTTACTTAATCCTAAATACATTTCGTAATCCCTTCTACAGTTTTAGTGTTTTGTTGTGTGGTGGTAGTTTGTAGCTTTTTGTGTTTTTATTTTGTGTTTCTTGTATAAATTGTACCTATACTGGTGGCCAAAAGAGTAGGGTGAATAGGCCTGGTTCCAGGGGCTGACATTTTTCCGTCCAAGCCAGCTAGAAAAGTGGTGCGTTACAGTGGAGAGCGATCACACTACCAGGATTTTCCATACAACTGGAATGTGTTTCTTCATCATGGGAAATATATTGCCACGGTTTATACATGTTGTATGATCCATTATGAAATATGGCGGCTTCCATACCGAAAATATCTAAAATGCTGGCAGCACGTCCAGTGTTCCTGACAGCCAGAACCGAGAGGCCACTTGCCAATTGTATCGCTTTTCTCAGCCCTTCCTGTCCATGTGATCCATGCTTAAGGAAGATTCGCATGTTTGAGGACCCTGTGGATGGCATGGTACCGAACATCCATCCCCTCGCTTGTCAGGTAGGTACTTGAAAGTGTGTGTTTCCCGCCAATTATCCATCGCTCTGCCAATCCCTGAATCCTGGTGGGTTCCTTCGGTCTTCCAACGACAGGATCGCCTTCCAATTGGCTCCTCAGTATAAAATATCCTTTTTCAACTTGCATTTCCCCTACTCTTTTGGCCTCCTGTTTAGGTAGGTAAGTACCTACTTTATTCTATCCTCTGTTTTCCCGTTTTCTCTCTTCTGGACGTTTTTATCTGGGACTTACTTTCAGTGACGTATGTGCATGCAAAATCCTCTCCAACTCTCTGTGATATGACCTGTCGACTCGTTTCTTCTTCTAGAAACAACCTACATAACTCAGTCAACTTTACCAATACCTTCGTTAAGTACATTACAAATGCACAGAAACCATTAAAATTGAAATGTGTGTGAGTGAAAAACTGCTAGTCCCTACATTAGTTTTTAGTAACATTTTAACAGATAATGGTATCCAATTTCGTTTTAATTTCATCATAACTTGTCAATTCCTTGACATTTTCGTGAAAACAACAACATTACCATACTAGGCGCCCCAGTAATATTTTGTTTTTAATATTATAAAAGTTTTTTAGATTTAAAAAAAACTTCCAATTCATACAAATTTTGCTTGATTGAAATTCAAGTTTTATCAACAAATTCCATTTATGAGTCTACTACTTACGTGTTTTTTCGAATTATTATTCAAATAAAGAGTTGAAAGTAACTTTTAATAGATCTCCTGTTCGCTGAATCCTAAAACAGGGGCCTGAACGTTATTTGTTGCTATTTCCAATCATTATATTATATTTTGTTCCCTTCAAATACTTTTGAATTTATGTGTTTATTTTAGGTTGGAAGCTTCTGAGGTGAAACTAGCACCAACAACCTTCCCCCTTCCTCGCACAAAAACACAGAAAATAAATTTAGGAAATGTACCAGTACTGTTATTATAACTGGAGAAATTTCTAACTTGACGTAGTTTCCACTTTTATTATTTTCTCTTTTATTAGAATCCCTGTTCTCTGGATGGGGATGTAAAACATTTTAGTCCAATTTGTAAAAGATCAAATCTATAATTAATAAACTATAGATCAAAATTCAAAGGAAAAGGCAATGAAATGGAGTTGGCTGTTGGGCTAGAGTTTGTGGTCTTTTTTGGTTTCATATACTTGAACATTGTCGAAAGATTATTTTGTTACAGTCCCTCCCTTGTCCAGAGGCCATGCATAGCAGAATTTGTATTTTCAAAGAGCCCTAAATTCGTCTCTTCCGAGTGGGCATTATATTTGTGTATTACAAATGCCCATAGTTCCTTATTTAGTTGTCCTTGTTTTAAAAATTGTTGTGAAATATCCAAATTATTTGGGGGAAAAAATGTCTTCATACTTACAAAACAGGTTGAAAAACAGTAAATGAACACAAATTCATGTGGGGTATAGTTGTTGTCCACCATTTTGTTCTCACTGTTGTCCACCATTTTGTTTTCACTGCCCTCCGCCATTTTGATTCCCTCACATCTCATTCACATGGCCCTGGACACCTCTCGTTCGCCGGCTTTTCTCTGTTTTTTGCTTCACCACTATTTTGCCACCGTAAAGAAGTAGTATAGTGTTTTCCATCTCACCATTGAAATGGTTTTATGCGAAGAAAGAACAAGTTTTTCTGATTGGGTCACATATATGATTTTCAGATATGGATGTTGGTGATTACTCAGGTTATCGTATCGTTAACTATCCTGAACCAGCGTTCAACTGGCATGGCCTCACGTACACCTCAGTTGTCAACTAAACCACCACTCTATGTCCAATGCTAATTTCATTTTATTGGCTTCATCATACTACTTAGGGACCCTTACTCTTCTCTTCGTATTTTCTATATTTTCTTTTTTTAATTTTTTAGAATGTATGTACATAATGTGTGCACTCTCTTAGGATTGTCCTTGCCTAGTTTATTTACTAAGATTTTAAAATTTTATATGATTTTATTCTACGAAACGTACTCGAATAGGCCTTTTAAATCCTATATTAAGATTAAGTGATTTCTACTTCATTATTCGTTGGTTTTTTATTATTATATCAATAGCGTTTATATTAATGGCAAGAGATATTTGCCTGGGTGTTTTTATGAAAATTATTCTCCCATTTTGATGCGGTTTTGCTTATCATGAGGATAGCTTTACTGTTCTTGCTTCCCTCTTTTTCGCTTTCTGCTTCCCGTTTCCATCTCAAGTATTTCTTGAAGATCTCTAAAGCTTTAAGGTGGCAGTATTTTTTTTTCGTAAACTTTAATCACACCGAAAATTATCGTCGTTTCGTTATTGCTTTGTTTTGCTTACTACTAACCATTGTCTCTTTTACAGGAAATCTATCGTCCATTTTAATCTACCTACATTACTTTTTAGAGCCCTTATAGTCGCTAACTGAGCATTCAAATGATTTAAAAAAAATGCTTGAAATTTATCACCTGCATTTGTTAGCCTTCACCTCTCAAATTTTGGCGATTTCAAAATTTGGAGATCCTCTTTCAATTTTTTCAAACTATAGGGGCTCAAGTATTTTTTCCCGTACTATTTTGTCGAAGCCTAACATTTTTTCTCTTACAGCATGAGTCAACGAAGCTTTGTCCAAGGCTTCTCAGCTTATTAACACCGACACTTACATTTTTACATAGCAACTCACACCTGATGTGACACCTTTGTCGTGACAGGACACAACTGTGTTGCAATCTTCGATTTTTCGATCATGTCTGTCGAAACAGCGAGTTTTTGGACTGTATAGGTTTGTTTGCAGTAACCTACTTACCGGTAAGAAACCGTTTCCAACCACGTTCGGAGTGACTTCCTGATCATTCATGACTGTTTTTAGTATCCACGGTGGTTCGTTCACTGTACTTCAAGGTTGCGGATCTCTAGTTCGGTCAGAAGAATTTTTCGCTCGCTACTTCTGACGGTTTCTGGCTACTGAAAGTAGAAGTTGGCTGAACCAGTTTGCAAACAATTTGTAAACCACTTCCGATTGGCATGCGAACAAACCTTATAACAACTATAGTCTGATATGTCCTGTCACGACTTAGTGTCCACACAACCTCAACTGCAATTCCTACGACCCGATTCATCCAATCAACTTTTAGATAAAAACTCACATTTTTAACGTTTTTATTTTACAAAACCCTTAAAAGTAATAACCCCAGTTATATCAGGCATATTGCTGAATTCCTAAAGACTGACTGTGTATCTCTGTTTTTGAGAATAGGACGAAATTAATATGATTTTTTTCCGAAATTCAAATGACGGAATAATCTGTTAGCGTGTTTGGATTAACCAAAATAACAATGGCGGCAACGGGACCAATGGAGTTCAGAACTATGTCGATAGTTGATTTCCCTGCACTAACCTCTCCTGACCTCGGAAAATCCTAACCGTCCCGTCTCGGAAAACCCCAGCATAACCTTCCCGTGGGTGCGAAAACAAAACAACTGGCTGCGACTAAAATCAAATAAAACCCGGCGTAATCATGTTATCATTTTGTATCTATTAGATTTTTTGCGAGAGGTTAACTCGAAGTGGTCTGATTTGTCCAGGAAACACGTTTACCTGCTATCTGGGAGGTTGCGCCACTCTTCTCTTACCTTCCCCGTGGATCAAACAGATGCAGTTGGAGAAAGAATAGGACTAGTTTTACCATTACCACGATGATATTCTCTTATTCCCACCATACTTCCTGATTACCACTCTCCTACCATATCGCCCAGCAATATTCGTTTTTACGGATTTATATTCCGTGAAGTATCTTTTATTCTTGAATACGATTGACAAATCCCAGAAAAAATTTGTACCGCGCAGGATTTTTCTTTAAATCAGCTATTTACCTTTTTATGTCAACAATTTGTGATTATAACAATTAGAAAATGTTGAAGGAACACTGTGGGGAACTTTTATACCTTTTAATGACTCCAGGAATTTGGTTCTCTCCAGTTTGGTTCGACCCATTGATGGTAGGCTGCGTAGGGGTCACCAATGTAGGTTCTAGACTGCAGCAGCTTGACAGCAGATCCTTACCAGCGAATTGCTTCCATCCTAAAATGTCCTATCGTCCAAAATCCACATCCCACTTGAGCAACATGGCCATTCAAGAGGTGCCAGCATGAACTAACTGGCGAGAACGAAATTACAGAAGTTATTGTGCAGTTTAAAAGTTCCCTGCAAAACTTCAAACAACTTTGCTTTTGTCGACTCTTTGAGATATTGAGACTATTGAAAATATTTCATCTCAACTATATTTTTAAAATATTATTTTTACTTAGGTATATTGCATATATTATTTTACAACGCGCTGATTTCCTATCTATCGAATATTTTTATCCCGCATTTGTTTACCTCAGTTGATCAAGTCACTGTTCACTTACCCAATGATTACCCTTTTATTTCCATTTTACTTTTAAGAAAATGCCTGAAGAATTCTTCATTCCTATATCGATTTTGGATTAACTATTTGCTTCGTTTAAGGAAATCGCGAATGTTCCTTTTTCATCTAAGATCGTCTGCCACTCCGGCTTTTCAAAATCAAGTTGAGGTAGTTTTTATTTTGACTGACTGAGTGCGGGCAGACTGGCACTGGGTTTCCTCTTCCTGTCCTCCATTTATACGTTAACCAGAATGTTGTGGCAAGTTGTGATGCATATTGACCAATCCGGGGAGGCCAATTGTTGTAGCTGTTCTATTTTCTGCGTAGATCAGTATCCTGGATGCTCGTTGCGCTCGCATCTTCTAAAGATAAAAATGTACCCCTACGACCTATTAGTGAAAACATAGAAAGTTGTGAGTAGATCTCTGAACAGAACTTCGCTCACTGGGATTGGCTGTTATGCTGATGGCTATGGGATCCTTTGTATGTTACAAGAAAAGTATCTTGCCGCTTCGAGGTAGTAAACGAGCAGGTGAGGGAACAGTATTTTGTTCCTGATCGGATTCTACCATCGTTTCGCCACTTGCCATTGCATTCTGTTCTATCCTTATACGACTGCTTAATGTCCTGTACCTGCGTTCCTCTTCAGCACTTTGATCTGATCTCCTTGTGCTGCCCTCAGAGGGAGTTGGTTCTGAAGCTTCGATTCTGAGGGTAGTCTCCCCCAGTCTTCAGAACGCTTTATCTGTATGGACTCATGTGACCAAACCTACCTACCACCTGCCTCATCTCTCACAGATAATTCCAATCCATCTCTATAATACTCCCGTGTTGAAGAAAAACGACTCAACTCCAATGTTTACGAAAATGGGATTTTCACGTACCCCCCCATATTGTCGACCTGCACTTTCCGATGGTGAAGTCGAAATTTCTAATTTCGATTCGGAAGTGGGGGAATTCCGACCATAATTAATACGAAATCGCTCGGTTTGAAGGAGAAACGCCTCATCGACGCGCTTTGAAGGCAAAACACCTCAACTTGTTGATTGAAATGCCTCAAGTCACTGTTTATTTTTCAATATTGTGACGGTAAAACACCTCAACTTGGCGAAAATTGAGATGAGGCGTTTTACCATCAAATTGTCTGTCAATATTGGCTTCGAATTTGGAGCAAGGCGTTTGTTTCTCCTGCAAATGCTTGCATAGCTGACCAATGATGAGGCGATTTTTCACTGCTGGCAACTGGGAGATTAGCTGCTGCTTTCCCGACAATGATGGGATACTCAAATTAATACAAGATGAGGCGTTTCTCCATCAAACAAACCACTTAGCGATAGTGTTATTTTTGAGAATGAGACACCCCTCAGCAAGTTGAGGCATTTTAGCTTCAAAATTATTCGAACAAAGTTATTGAGAAATTCAAAAACCGCCTTAAGTAAGACAAACCGATATAAAAAAAATCGATTTTTCAATATTTTAAATCGCAATTGAGTGATTTGATGTCCTATCTATGAACCCTCAAAAAATTGGGTCGCTACAATACACTTTAAGGAATCTACAGCTGGGTTTCTGCGGAAAACTTCAAAGCTAATTTTTGCATTGTTTTGATTTTGGCGATGAGTCGTTTTTCCTTCTCACGGCAGAATACTAATCCATCTTTCTCCTGTTCATAATTCACTCTTCTCCCTTTCCAAATTACTTCTTCCTCCCATCCCCACTTCACTGGTTTAAATCAGTCTTCCAAAAAGTTGACCTTTTCAAAAAAATCCAATACGATCTACCAGCAGCCCAGTCTGTTACCCCCAACCAAAAAACTAATCAAAACTCCCTATTTCTTCTTTCCAAAAACAAATCACGAAGGTGCCTGAAGACTTCTCTTTAGTTAGAAATAAAAATTATAGAGATAATTGAAAACGAAATTCCCAAACAATTGATTAAAAATTGTTTTTGCTACATCGGTTTATCTTTTAGTGTGATGCTTCTTTTTGTATATACAGTGAGAAAAATAAATATTTAAATTTAAAAAATACCGCAAATCGTGTTTAGTGCCATGCAATCTTCCAAGTCCAGCAATACAAAGAAAAACTCGTTTTCTTTCTAAATGATATATTTTTAAACTTTTAAAAATCACATTATTTTAGTATCCTAAGTGAGAGATTTTTATTGTATATTTATTTTATATTTCTTATCTTGATTTAATTCGATAGGTAATTTTTTGGTGAGCTTTAGATTATACGTAGGAATATGTTTGAAAAACAATTTATTTTAATTTATTTATTCAATTTCAATAAAAGTTGTAGGTTGTTTAGTCTGCTTCCCTTCTAATTTCCGTTTCCCGGTAATATGTGAAAGTTTTATGGAGTAATATCAATCGTACGTTTTTTAATTGAACTTTAATTGAAAAAAGTCCTTATTATTGACGGTTGCGTAATAATTTTGATAATTTTGATATCAGTATAGGGTGTTTAATCAGTTTGTTTTGTCATATTACGGCACACTCGCAAATAAATAAAAAATACATAAAAATTAGAGATTTGAAAAAAGGCGGCCGCGTAGAGGTTTTTCATTGCCTCCTATGTCCTTGAATGAAAGAATCAGATCGAAGAGAAGTTGATTGATTGATTCACTCTAATTTTGTTGCCCTGAAAGGAGTTATTTAAGAAGGTAGAATCTCAGAGATAAATTATCACTTTATTGAATGACAAAAATAACGTTAGACTGACCTTGATCACCGAGATCACTATGGATACTATATCTCGCCTTCAAGGGGCGCGTCATGATGTAGAGGGAGGAATATTCCTTATCTTTATTTCACATTTCCTCCTTATATTAAACTATTATGACTTTCTCCCACACTATACGCCCTTTTCACTGTTACTCGAACTGAAATATTGCAAAAATCATTTCATTTTTAGACCAAATAGAATACCCACCCCATTCTCCGAGCACAAGATTAATGAGGAGGCAAAATCATAGAAAAATCAATTAAAAAGTTAATACATTATTTACTTGCGATTGTTGTTATTCATTCAAGGGTGCGCGTGTTGTGAACGTGGATTGAAAATTATTGCATAAAACTGACGCTTATCTCATTTCAGTCTACAATTTCCATGGATTTGATTGATTTTTTTTTTTTTAATTCAAAATATCATTCGTTTTTATTGCCTTTTCAACGCTAAGCTGAAGGTCAAGGGGGGGGGCTAAGGGGGGATCTTTGAGGTCTACCAGTCAGGCAAACCCCTGCACCTTATATTGAATCCACGGCATGTTTCCCTGTACGCCCCATTTCCCCTCCCCACCCGATCCCCCACAAAAAAAACTGCTTTAAACAATTCATTTTGTATTTTTTTTCTTTTTTAATCCGAACAAATGACTTTGCTTCTTTCGAAAAAAAGAGAGGTGGTTACCAGTATTTTCGTTGTGGTATTCTTTTGAAATTATTCAATTTTTTCTTAGCTATGTATTGTGTTTGTTTGATATTTTTCTATTTTTTATTTAAAACGAAAGTTGTTTTCTTGAGAAGAACCATCAAATTTTTTTTGAAATCAAAACACAGCTGTTAAACTTTGTATGATAATATTATCAGGTGCAGCTGCTGTGGCAAAACAGCGTCGCCATTTAGGTGCGATTAGAGAGCACCCCTACCAAAGGGCGGGCGCCCTTTCTTAGGCTACAATATATTATCCAAGGTTAGTTTCGTGTTATCAAATGATATTTATTTCTCAAAAAACAAGGGGCAAGAGAAGACGGTTAAAAATCTTGGAAAAAAAATCAGTCATTTTCAACACAAAACGTCTAAATTACAAAATGCTGGTATTTATATTATCCAAAAATACATAAATAGTGATACTTGCTGAACCTTTGATAACATTCATTCCAATTGTTTTTTTTTTTTTTTTTTTTTTTTTCATCACAATTTTTCGCTGCACTTCGTCTTGCTCCATGTTGAACATATTTATGATCTTTGTTCATGTGTTGTTGTTAATTTTGTTTAGGTGATTTTCTTGTTGTTTATGTTTATATTCGTGACTAGAATTTTATAGGGAGCGATAAGATGTGAAATGTTATTTTTTTAAACGAGCCCCTGACCGGTGAAAGATTTTAAGTTCGACGATTGAAATTTTTTGACCCAGTAAAGTTTAAATCGTGAATACCCGTGGACATTCTCACTCGGACGTACAGGTATTACCGAAAGAACTACTCATAACTCGGAAAAATTAGATTTTTCTTTTTATAAACTACCAATTTTAAATTCTCTTGTGATTTGAACTCGTACCTTTAAAAAAATCATCACATTTAAAAATAAAAAAAATAATTTTAGTATTTCGCATTTTTTTATTTACTTGAAGCGCGTCCGACGAATTAGTAGATATACTTTTAGTAAAAGCACGAATATTTTGTTTTTTAAATAAGAATATAGCTTTAATGTATTTTGTGCAAAATATAAAGAAAATCTAGGATTTCAAGTAGTACACATATTTTTCTTTAAAAAGAACGTATTTTTAATTTATTTTACATACAAGTATTGTTGTTGTTTTTTTTTATACAAAACGACAAATTGATTCGTTCGGTAACAAAAAGAACGTCCCGAAACACGAAAAATAACATTTCCTACGTTTATTTTGAGGAAAGAAGGCGATTTGTTATTTTTTATCTTCATTTTTTTACCACATTTGGTGATTTCCCCCGACTTTTTGCTTTCTCAGCAAAATTAATTTGCAATCTTTATTTATTTTTTTTTTTAATGAGGGAGGAATCCGAAAATTCACTGGAGAACAGTATAAAAATGCATGACAATACTAGTCTCTTATCATAGTAATTCTCTATTTTATCGTTTTTTATTACCATTAAATGTAATTTTTTGTATTGATTTCCACCCGACCGCATATAGCAATTTTTTTTAATTATATGCTCTGAGTGGTTCACAATAATTGTGATCGAAAAGCCCCTTCTTTCCTCTTACTAGTGCCAACGTTTATTTTTTTTTGGTTCAGTTTGGAGAAAATCTTAGAGCCTGGACGTGAAAAGTATTTTTAATTATATTTTTTTATTCTATTTTATTCACTTGTATTTTGCTCTTATTATTATGAGATTTAAAGTCTTTATACACAACTTGCGCCTGTGGACTGCTATAAATTGATAGTTTTTCATCTATATACCTACCTATACTTGAAGAAAAAAATGCGTAAAGATATTTTTTAAATGTATTTTGATTGGTGCACAGCCAAAATAATTTAAATAAAAACTTCAAAATCAAAATTAATTGTTTTTTATTTCAAATTTCCAAATCCTTTCATTGCACTGTAGATTATTAGATTGATTTTACTAAATTTTAATAACCTTTTCTAGTTTAATGGTTCTAAAAATTAACCTCCTGAATTAACCGAATTCTTTTTCAAATTATGTCACCTTTTTTCCTATTTCTAGCATTTGGCGGTGGCGTACCAAAGTTTGGTTTTTCCCGTACTAAGCAACTAAAAAACAAATTTCTTTCATTCCATGTTTTTTTTTTGGCTAACGAAGCTGATAACAATGGTCCCGTGAACATGCACTTGTACTAAAAATTAATGGAATCTTTGTCATGTTCTGCAAAAACTCAAATCCACATGGCCAAGTTGAGGGCGCTAACAAGTGATCTTAGTTTGGTTAGGGGTTCCGTTCGACTTTTGCTCAGCCTCTTTTCATTCGTACCGCTTTTCCATTTAAGTATGTTTTTCGACACCGATTTCCAGAATTATGTTTTCTTAAGCTTTTGGATTGAAGTTCTCGAGACCAACCCTTCCTTCTCGACTCAGGCTATTGATGGTCTCATCTATTGAGACCAATTGGTTCTTCCCTTCTAGTTCAAACCCCCCCTCACGACACACCATATATATATATTAGGCATGATTCAGCATTATACTTTTCAGTTGAATCATTTGCGATCCGATCTAACACTCTCTCTTGTAACGGTAATGGAGTTTTTCCATGTCATTTCGACTGGTAAGCCCAAGAGCCTTGAAGCCTACAACGATCAGGATGATCAGGCCTGAACCAACAGTCTTGCATCTCCTAAACTGATTAATCGATCACTTGTTCTGAAGGGATTCAAACTGTCACATTCGTCTTACCTTTCTTGAAGCTTTGTGGAAGGGGAAACTAAGGGCGGTGTTCGTAGTCGTTACTCAAAGCCGAGTAACTCCTCAAGTGGGTCATTGAGCAGCGTTGCTTGCTCAGCGCTATTCACAGTTGTCATCTCGAGTATATCCTCAAGTGGTTATTCAGGACGATGAGCAGTGTGAAAACGGGGAAGCTCCCCGTCAACTGAAAAAGATCCCCGTCAAACAGGGAAACTTCCCTGTTTCACAAGCAATCAGAGCTACCAACTGCTGGTTGAGCAACTGCTCCAGCCCTGGGATGTTAACTTAACTTAACTTAACTTATTTGCAGGGGGTCCCTGTGTAGTTAACAGGGGACGAAGATCTCAGGCCGCTAGGCCCTGGGATGTGTCTTGAGTAGTTGCTCTTGTTGAGCAGTTACTCGACCGATGAGGAATTGCTCAGCTAACACTCTGAATACCAACTGGAGAGTAGGTGCTCATGTCCTGGGAATAATTGCTCGAAGGAGTAGTTACTCGAGCCCTACTCGAGTCATCACTATGGATACCGCCCTAATGCTGTATGGGTAGCTGATTAACCCCCTCTGCCATGGGCAGTCTCTGGAATTTATTTGCATCTGACGATTATTGAGTTTCAACAAAATTAAAGAGTACCGACTGGAGAAAACTCCATTTTTGGACGAAACTAAGTAGAGGATGGTAACAACTTCTCAATTGAAACGAAGGAAAACTTTAGTCTCTGAACTGTGACTTTCAAAATCACAGTGAGAAATCGAGGAGCACCAGTGAAAAGGGGATGAATTATACTCTATTTTCCCTGATCAGCTGAGTGAGTCCTAAAGTTGTTTTGATGGTAAAATGAGTATTGTCACCCCTTTGTGGATACTTCTAAATGGTTGGCAAATCTTATCCAGTAAGTCTGGGGAACGTCTAGCCTAAACATACATCCACAAGCTGGCTAGACATCAATATGGAATACCACAAGGGCTGAACAGGAGGTGGTATAATACTAGAGACCTACATCCTAAAATACCAACACGTTATCAACACTCCCATAGAGTAACATAAATATACAGAGATGAAAGCTAGGGCGGGGATAGGAAACCCTTGTTTGATCGACCTGCGCTTAGTGTTGATCAATCGAACTAACCGGTGGCTATAAGCCTGGATTTGAAGCTCGAAGCTCAGATAGAACTTCAAGACGAGACTTCTCAAAATCCCTGTTGCTAACCACTCGGTCATCCTGTCATAATTATGCCTGTACCCGAATAATTTTGGAGCTGAGAAGCTTCCAGGTCCCAGTACATGCATGGTACATATCGTTCGGCTTACCATCTCTTCTCTGTGCTTTGTTGGACTCTCTAAAGCCACTTTAGTATCCACGATCATCCTGCCATGTACCTGTACCCGAATAATTTTGGAGCTGAGAAGCTTCCAGGTCCCAGTACACGCATGGTACACATCGTTTGGCTTACAATCTCTTCTCTGTGGTTTGTTGGACTCTCTAAAGCCACTTTAGTATCCACGATCATCCTGTCGTATGCCTGCACCCAAATAATTTTGGAGCTGAGAAGCTTCCAGGTCCCAGTACACACATGGTACATATCGTTTGGCTTACAATCTCTTCTCTGTGCTTTGTTGGACTCTCTGAAGCCACTTCAGTATCCACGATCATCCTGCCATGTACCTGTACCCGAATAATTTTGGAGCTGAGAAGCTTCCAGGTCCCAGTACACGCATGGTACACATCGTTTGGCTTACAATCTCTTCTCTGTGCTTTGTTGGGCTCTCTAAAGCCACTTTAGTATCCACGATAAACTTCCATTTCTCAACACAAGACATCGCTACTGTGGAACTCTTACCCCCGACTACATTCTATGATCTTTCCATGATCCAGAAGAGTTCAAATCCAATATTAGAGTCAAAATTCAGAACTCCTTTCTATGGAACTGTTGAAAATACTAAAAATTTGTCGTCATTCAACAAATTGTTCTTCTGAAAATGACTTCCCTTTTTCCACGGGTCATCAAGTAACCAATTTAGGACCTATGAATTTCACTTCAACCCTTTTCTCATTATTATTTCGAGGCTGACAAAAGTCGAACTAAATGTACAGCTTGTTTTGGAATGTTTTGTCATTTTATTTTGTATCCCCGAAGGGTCGCTTGGTTTAATATCCTACTTCAGTAGTTATTTTTTGTCGTTTACATTCGCTGCCTTTTTTTTCCTGCTTTCTTTCGACATCACCCCAAATGTTCGGGGGAACAACTCGAATTAAAACAAACGAAAATTACCGCTTTTGTTTTTTTGGGGAAAATAATAGAGAGCACAAGTTTTACTGTTCGCTACCGGTGACTGGGAATATGTATATTAATGATATTAATAAAAACTGATTCTCAAATCTCAGTTCTGACCATGTACAACTAAAATCATTGTTTCACAAATGACAGCTCAACCCTTCGGGGGTTTTTTGTTTATTTCAGTTTTTTCAAGATTCATTTAATTTGCGTTTCAAAATAGTTTTCTCTGGAAAATCGTCCGTTTTAGACTACTCCGTACAACCCCTTCAAGAGTTAAAGACTGAACAATACGTATTTTTTTGGAGTGGGAGGAGTAATTTTTTTCTATTTTTCAATATTCCTAATTATATTTTATTGAATATTTTTTACAATAAGTATTTATGAAATCATGGTTGAACTGAGAAACTGAATTTGACTGACCTTTTTTCCTATTTGTTTTTTCTTTTTTGAATTGTCCGTTGAAACTCTCATGAATCTCTCATTTTGACGTTTTGCAATCTTCATACGTTTCAAAACTGGTCAATCAAGTTCTGTTTTGACGGAGAGTGCTTAATTTTGTTTTGTCCCGATAATTTTTGTTTTCATTCATTCTTCCTACCGTCTTTCTATATCAAAGTTCAATGGGGAAACTTGCATGGGTCTGAAATTTTCTCTTTGGCTTGAAATTTTCTCTAAGGGAAGAATTTGTTTCCAAGAGTAAAAAACTCGTATAAAAAGCTCGGACGTTTGAAAAAATAGCTGCCGGCCTGCCATAACCTAACTGACGTCTCACAAGCAAAAAAACGACAGGCAATTTTGCCAGGCCCTCAATAATGTAGATAAAACGAATTCAAAAATTGCAACGATAAACGAAATAATCAAATTTTACAATAAAAGTTGAAGTAACCACAGTTTGAGCGTGAATTTGGTCAGTCTGCTTGGGATGTAAGTTGGCCTTACTGTGTCCACTTGGGATGTAAGTTGGCCACACTGTGTTGAGCTGAGGATGGAAGTAGGACCCATGGAAGTAGAAGGACGTCAGTTAACTCTGGCCAGCAATTCAAAACGACTAAATTTCAATAAATTATAAAATTGTAAAATCACTTTTCCCGCAAAATGCCTTGGTTTTTCTCTTTTTCAAGTAGTTTATCTTCAGGAAAAAAGTACCATGCAAGTTCCCCATTTTCCCTTTGAAAAAAAAAAAAAAACTTCTCGCCCTCATTTGCGCTCTCCGTCGGGCTCATTGTATTTTTTTGTTCATTTTTTTTTTTTAGACTAAATTGAAAGAACAAATTTATGAGATTACTAACCTACTGATTTCTTGTTTAACCCCGCCTAGGCTTTGGCGTATCTAACCCAAATGGAATCCGTCAAAATTCAAAAACACATAACTCGCACGCTCATCAACTTCTAACCAATTTCCCAAGGGATTCTTCACATCACCGACTTTAAAATTAAGGACCTAGATATTTTTTTTTTCAAAAAAACTATGGTACCTAATGGAGAAAAAGAGAGATGAATTTTTTTTCTTTCTTTTTTTTGAAAAAAAAAGGAATGTAGATTGATGTATAGCACACTCTAACTTACCGCCCAAGAAAATTATTTCTTACTTAGCTTGTACCCAAGTGCCACCATTTTTTTTTTTATTGTTCTTTGTACGTTCACTTAACAACGTAGATTATGGGTCCTGAATTTGCACATGCGATCGATATTGCATTCACTTTCTGCTTGCACTATTACTTACCCAGTTCCCGACTATTAATCTTTGAATTTCAGGTTATTTTTTTTCTCTCCCAAAGAATGTGCTATACTTAACCTTGTACAAATCAAGTCTCTACTTAATTAAGGTTAAGTATTTTTTGTTTGTTTTCTTTGAAAAAAAAAAAACGGAACCAAAAATTCTGTGTTTTTTGTATTTTTATTTATTCGTTTTATAGATATTTTTTTTTAATTTTTGATGTGTTTTTTTGGTGAAAAAGAACTAGATTAATAGCAGTAAACAACTAAGGTGTAAAAGATACTCATTACAGTATTAGACGATGAAATTTTCGCCGTCCAGACATCTCGGATTTGTCTTTTTTTCCTCGAGTTAATATATAAAAATGTTATATAAAAATAATTGTCTTGTGCCAAAGTTCATTTTCCAAACAATCTCATGGTGCCTTATTTCTTCCAGTCGTTGTTTACTGCTGTTGGTCGATGTCTTATGAAGGGACTGCCCACGCTAGATGCCCCCCGACAAATATTCGAATAAGATCTACCGATTTTGGCAATACTTTTTTTTCACGACCAAAGAAAATTTGAAAAAAAAATCTGATAGATTTCTTTTCGAGTTGTTTTGTACTTTTATTTATTTATTTTTTTAAAATGAAAGATCTGAGGCAAATAGGTCGTTGTTATCATCTAGCTGAGCTCACGAAGAATTATATTATTCCTCCTTCATTGGACTAAGTTCATCATTTATGAATTAAATTTAAGGTTTTCCTTCGAGAAATTATTTTCATCAAATAAAAAAATATATAAAATTGAAAAAAATACAAAAAAAAATATGCTGAAGTGCCTTAGTTGCTGCAATATGAGTATTGTTAAAGAATACATCCTATTTATTTCTTTTTGACAGAAAGATATAGTCTATTAGTTTGATATATATAGTTTTCGTTTTTATATTTTTGGTTGGAGTTTATGAAATTTGAGAAACTTTGACAGTTTCGTTTATTAAAAATTAAAAAAAAATTATTGTAGTACAAAAGTTTATGAACATACTATATTCGATGCATACGCAAGAGCAGTCAGTCATTGGCACTCTCTCCAGAAGATTCTAGGTATTTTTTCAAAAAAAAAGTTTATAATTGAATAAATATAATAAAAGCGATTGAATTTAACGTTGGACAATAATATAATTATTTCAATCAATAACGATGACACTGTTAAACCTCCTTAACTTGACGAAATTAAAACCAATTTAAACGTACCCATATAATTTCTATAACTCATGGGAGGGTGAAATCTCCACCAATTTAATTTTAGAGTGTTGAATAATCAAATATTTTTGTTACTAGTTTAAAACAAATTATCCCTTTATTTTTCCCCCCGAATTTACGTCCTACCCTTTGTATATAATAAAACCAAAATCCACCTTTTTTTCAATATTATCAAATAAGTGCCATTTAGCTTGATAAATTAAAAAAAACTCATATTATCATTGTAGATCGAGTCATTAATAAAGGAAAAACTAAAAAAGTTATCGAAGTTTGGTTTTTTTAAATTAAATTAGGTAATTATTCTTATGAATTATTGTTGGAATCACGCTTTAAATAGTATTTGGTTTAAATAAATGCCGGTCGCAAGCAAATTTAGTTTTGTTAAATTGTACTCTTTGAAATTTCTTAGACGATCACTGCTTTTAGAGGATAATAAATGCTTGTTCAGCGTTCAAAATTTCAACTTTTCAAACAAAAAACATTTTTTTAGTTTCTTTTAAATTGCGTGAATTTGGTTCAGATTATTGATTTTTTTTGTCCAGGCCTGATGAAAAAGTGAAACGATTTGCTTGTGACTTTATATTATGTTATTAATTTTTGTTTAGTTTAGAATTATCGATTTTTTTGTGGTGCTAAGCACGTAATTACCTCAAGTTCTCTGTTAGCAAAGCTTGTGGCTCTGTTACTTAAAATTTAAATAAAAAAAGAAATACCTACCTATATCGAGAAAAAAGTTTTTTTTTATGAGCTCTGGTTTTCAACCGATTCGTGCTTTCGTAACTGCTGGGCAGATTTGACTATTGATTTTGTTGACATTTTTGAGTAGACGATTTATGTGAGAATTACCTTTAAAATAAAATAGAACAAAAAACGCATTAATCAAAAGAAATATTGAACGATAGTGCTGCCACTATCAACTGATTTTTTTGATAAGAATTGTGGCAATTTAAGTATCAATTTATTGTAACAAGATTGCGCTAAAAAAAAGAAAAAAATATTATTGTTGTGAAATAACTGTATGGATAGAGAATTATAGATGATATCTATCTGAGTCTTCTTCTTATTTAATATTTATCCCTATTTCCTTGTTTAGGCACTTGGATTTCTGTAGTATCTTGGGAAATGAAACCAAACAAAAATGGTGTAGCGTTTTCAAATTGAATTGGCGCTGAAAGTTATTTTTCGTGAAATGAAATGCAAAATTAATTGGTACTCACTTAGGTTTACTTGATTTGTTCCCCAAAACTTGATTACAACAAAAGTGAATTTAACTTTCCAGCCAAGCAGCATGACAGAGCGAACTTTCAAAGAATCATTTTAACTCATTTTCAGAGGTTTGTGAACTGAGTATTGATTTGTTCTATTCGGTGGCTTATTCTTATAGGAAATCCTGCGCTGATTCCAAATGTGCCATAATATAATTATGTTCCTACGTTCAAGATGATAATTACACAAAAAACCTCTAAAAACATGTTTTTAGCCATTTTTAAAATATCTCCCTAGGCAAAAAAGCCAAAAAAATCTCAAATTTGATCCCCACGAGTACTCCAAATTTTCTGGCCAACGAACTCCTCCTTTCTTTTGATATTATAGCCATTTTTTGGATCGATCCTAGGGTCTGATATCCTCTGGAATTTATTTATGAATTTTAAGAAGAAGAAATCATTTCAGAATGGTCTGAACCTACAATTTCGGAGCCGTTGGAATAGTTTCATTTCCTTCCCCCTCTCCAGCGTTCAACATTCAACAGTAATGCCGGGTTCACATTAAGCCGCAAACGACGTAATCTCGTCCGCAAAACCGCATGGTCCTAAAACCGTAATTCGATCCGATTGGCTACCTAATTATTAGCCAATCAGATCTAATTACGGCCTTGCGGTTTTGCGGATGAGATTGCATCGTTGCGGCTTAATGTGAACCCGGCTTAATCTTCATGCCAGCTTCCCACTCAGCTCTTGTTCCCGCTTTTTACGATTGGTCCTGTAAGAACTGCGATCATGGATAATATTAGTCAAACATCCATGCTGTGACTCTTATCAGAGAAGAAGATGATGAACAATGAACGTTCATGTAAGTAGGATCAGACTCCCTTCCTACCGTGGAAGTGAGTCGCGGTTTTTTGCATGTGACTGTGAATGACGAACGAAGGAGGGAGCACTTTTTCTCAGGCGACTATGAAGCTGGATTTAAGAACTTGTGAACAGAGAACATACTCAGGGCCGGTTTATCAATCACATTTGCAAGCCCAAATAAA
>JAEMON010000002.1:46000892-46011234 GCA_030264115.1 Lygus lineolaris | reverse complement strand
AAACGAAAATGCTTAGAAGAGAGCTGCAATACCCCCTTAACAGGCATAAGATTATCTCTTTCGGGTGTAGGATAACAAAACTGTGACCGGGATAGTAGGTTACATGAGACATGAGATACGATACTACAATATGATTTATCAGATCCGGTAAACTGGAACCTATGTATACAGCCTATGTATACGATGGTAATATACGCAATATTGGCAATAGGATAGTAGTGTCCTTGGATACGGTACAAAGCTTTTTCCAAGCAAGTAATTTCTTTCTTTTTCCAAACATGTACACGGGGAATTTCATCATTTCTACGACGAACTTCAAGAAGATTCCGAAAGGTTTCATGAATATTTTCGGACGAATATTAGGACATTCGACTACTTGCTAGATAAAGTACAGCACAAATTGCTGAAGAGGTGGTAAAATTGCATTTTAAACCCAATTTTGCCGGTTGGGATCAGCAATAAGAGGGACGAAAACACTGCCTTGATTTCTTCTATCTTATCTTTGCTCACATCTTAGCTCGACCTTGAGGCGCTGCCCCACTCTGCCCTCCTTCATCTGCCTACCTGCGTTTGTTTTCTTTGCTCCCTTCCCCTATTCTTAGCACTGCTCCAGTCTGTAAGCACCCTAAGAATATATGCTATATAGCTTTGTTAGTAGCAGCTGCTCTGCAATCATTTTCAACAGATATTGGGTACCTATACATAGTGAGACTGTCCTCACCCGACTGCACTCATCGAAGTGAGTACCAGCACAGCTGGTGAAATATCCAAGGGAAGAGCCAAGGAAGGAAGTAGATGGGTAGCTTCAACACCCATGATCACATCCCCAGATGTGCTCCTCAGATCTGAGACAACAACGATGATTGGCGGGTCGATAAAGGACTTCAACCAATGAGAGGTTGCCTTCTATCGTTAGATCATTTTTTGGAGCAGACCGGTTCTGTGTCCAAGCTCTGATAACTAACATCTTCTAAAGCTTCTTATCACAAGTTGCTTTCTTTCAGGCTGACCAAATGTACCAATTTATCGGTTTTCTACAGTTTTATGGAAACTATTTTCTTAAACTTGAAAGTTCATAAAGAATCATGGAAATAGAATGAAAATAAATGGAAATCATGAGTTTTTTACGGGTGAATAATGAGGAAATCCACGTATTTTCAAATCAATTTTCGAAAATGTTCTACCAATTTTCGTCCCATCAACCAATAAGTTAGCAAGAGTCTTGGCAGTGTTTCATGTATTACGAACAATGGAAAAGGACATTAATTAACATTGTAATTTTATCAATACGTACTCTCCCGATTGAGAATTGAGTATGTACTAAGTAAAGTTCTATTATAATCGATTATTGACTATCGAATAATCGACAAATCGTAATCGAATATGGACCTTTGAATAAATTGATTATTCGCGTCGATCATTCAAAAAACCGGAATCATAATTTTTCTCTCACAATTGAATTAAAAACCATGGCAAGTCCGAGGTACCGGTCATTCTGCTCGCTTCACCCTGTACCTACACAGATTCATTCGAACCCTGCTTTTTAGGCCCTGAACAAAAACAATTTCAAGATCAACTCAAATCGAGAATACGAGTTTGAAGAACACGGTTTCAGAACAAAAACCTAGAATGAAGCTTGGGGACGTCAGGGTTGGCAGAGCTAGATTTCCGTAGATCTACTGGCGTTTCTACGGAATTTTTCCCCATTGGGGTTTTAACACATTCAGTGCGGGAGCCCAAATTGTGTCAACCCTACTACCCTGAACCAAAAAATGATATAACTGGTCTCACTCTAAAATACTCGTATTTTTTAGTTCACAATTCGGTGTGAGCTCCTGTGTACTGGGTGACAGCCAGGGTCGTACTGAATAGATTGTGACGAGAAACGGGGCTTCCAAGCGATCGGGTGGGGAACTACGACTCCCTCCACAACAGGTGTGCTCCGTGTGAAGACTCAGAGGGGTGCTTAAGCGCCCCTAAGCACTGAATGTGTTAAACACGGTGTTGAGTACCTGAAATTTGAGTACTACAAGTTTTCTAAATAACAACGTTGAAATACGAGTGCAATCATAATATTCACGCAAATCTCTCATATCAACAATATTTTGTAGACTTAAATTCTTGGCGAATACTAACTCACTAATAAACTCACTGACAGTCGTACATCTTGGAGGTACAGTCAATTTGAACCTAAACTTCCGGAATGGTACAATTTTTAGTTAATGCGATATTCCCATTCAAACGACTGCTCGTAAGGTAGATTCTCACATTGAACAGTCAAATTACAATAGGTAATATTGTGATGTCTCTTGCGTTTGACTGTCGAAATATTGATTTAGTCAAAACTTATTGGTCCCGCATTATAGGAATAGTTTTCAAAATGAGAATCACGTCTCAGAATGATTTCAATCATCTCGTCAAATAAATAAGTACTCGGTCGATCTCCTTCCTTATCCAAGTCATAAAAAAACAAAACCAAACAACAATAAGGAAGAGGTCGTTTAAAAAGTAATAAAAATTGCATTGATAATATTGCAGTGAATCGAAAGATGATAAGTTAGGTAAGAAACTACCCACTAAACTTTAAATTAAAATTAAAAAACCTTGAGCACAAACAGAGGATAAAAAATATGTATCACAAAAAAAGTATGCAAAGGAAAAGGAAAAAATACAACAATTAAGGAAATAATAGTATTGCACCAGAGTAAAATAATATCAAACAAACGACAAGATATGTTATTATTTATGATAAAATATTCAAAAACTACAACGAGCAAGAGTGCTGATCTAAATACCATAAAAATATGCTGGCATTATCACTTCAAGTGAACAACACAAATTCCATAAAGTTGCTCTAAGACGAAGTAATTGCTTTCTTAAAACCAGATACTTTTATTTTTTTAAACCAAAAACTATAACACACTAACGTTCTAAATGCGTTTATATCTAGCGAAAGAATGCTTGATTGAATGGGTGTGTAGGACCCACAGAGACAAATATAGAAGGAAATTTGGACGAAATCACAGGAAACTAGAGTCACGAAGGAGAGGTTAGCAGGGAGGTTTGATGTCCGAGAGGAAACGAGGAAAACTGTGATTGTGAGACACGATTAGAGGTATCTCAGACGAAATGCCATTGCGAGTCCACTTTCTCGTCTTCAAACAATAAGGGGCGACAAGACAAACAATAATTCATGAGCAAAAGCAACGGTATCACGCTGAGAACACGTCAACTCCTCGACACTCAACTCATCGACAGCACTTGAAGACTGCAACAACGCCTCAATAAGCCAATGAATGGCTAGTGATGGCAACAACATATCGATATTTTTGAAATATCGATATTTTGCTTCCAATATATCGATATATCGCCATCAAAATCGTGCTACGATATATCGGGAATATCGATATTTTTGAACCGATGTATCGCCCTAGTAGATAATAACTGGTGGATGTCAGAAACTCGCGTTTTCGTGGGTTGTGTTGAGTTGGTAAACCTGATTCTTTTCTCCTTTCGTGTTTTCTATGTAGCTATGCTGTCAGCTGTGTTGTGTTTGTTGCTTTTCTCATAACTTAACCTCACATCTTTGCTCAGAGTACACTGTACTGCCCGATATCTTTGTCAAACTCTCTACCAAGTTGTTATTGTTTTTAATTGTTAATGTGATTTGTGAAACTTTACTATGACTCCTCCTAAAAGTGATGTGTGGCAGTACTTTATATTTAGCAATATTTTAATATTGCTTATTTTTTTTGCAGTAGGCCTCTATATTTTTATTGTGTTAAAGTAGTAAATAATTAAATAAATCAACTCAAATAAAGTGTGTTTTCACGGTAAAGCTAATGGGAGGATCAATATATTATATGTTCTGTGTTTTAAACCAAAGAAAACAAATTAAAATTATTATTTACAAGAACAAATATGGTTCGATATTTTAATCCCGATATATCGGATATATCGATATTTTTGCTCCCGATATATCGGTGCCATTGATATTTCCCTTCCGATATATCGCAAACCCGATATATCGATTTTTGTAAAACTTTTGCCACCACTATGATTGGCCAGGTTGGGTCTGCGCAGGTCTACTCATAGTTCACACAAGCGCCCGTGGTAACAACGGGTCTTAGGTGATATCTTCAGCGAAATAATCTCTGGGATGAGTTCGTACAGATACTCTGTCACTGAGATGATGGGGTGGTCGGGAATAGGGACGTTGCGATACCACTCAAGTATCGATACCACTATCAGGCCTGCGGTATCGATACCTCTTCCAATACTAGTATCGAATCAAAAGTATCGATACCAGTATCACATGATAACCACAGACTCGTTACAGATTAGAGTAAACTATTTTATTTTACAGTTACTTTGTTGAATAAACTCTATTTTCCCCCTGAAATGTTTATATTTAAAAACACCCTAGGCAAGGAAAACTATAGATTCAAACTTTCAAGTAATCATATTTTTTCATCAAGTAAAATGTACCATAACTTGTACTGGCTGAAGAAAAATCCTTGAATTGAACACAATGAATGACAGGTACATATTTTTTTTAGAAGGAAAATTATGCATCGCAATCACTTAGGAAGACCAATCTTTCCATTCTCTTGCCGAGAAGACGTTTTCTATCCTTCGTCAGAATTGACCCCGCTTCCGAAAACAATCTCTCGGCTGGACTGAAGAAGCGAAGATACACAAATATTTCAAGTTCACGGAAAACAGTTTTCATTTCATCCCATAGTATAAGTGGATTTGATGAGAGAGGGGCAACTGGAATCGCTGAAAAACGCGGTAGTAGTAGCAGTTGGGCTGTGGGTATCGAATGAAAAGTATCAAATGATCGGTATCAGATCGAAACGAAAGTATCGACACCAAATTACCAGGTATCGAAAGAAAAGTATCGCTACCCGTATGATATCAGTAGTATCGCAACATCCCTGGTCAGGAATCAGTTTGTGAGGTGATTGAGCTGCATTCTCATTGATTGCATCGTTAACAGTAGTGATGGGAACTGGTACTGGGAAGTGCTCTTTGAGAACTGCTCAGACTTTGAACTGCCAGGAAAGAAGGATTGTTCAGTGAGTTGCTGTGTAGATATTTGCCTAATAAAATATCGACGGAGAAACTGATGGTAATGGGGTGGAAGGAAGGATTTACAATGACCGCCATTATTCAATTTCAATACCTACCAACCATACTGAAAGTGAGTGATGAAGGGGGCACTTCTTCTGGGACCAATCAGAAACAAGTGTTGAAAACTTCAGCTCACAGGTTCTCAATGGCGGCTTCTGATTCGACTTAGAAGAAGTTCATCATTCGTCCTTGTTCATCATTCACACGAAAGAAGGAAGCATGGAAGTAGTAAGAGAGAGTCTGAGTCTCGCCATGCGTTGAGTACGCATAACTAAGAGTATTCCATGGTAGGAAGGGAGTATCTTCCTTCTTCCATGATGGTTCATCGTTTGTCTTCTTCTCTCATGTTGTTTTACTAAAACAGGACCAATCAAGAACAGCGGGAACGAGATCGAGAATAAGAGCTGGAAGGGAGCATTTTTTCTCTGACCGTTTGAGAAGCTACCATTGGGAACTGTAAGGGCATGGAAATAGGGATTCCATTCCTACTTCCATGGTGAGGGTAATGTTAACGGATAGAAAGGGGGGAGGGGATGGAGGGAGGGGTAACAAGAACTGCAGTTTAGGAGCATTTCTCACTCGAGAGTGAAAGTGGTCATTCCAAGTCTTTCAAGTGAACTGAACTTCTCATCACTAGTTAACAGTCAATTTCCCCCAATAGGTAATGGGGTTTGGGGTATTCCAATGGGTCTAAAATTGAGATGATTTTTTAGCTTATTTTAGTTCAAATGACTGTGAGAAGAATCTGTAGAGAGGAGAGGTGGTGCGTGGTGATAATTCTGTAATTTACCCCAAAAAATGTGAAATAATGACATCAGGTCTCAGGTGTTGAGAGAACATGGGTGGGTCCTACCTCGACTCCAAGGCTGGGGCGTGTAGTGCATGTACGCCATGGAGTGGTAAGATATTATAGTATCCATAGTGATCTCAGTAATAAAGGTCTTCTCTGTTTCAGCCTAACATTACTTTATAATTCAATAAAAATGATGACATATCTGTGATAATTTTATCTACTCTAATAACTTATTTCAGGGCAACGAAATTGGACTGAATCAACCATTATCCCTGCAATCACCTTCAGTATGGATACTACAGCACACTTGGAGATATAGGAGGCCCCTGACGATATTGCTACGCTACCGGGACTGATGCTCCGTCCATATTATAGGTCTCAGGACGGCCTGCTCACATATGCATAGGAGGCCTTGTGCAGACCCTACCTTGATGGCAACAGACGATGAATTGAACCATTGGCTTGTCAAGGAGTTATTGCCACACCTACAAATAATTTATTGCCACACCTGTCGAGGAGTTGAGTTACATTCCCCCCCTTTACTTTGCCCCAAAGGAACATCCACGTCTAGAAACTTGAGCTAACTTCAGTTATAATTTGGATCTCAACGAAGGAGCCGAAAATGAAAGGTTATCTTTTGTGATTGTTGGGCTCGTTCTCCCAGGTCCAAAGCTGCGAGTCGCGGTTTGGGTGGCAGTAGTCTGCATGTGCCAGGCCAGAGGAGTCCTTCTTGCCGTCCAGACACAGATCCGTTTTGGTGTGAACCAGGAGTCCATCCTTTAAGGAAAAAAAAATAAAAATAAATAAATTACAGACTACCCATAACATGATTCTATGTATTAGGATACTGAAATACATCATTTCTGTTGACCAGTTCCTATTTCAGGAAAAAATCTCCTTTATAATTGTGAGGCAGATTTGTGAACTTAATTTTTCATAAACGCGTATGAAACAATATGGGTGAAAATAGCGTAGAACCCATAATTTTTAGAAAATTGGGAAAGAGAGACGAGAGAAACCATAAACAATTTGGTGGTTAGCAAGTGTTAAATGAGTTTTGATTGACTGATGATGCTGATTTGGCTCATATTAGCAGAACTAACCAGCAGATCTCAAAACGCATCTTTCTCACTACCTCAACGAGCGGTTATTATAAATTGTCATATTCTTCAGATAAACCTATTCTTTCCATAAAGCAACTTTTTTCTCAACTTTCCAATATATTCTAGTTGTGGACGGGAAATCGTTAATGAATTAAGGTACTCCGAGGGGGTTTGAACCTTATTGACACAGCGAAATCTGAAGGATTCCGCAATGTCTTACCATTCAATCACATCGGCTATTGAAGACCAATTCTGCCGCTTATGTTCGCAACATTCTCACAAGTGAAGAATGATTAGAAATCAAGGTAGTTTTCGTAGAATGATCAGGAAATATTCCAGGTTGCTCAACAACGATGCCAGGTTGCTTAACGATACCAATACAGTCTCAGGGCTGGAGGACTGGTGGGCTGAAGCGAGAGGGGGGAAGGGAATTTGTTCCTACTGCCATAGATATTTTACTCTGCCTACCTTAGTGAATATTATAGACGTGTAGTATCCACGATAATGTGAGGTTTGTTCGCACAGACAGTCCAGAACCAGTCCTGGATGGACTACGCTCTGAAAAGGGATAGGATAGAATGATCCAGAACTGTGTCTGTGCCAACGCGCCCGGCTTCCAGAATGGATGACCCGAACCTGAGTAACCTATCCAACGTGGAAGAAACCGAGTGCGCATGCGCAAATCGAACCATCCCCACAGTTTTTGAAAAAATCCAGAACGGGTAGAACCGTTCCGCACAGTCCAGTTCCCATCCTGGATCAGATCTGACGCTGTGTGAACACGCTAAACGGGGCGTGGTCTGGATAGAACGATACTGGACTGTCTGTGCGAACAAACCCTTAGACAAATTGTATTCAACACTTACGCCTACTAATGGAATTTAAAATTTAATTCCAAGGCCAAATCTGAAAGAAACAACAACAACACTTGTCTACTTCCATGGCTTCACCCGTTCCTGGTTCCACCCATTCCCAATCCCCCAGATTGAAAAGGTGGAACCATGGAAGAAACAACAACAATGAACCGTCTTCCATCGAAGAATCAAGAAAGCTTCGAGGATCATGAACGTGAAACCATGGAAGATTGAACAAGCTTCATCAATGGTTTTATCTTTCAGATCCTCGAAGCATTCCCAATCCCAAGCAGTTCTGTTCTGATTCGACCGCCTCCTCCCTCCACAATCAAAGGGGCACAGAGGGAGATAAGCGGACCAAGGATCGGTAATTTTGAATTGTTCCACACTTGGAACTGGAACAGCTAGGAACAGTTACAACGCAGATTTGTATCAGCACACCTCTACTGACTCTGGAATCCCTCATCCTATATTGTAACCCAAGCCTAACATTAGAACCAGAAGATCAACAGTTAGTGGCTGTGATTTGTTAGCTCTGTCTCCACAGTACATGAATACGTCAACAAGTACTTAACAATAACCAAGACAGAGTGGTTCTCAAAAATTTGAATGTCCGGTAGCTAGGGATGGGATTGTCTGCTACTTTTACCGCCTATTGCCCCCTAACTACCCCACAGTTACTTATTGCAATATTAAGAGAAAATAATGTTAAGAGCTACGTCACGAATGTTAAATTGAAAGAGAATGAGAAATTAATGAGAATGAAAGGAATGAGAAAAAATAAATGAATGAGAAATTAATGTTAAGAGCTACGTCACAAACGTTAAAAATTTGAATGTTAAATGTATGAAAAATGAATTAAATCAAATTGAATGAATGAAAAATGAAGAGGTGTAAATGAGAAATGAATGAGAAACATGAATAAATGAGAAATAAATGCGAGACATGAATAAATGAGAAATGAATGAGAAACATGAATAAATGAGAAATGAATGAGAAACATGAATAAATGAGAAATGAATGAGAAACATGAATAAATGAGAAATGAATGAGAAACATGAATAAATGAGAAATGAATGAGAAACACGAATAAATGAGAAATGAATGAAAAACATGAATAAATGAGAAATGAATGCGAGACATGAATAAATTAAAAATGAATGAGAAACACGAATAAATGAGAAATGAATGAGAAACATGAATAAATGAGAAATGAATGAGAAACATGAATAAATGAGACATGAATGTTTAAATCTATCTAATTACATACCTGAGTCAACCGCCACTGCTGATCAGCAGAACCGTCGCATTTTTCTAGTTCCACTGTTGAAGGAACGCGTTTCGATTTGATTCGTGCACAAGTGAATTCTCTCCTGATTTCACCTTTTTTGCTCAAAGAGAAATACTGAAAAGATGAATATTTGGTTAGATAACAAGACAGCGAAGATCGGAATATTATCTCCCATAATAGTAATATTCTAGTGGCTACCTCTGGAATTTCAAATTATTTGAGTAGTCTCTTGGGGACAGTTAGATAAGATTGGAGGATGAGTTGGGGGTGTGTACAGTGTACTTCACACCCGTTCATCTTGAAGTGATGAAACTTGGTAGAGCCTCTTGGGGACACTAAATTAAGATTGAGATCTATACAGGGTTGCTACGGAAACAGAATCCCAAAATTCCCTGACTTTTCCAGATTTTCCAGACCGCAACAGTGATTTTTCCCTGACCTTGTCCTATGGGTTTCAATAGGCCCCTTCCCCCAAAAAATAGTAAGCCCATTCAATCCCTGAAAATTTCACAGAAGTAGGTGGAATAGTTCTGGAGTTATGGCTATGAAAACACATTTAAAGTTTGCGCTTAAGATTACTGATCCAGTCGTAACAAAATTAATAGGTAATTGTCTTGGAGTCAGCCCCCAACAATACGCCGAATTCGAACGAAATCAGCCCATTAGGAACTGAGGTATTGCAGTTACAGGAATTTCACGTTTGCGCATGCGTACACGCTACTAGTGGTCCCTAAAAATTCCATCAAAATCGGACCATAAATGCATATAGTTTTGTTTGGGACAAGGAATTGACCACAGACCGACACGGAACCAAAATAGTTCAGAACGCTATGAAACGTAAAAAGTTCCATTCATGCAACATGAGTTGATGAGCAAATTTAAAATAACTATTTTAACCGATTTTGTGGGTGATTCTTATAGGAAATTTTGTTCTGACTCCACATATATATACCATCATGTTCCTATGTTTACGATGGTAATTGGTAAATTGGTAATTGGTAATTGGTAACTTCAAAAAACGTTTTTGGACCCTTAATTTTCACAATTTGAACCCCTTGGAGTGCTCCAACAATTCTGGCCAACGAACTCATCCTTTCTATAGTTATTATTAACATTTTCGAAATTTTTTTGATTTGTTAGATAGATTCCCAGGGTCAGATATCGT
>JAEMON010000002.1:45914495-45924635 GCA_030264115.1 Lygus lineolaris | reverse complement strand
CCTGAAGTATGTCGAGTCGAGTCTGATACACCCTGTATACATGCATCCTAAACGAATGCGCATGAAATGCGTATATACATTGTAGGCGTTTGGACCACCTACTCAGTACAAAATGACATATCCATATCACAATGTATCAGCGTGAAGCGTTGATACTCTTTCTCTTTCTTTCGTTCGTACAAGAAATGAGATAATTGCAAAGTTGGCCCGCAATTCTTTATGTTTTATCGTGTATTTTTTCTTTTATTTACGTACCCTCATGACAACTTTTGGGCCCTCCGATCCTACCAACTTAACTTCTTCTCATTACTCTACATAAGGCTGATACTTTAGCTAGTGGACTAATTGCTGTCATTTTCGTTTTGTAAATTACAGGTTGGAGTGGAAGATCCATCTCTTCGGTTGCTTCCAAATGTGCGGTGAAGCCCACAACTGCAGCCCCAATCCAGTCGATGATATCCCTCAGCTACTTGAAGGCTCCCAACCATCGACCGGATCTCATCGACCCTGGATTGGTCAAGATCCCCAAAAGCATCCTGGACGTACCACTGGCGGGCATATCGCGAATCATCGACGTACCGTCGCTGCCCGTCATCACGACCATCCCTCCGGTCAGTCCTGTAGCCATTGAAGATCCCACAAAAGTCATTGAACAGCAAGCGGCTCGCCTCATCGTCATTCGCCGAGCTAAAATGAGGAAACACAAACTGAAGAAACTTAGAATCAAAATGAAATTCGCGTGGGCCAAACAAAGGCAGAAGAGAGAATTGAAAAAAGAGAAATTATTCCAAGCGGAACTCATGGGGAAAATCCGAGAAGCTGAAAGGTTCGACGCTGCTGCTTACGCCTCAGCCAAAATTGAGAAGTCCAATCAAGTTCTTATTCCTAAACTGTGGAAAGGCAAACGGCTACCGGAATTTCTCATCAAACAGTTGTTAGAAGAAAGACATCAGAAGCAGATGGCTTATTTGGAAAAGAAAGCCCGAAGGGAGAAAATGTTGAAGAATGTAGCAGATTATAAGGTTTGATCAGGTGTAACTCGTTTTTATGTTGTAGTTACTGTAATGTGTTTCCATTAAATGTTACTGAATTTGTGGCTATATTGTAAACTTCTCTATTGTGTTTTTTCTTTCATTTACGTACCCTCCTCCTCTACTTCACTTCAATATCTTTCATTTCTTTTATATGTTCTTTCAATGGGGAAGTGTCCCTGACAAAAAGTTTGTTTTTTCACTTCCCAATCTACTCAGAATTCAAATTTTTGTTGTGTTTTTACGGGTGATTCTAAAAAAAAACCAATCGTAGTGTATCTCAAGGTTTTTTCCAAACGTAGGTACTTGTCCTTTGAGTTTTTGCTTCCAAGTCTGCAAGGCACTGGAAGCCTTGTTTTCACTTTCGAAATGAAAACAATTTTTGTGCCTAAAAATCAAAATTTCCACTCGCATTTTGCGTTCACGGACCTCCTCAACAAGTTTGGTTTCGTGTCAGTCTGTCCACATTTCCTTGCCACAGCCACCTTGATCCGAATTCAATTAAATTTTCAGGGATTTTCCCCCGTGATGGTCCCCTATGAATTTCATCGCTATCGGACTATGGGTAGAGTGAGCGCATTATGCGCAAACGTGAATTTCGTGAAACGCTGGTGTCTCAGTTCCTAATTGACCAATTTCGCACAAAGTCGGAGGGTAGTTGGGGGCTGACTTTAGGACAGTCACCTATTAATTTTGTAAAGATTGGATCAGTAATAGCTACTGCGCAAGTGCAAACTTGAAATTGTTGTCATAGGCGTAGCTATGGAAGTACTGGACCAATTTCGGTGAAATTTTCAGGGATTAGGGGAGTTAGACACTTGAGGCTCGCCTATGAGTTTCATTGCCGTCAGACTACTAATAGTGTGTGCGCATGCGCAAACGTGAATTTGATGAAACTACGATATCTCAGTTCCTAATGGATCGATTTCGCTCAAACTCGGAGGGTAGGTAGTTGGGGGCTGACCCAAGACCTGTGAATTTTCATCACGGTTAGATCATGTACTGCGCAAAACTTGGAGAAACGCTGTTATTCGAGCGAATTGTAGCCGTTGTGTGTGTAACAACTGACAATCTGAACCAAGCGGTCAAAAGCGTGGCAGCACTGTCCACTGTGTATCAGGTCAGCTGATGTTATCAGCGGTGAGATATGAGGTGCCAACTCGGTCTGCGCATGATTTTGTTTTACAATTTTTATTGAAAGGGAATCGATTCAAAATGGCCAAAGTGGGGTTATTTCATAATTATGTGGTCTCCCTATTTTGTTTATCGACGATGAGAAATGTGAACGTTTGCGGAAATGGAGCGCGATGATTGGTCGAAGCGCATCCATGCGGAGAATGTCGGAACCAATCGGACCGGTTTTTAAAGGGACAGCAGGGGGCGGTGACGTACATACCTCTGGAGGTACCTACGTCACACCTCCCCGCGAAATTCAAAACATTCCATTTTAACATTACGATGTCTGCTCCCACATGGAGTTTTGTGTCTTGATAAATAGTGTTTACTAGTCATGGCAACTCAAATAACATAATGGGTTTTTTCCAATTTTCATTTCTCATGCGCAGACCCCATTGAGTTGACCCAGATTTGGTGCGTGGACGGAAAATGGGACTACGTGGTGCTAAACATTCGTATTTGATCATTAGAGACGTGAGCTTTCTAAGCTTCCTTTTGTTCATCAATAAATTCGTTTCAAGTTTAATTCTCCATTACTGTGTGTTTCCCTCTCACTCGGATTGCGCAGTGCATGTACTCTTCTCCCTTTGGGCAGATTTAGTAGGTACACGTAAAAGGCGGGTTTAAATGTTTTTTGCCCCGTGCTTCGTATTGTCCAAAAATTAAGATTTTTTTTCTTCAAATTTTTGGTTGCCCAGCATTCTATCGTCATGAGCATGACGAACCGGTCATTTCTACTTTTCTGAAAATTTAATGGTGACATACTGTGAAGGCCACGAGGAAGCTCCTGTGCCATGTCCTTAGCAGTGTATTTTTATTTTCTTCCTTCAGTTCCTCTCACCACTGTCTGCTCTTGTAATTGGAAAACCCCATTTTTTTTTAGATATCTATGAACTGTTTTTGGATCTTGAAATACACAATTCTCATTACCACCACCTGTAACTATTTTGCTTTACCGATGAAAGTTCTCTCCCAAGCCTTGGGAAGTGTCCTTAGTTGTCGTCTCCCCACCCCCTCCTCTACGATATGAATATTTAGATATGCTAAATGGGTCAATTCAAAATTTCGGCCACATTTGAGCAATAATTTTTCTGAAAAACAAACTCTGAAAAATGGAACGGTTTTTCATTGTCAATCATTCTTTATGGTTCTCTAAACATGTTACTCAAGTGATCACGCATTATCTTTCACCTAACTGTAGATACGCCATCTAAAAAAAAAAACTATTGATGGGAGTTAGATAAATGTGTAGGGAGTGAAAAATAATGAAATTAGGATGTAAAAATGTTTAATTCAAAACGTTTCAACAGAAAAAATATTATGAAACATGAAACAGGTATGAACTTAACGATCATAATATGAAAATAATGTAGCCTTAGGGTAACATCACAGCCCTGTTTCGCCACAGTCTTGGCTAAGAGCTAAAATATTGGTTCTTGACCTATCCATTGAATTAATATTAACATTCTACCTGCGTAAAGAACAGGAATGATTAGAAATTCGCTCGACTTGTCGAAGGTAATTTCCGAATTATACCATAATTATGTATCTATGTTTAAGATGGTAATTTATACCGAAGACCTAAAAAAAACGCGTTTTTTTTTTTTTTAGCGATTTTTGGCTCTAAGTTTTCAAAATTTGACCCCTTGGAGTACCTACTCCAAAAATTCCGGCCAACGAACTTAACCTTTCTTTTGATATTATTGACATTTTGAAGTTTTTTCAGAGTTTTAGCTTGATTCCTCGGTCAGATATCGTCTGGAATGACACATATAAAAGTGTTGAATTTCAGGAATCGTTTTAGAATGGTCTGAAACGGATTTCCATGAAGAAAATTTTCAAAAATTCCCAGTAGTATTTTGAAGCCATTGCAATAGCTTCATTTTCTTCGAAAATTCGCCATAGGTAAATGTTATTTTCAGGAACGGATTTACATGAAGAAAATGGTCATAAATTTGCATTAGGTACCTATTTAAATTTTGTGGTGCCGATGTGTGAGTTTGTGTCTACACGATAGATGGCCGTGTAACTTCTGTATGAACATTTCGTCGTCGCTTCCCAAAACCCTAAACGTAGCTGACTTTGCTGTGGTAGGTACCTACCTATTGTAGTAATAATCCTACTTGTTGATATTGATATTCATCCAGATTGTATCTTGTTAGTTTCCAAGTAGATTCACTTATATAGTGAGTACGTCCCTTCTTTATGAATGACCCTGGAGAAGTTTCCCTCTTCACACGTTTGAATTCAGCGCCCCTTTCTGTGCTTCCGTAACTTGAAATTCTGAAAAATCTAAAAAACCTATAATGAATCACATACAAAAATTAATGACGATTAAGATTTCTTGTTAATTTTTTATTTAAATTTTTGTAGCAGTTGAGATATCAGGTGGTGGATGAGAAGTGTTAACTTTTCCAAGGACGGCGAGGAGTTTATTTTGGGTTGGAACTTGGTTATCTCCGCAGCGCTTCAGCATTTCATAACTTTGCTTCACTATGGCTTTGAGAATGACTTCAGTTAATTTCATGAAGAGGATTTGTTCTGTTCAGTAAGTTTCTATATCCGTTATTTTCATACATTAAATACGAATTACAATAAAAATCGAGCCTTGTTTATTATAAATGATATTCCCTGCGAACTTGAACTCCAAGTTTTAGTTGGGCAAGGCTCGTTGTGAGAACTCGACTTTTTGCAGAGAACCGTGTATTTTTAGAATATTTCTTTTGAATGTTGACAGTTGACTCTTTGTAAATACAAAAATGTCAGATTCCTCAAAAAAGTCCCCGCATTTTCCGTGGCTCAGCCAGTAAGCGAAAGGGATAACACCACTTACCTACTTATTCTCCGGTACATGTTACTATTAGTTGTACTTGTTTGGTCTACTCCACTTGGAATAGTGCTACTCGAGCGGAAGTTTTTATGAAATTGCGTCTTCAATAGCCTCTTACACAATAGTGATTATTAGTAGCTAGTTGAAGACAGTGACGTCATTAGTCGCCTGTCTTCTTTATTTGCTAGGAAGAAGTCCAGGACCTCTTATGGTGTCAATCTGTCATCTTTGATTTGAAAATCTTCATCTCTTGACGCTTCATCTCAAGGTTTGGATTTTACTCATTTGACACACGACAAATTTGAGGAGGGTCCGAGCAAAAATTAACACGTCATTCAGATCCAAATTTTCAGGACAAACGTTTATAGAAATTCCCTCGATGATAGGTATCACACTATTTTTTTCATTGTCAGTTTCATGTTTATGTTTGAAACACGTTGTATGAGTCATTTAGATAATACCTAATGTGTTTGTGTAGTACCTGGTACTATAGGTGGTATGCGGTTATACGGGTTTCGAACTGTTGTGTGTGTGTGGTGACTAGATTATGCGGCTCTAGGGGGCCTTGTGAAGTTCGGTGGAAGCGTCCTACCTAACCTATAAGTTAACTTAATATTAGAGAAGGATATTTATAAAAGATGACTGAAGAAGAGAACGAAATCGTTATTCTGATTTCTTATAATTACTTATAATGAAACAAAACATGTACAAAATCGAGGAATATTACATTTCGGTTAAGACCTAAAAGGCAAGATTTGGATTAAAATAATACAAAAGATTTCTATCAAATATGATACATAAGAAACAAGAAGAATATTAAGTTATTTTAAATTACACAAGATGCTCACATAACTTAACGAATTTAGAAACAAAGAAGAATTTATACAATGTTCTAGAAATAGTTTCCCTAACTTTACTGGAAATCTGATTAATATTATGAACTCCCTTGGGAGAGTTGTTACAAGAGATTTTAACTTAAATAATATTTAAGTATATTATATTTGTATATTACACAACAAGATCTAGAATTTTACACAACTTTCCACAATTTTACACAAGAGAAGATAATACATACATACATTTTAGACGAGAGAATTTTACACAAGTATATTATTTTTGTATATTACACAACTTTTCTAGAAATCAGAATTAAAGAGTTAGAGCTTTCTTAGGAAGATCTTGAATTCTTCCGCTCTAAACACGAACATATACCTAATATTAATATAAATATGATATAAGGTGAGTTTCGGTACCTTAATCTTCGTGACGGAGAAATTTAGTCACTCCTGAAGCTCCTTACTGCATATAGTGCCGGAGTTTCTTCCTTGAATACTACTGCTATATGGACCGAAGACTTTGGCTTATTCTCTTTTCACACTGAGAATTTCAAACTCTAACTTTTTGCTTATTCTCGTTTCTGCTAATTCTCTTATATTCAAACTTTTGCTTATTCTCTTTTCACACTCTTTTCAAACTGAGAATTTCACACTGAGAACCTCACCTCAAAAGGAACAATTAAGAGGATTTTCACAAAAGTTCTTGAACTGTCTGACAGGCTTACTGCTCGTTCAGCTCTTCCGCTGTTACATTGAGTCGCTTTCTCGTGATAAACTAAAGCCAATAACAGTGTTCTTCTTGGTTGGCTCCTTCCGTTTCTTGATGAGTTCGTGGGAATTTTAAGGAAATTTCTTGAATACTTTCCTCCCAAAGGCAGGACAAGTTGTAGGTGGTTGAGCACCGGTCAGCAGTCGATCACTCCTCGCCCAGATGGGGAACAGATGTCTTCCCGGTAGAAGGATATCGCTGAGATTAGGTACAAATTCTCCCAATTCAAACGAGGCCGAAAGATTCGTTAATCGAATTTGTACAAATTCCCCAATTCTGACTCAGCACTTTAGATAAACACGGTGGCTGTTCTACCAAATTTTGAAGAGGTTTTTAGCAAAAGCTTAGAAACCATGGACTGGAATTTAGTGGTGATTTATGCAAAAGGCAACGGTTTCCAAACCTGTTCTTGACTAATTGCTTCTAGTGCGGGAAGATCATCCACCGAGAAGTGGTCAAGTGTCTGACTAATTTGGGTTTGGGGCTGTGCAGGCGCCTTATTATCCCCCTTTCCAGGGGGGTGAAAACGTTCTACTGCAAAAGAGTGACCCATTCGCGATAGTAGCGCTCAAGTGTAGGCTTGCTGAACTAGCAAGAACAGCGCTCTGTGAAGATTTTGGGTACTACGGCATGGATGTCCTCTTGGAGATGGAATTTGGCTCTTCTTAGTTGTTCCTTCCTCATGGAGGAAGTTCGTTAGAGCTGGAGATCGAAATATTCCCAAGGCTAGGTCACAACCTGCAAATTACTAGTTACAGAATTACGAAGTCATTTATATATTTAAAAAAAAGAGTGTGAGCGGTGTTTCAGGAGTGGTCGATTTACTAGCGGAGTTTCAGGAGTGGCTTTGGGTCGATTTACTACATTTTTGTATTTAAATAATTTGAACTTCAAGTTTTGACATGTTTGTTTTTGCTTGGATCCTTGGTGACATGTGTGTTTGTGCTTGGAAACTTGAGTGACATGTTTGTTTTTCATCAGACCTTCAATAAAAATCATGAGAATGATTAAAGTATCATTAATAAAATGTTGTTTATTCAAACTGAAACTATGCACCTAAAAATTACTTGTAAGAAAAGAATGTAGGCATGAAACGGATGAAAACATAATGTACTTACCAAATTGGTAATGGAAATTTGGCAAAATTTCAAATTTGAATTCCACACAATGGAAAAAACACTGCAAAAAATGTGTAGGAAACGATGTGAAAAACAGACAACATTCACTGATACTATTGCTATCTGGTTGGTCACGTGACCAGTGACGCTCATTTTCCTAGTCTCCCATTGGTTGCTATGACATGTTCGGTTTTGTTTGGATTTTCCACACTGACATGTTGTGTTCTGCTGAGATCGTCGATCTTTAGCCTTGAAAATAGGATGATCTGTTAGGTTTTGGTCGGTTTTCAATGCAGAAATGGATACAAATCGTCGTCATTGTTCATAATCAATCCCTAACTCATTTTCAGAAAAATGTTGACCTGTTCGTTTTTGCTTGGACCCTCCTCAGTTAGTAATGCCCAGAGGGTGATTATGGAGGTCACTAGTAGGGACAGCTGCTATCAGTCCCAGCATAATTTAATTCCAAAGAATAATGAACAGTCAGCATATTTGCAATTTGCTAAACAGGAGCACAGTTGTAACAAGTTGTACAAGCATGTCGGTAATACTCCTCGTAATAAAATAAAATTGATGATATCCTTGGGGGTGACTGCAGCTGTCTCAACCAGTGGCCTCCACAGCTTATTGGACAGAGATCCAGAGGTTGTAGGTTCGAGTCCCGTTGGAGTCACATTTTATCACCTCCCCTCTAGGAGGAAACCCTCTAGCAATCCCTCAATAAATTTTGTGGTCAATTTCGAATCACTTACCCATGATTCATTACTTTTGACAAGTCCATGTTGAGAGATGATGGTTTGTTAATTTACCACGCCAGCAGAAGCGTCACTTTTTCCTTGATAATGTCGAAATGGAAACCTTAATAAATGTTCATTCATTGGCAGGAACGCACGTTTCATGAGCCAACTGGGTGACTTGGGCTCTGGAGCTGGAAAGGGAGGCGGTGGTGGTGGCGCCATCCGCAGTGCTGGTGGATCTTTCGGGAAAATGGAAGCAGCTCAAGAAGAAGAGTATTTCTACAGACAGGTTAGTTCAATAGGAACCATGCTAATGTCAATCTTGGTGAACTATGCTAAAACTAAGGTATTGAACTTTGGAATGGAGGTGGGTAATGCTGGGTTCACATTAAGGTGCAACACCATACTGAAACCCGCAAAACTGTAATGCCGTAAAACCGTAATTGAATCTGATTTGATGTTCTCCATCTTTACGGTCTTACGGCCAAACGAGTTTTGAACCAGACTATCCTCGATTCAAAAATCTTGACATTTTGTGGCTTTACGAATCTGCGTATTGGGTTCTGAGCAGCAAAGCAGAGCGGGTCCTATTTCGTTATCTTGCTTCGGTTGGGAGCTTCTGACACCATTGCGATGTTGCAGTTTTGCAGACGTGAGTACGGTGATGCCTCTCAATGTGAACCCAGCTTAAAAGTAGTTCATTTGTGGGGCTCTTGTGCGGTTAGTTCACTTGTTGAAAGGAGTAGTTCTATTGAACTATCGTCCTGTGACATATAAAGTCCTCATGTAGTATGTCCATTGTTCACTGAATTAAGAAAAGAACTAACTCAGTCTGCCCCCAGTCTAACCCTCCAGTGGGGACTGAGTTAGTCTTTGAGTATAGACAGATGGAGGGGCTATTGCTGCTAGTTCGAACGGGAAACCATACGTCTCGCCACCATGGATTCCGCCAAGACGATGGCAGCCAATGCCTCGATTGGTTCCAAACGACGTCACTCCTCCGGCATCAAGCTGTGTCCACACTGTAAAGAGGACCTCTTTCTGAACCAAACTCGACAATGGCGGCACTTGTGGTTTCCCGGTGCCCCCGTTGTTGAGAAGATAGGCAATGGCCCTCCATCTTTCTATACTCAAAGGAGTAAGCTCTTTTCCTAGTTACTTGAACGATGGATACTATATGAGGATTTCACAGTATCACTCGTCTTTGGTCTTATGGTGGATTTCACCACCTCGAGTTAAGGTTCGAGTTACTGGTAACTCGGAGATAGGGACAAAAATGCGTTTCACCACCCCTAGGGCTACCGAGCTCGCTAACTCCCAGATTTTATTCCCTACTTCATCCATGGAATAACGCGTTAACTCCGAGAGTTACCGCGTGATATATGAAAATAGCTGTCAGTTTTCGGCCATTTTGTTGTTTCATTTGCAATACGAATTCCGCGTAAAATTTCGAGGATGATGACGATGAGCTGGAGATTATCATCCAGATGCAAAATCCTTCCACAATGGTTAATTATTTTTTTAATAGATGGCTTCTGTCCATATCACTAATCCATCCGATTAATTTGATGGATGTTTGAAAAAATACATATTATGAATGAAGCTATAAAATATGACCAAAATAGGTCAAGACTACAGCATGT
>JAEMON010000002.1:45840539-45852421 GCA_030264115.1 Lygus lineolaris | reverse complement strand
TCCAGTAAGGAAAATGGTAACACCATCCCAACAACACAATGCCACTGACGGGCGACGTGGAACCTCCTCACGGCCCCCCTCCAGGAGGCGGTTAGCATCGTCGTTTGCTCGCTCTAGGGTATCGTCCCGGGCCTCCTTCACTAACGTCACCCGCTGGCTTGCGAAAACTCTCTATTAAGATTCGTCCCTTGTAGCGCGTGTAGGAGTGGTAAGCTATTATAGTACCCATAGTGATCTTGGTGATCAAGGTTTGCAGAGACCGACTTACCTGTAAGAAACCGTTCGCAACCACTTTCGGGCATTTGCAGCGACTTCTGAACATTGCTGAATGTTTATAGTATCCATGCGGGTCGTTTCGCAGTGCCCTTCAAACTGGGTTGAACCTAGTTGTGGATTACTAATTCGGTCAGAAGAATTTTCGCTTGCAGCTTTTGACAGTTTGGAAATAGGTGTTGGTCACACATGCGCAGTTTACTAGTTTTCATTCGGTTTGTAAACCACTTATAAATAATACTGCGAATAAACCTATTAGTAATGAGTGAAAACTTATCTCTGGTAAGCTTATCCAATCAAATAACTTCTTTCAGGGCCACAAAATTGGAGTGACTCAATAAATTAACACCCCTCTGCAGTATGGATATTACTGCTTTCTTTCAATCAAAGATATAGGAGGCAGAGAATTACTTCTACGTCACAAACCCACATTTTCTCAAATCCCAAAATTCCTTTTTGCTCCTCCAATTTTATGTTAACATTTCTTCGACGAACAGACCCAAGTTTTGTCAACGCGAAGGTATGTACTTTGAAAACGTACATACACGCCTACGGAATTACATACGCTTGTCCAAAACGTGGAGAAAGTTGATCAGATGTCGATTTGGACCATTTTAAGACGGTGTTTCAGAAATTCGGGTTTCGGCAGATTGGAATACTTTTCTTTCGCCTTTCTGGTGGGCTGAGGAAAGTAATAATTGACTGGAATACCCCAGTAGCTTGCAATTAGCCATTTTCCTTTGGAGGAGGGCATCACAATCTTTCAACAGCTCTAGCAATATTGATCTTTCTAAATTATCTACCTACTTATTTATTGATGAAGTGGTTTTGTGATTAGGTTTTAGGCGTTATGAAATAGGAGATTCGTATTCCTAAAAATTATGTGGCCTTTTTATTAAGAAAATTCTATTAGCGAGTGAAAGTTTTAAAGCGCCTGTTAACAATTTATTTTTATTCGAGTGATATTGATCGATGTTGAATAGTTTACTTAGGTCTATTGTTGCCACTTCTGATTGGCTTCACACTTTGTGCACTGTTCTAGTTTATCATAGAAATTTACATGGGTCAACATTCTGTACATTATATAATAACAATTGGCTGCAATTTTCTGAAATATTTATGAAGAAATACTGTTTTCTGTATGTAACTTTATTCTGTTTTACTTATTACGAGTGAAAAAGGCACAATTTTGACCAACTGGAACGTCCTTCAATTTGTTGTAAATATTTTTCTTTTCACCTTCAGTCTTATAACGTAAGGCCTGATATTTAAAAAGGTCTGTTCGGAACATAAATATAATGAAGTTATTCAATGACGGCTGGTACCTACCTTCAGATTTTGTTCTAGTCCAATTAATGTTTGTATTTAGATAAAACAGTGGTACAGCTTGGCATGTAATTTACTCTGTGATGATGAAGCATCTGCAGGTTTTTTTTTTCATCAACCTAATCATCCGTCACAGGTAGCAAGATGATACAATTTTCTTTAATATTTTGCCCATTCCTGCCCTTCTATGTGCCGACAGCATCATGAATATGAAAACCTTGTATCTTTATTTTGGAAAATTTCACAGATTAATTAAAAAACTGGAATTTCTACTCGTACTTGAAGATATGAAGGGGGAAGTGCGTTTTTGGGGTAAGTACAAAGTAGCCCCCTCCTGCCCTGGTAAGCCTGTGTTGGGGAGCTGCCATCTGTGGGTTCTGTTCCCAACTATAGCATTTCCAAGTCAAATTAATCATTTTCCAAACTAAATGAATCTTTTTCCAAACCAAAAGAATCTTTTTCCAAAGAAAATTAAACTGTTTCCAAACCAAATTAAACGTTTTTCAAATCTAATTAATCCTTTCGTGAAAATTTTTGTTGTAGAATGTGAAGAATTTACGATTCTTCTGTCGGATACCTTCGGAGGCTCCCGAAGATGAGGCTAATGAGTATTCCTTCCTAATGCGTTTCTAATAATTCCTCCTTTATACGGCCAATATGCCGAATATATGCCGCATAAAGTACCTGTTGAAATTTAAATTCATGTTGAACTATGGAAGTTGATAGTTTTTCTGAGGATGAATACTCATTAGCCTCATCTTCGGGAGCCCGGAAGCTATTGGATAGAAGAATCGTAAATTCTTCACATTCTACAGCTAAAAACTTCTCACGTTTTTCTACAACGCCTGAAATTCGCAAAAAATTTCACTGGGCACGAAAATTTCAATTTTCGCGAAAGGATTAATTTGATTTGGAAAAAGTTTAATTTGGTTAGGAAAAAGATTCTTTTGGTTTGGAAAAAGATTCATTTGGTTTGGAAAAAGATTCTTTTGGTTTGGAAAAAGATTAATTTAGTTTGGAAAAGGATTGATTTGACTTGGAAATGCTTTATATATTACCTTCAAAACCTGCCCACTAGGCGCGCTCTAGTGCACAGCACTGTAGAGGGGAAGGTTTCAAAGTGACCATAAGGGTGGGATTTATAGGCGGTCCTCGAGTTGTAAGGAGACCTTGGGATGGTCTCCTCGAAATTTGGGAAATGGAGTCGAAAGGTATCCGTCAACACCATCTCAAGGTCTCCTTGAAACTTGAGGACCGTCTATAAATCCCGCTTCAAGTCAAGCTGGAGGGAAGTGAGTGAATCCAAATCCATCCACCTCGTTTTTTATTAATTTTGGAGCAGTTCTCATAGAAAGTAAGTACTTAAATGTTGTAGTTTTAGCATGAGACGTGGATTTAATCCATTGTTTCCATTTTACCTGAATTAGGCCCTACTCTGCACTTACCCCAAAAACCAGAGGATTCGAGGCAAGCGCGCTAATCAACAGTGGAGAAAGTGCAGGATTTTTCCATTCGTTCCTAGAACATGTGAATTGTGATTCGTTCATTCCTGTTTAAATTTGAACTTGACATAATGTATAGCATAGCGCACTTGTTCCACCTCGCCTTATGAGATACGAGGTTATCACTGTTGTCAGAACAAGGAGATCGTCACCCCTTTCTAGAGCTGTTATTTGCGCTTCTTTTGAACAACATTAAATCTGCCAGGGTGCACACTATTCTATGGGGGTTGGAGATGTTGAACTTGAGAAAATGCAGAAAAAATGCCCTTTTTCCTCTCCATGTTCAGGTATAAGAAAATCTGAAAATGCCTAAAAATTCCTCTGCGATATGACCTTCGAATCCTTACTTGTTTCAACTCTTTCAGTTTCTCCTAAATCTAAGAGTTCTTCTCTATCTTTCATGCTCAAGGAGGGATCAGTATGAAACATACCCAATGTCTGTTCCAACTAGCGGCAGTTCAGGTGAGATTCTAATATTTTCGCTGCGCAGAACCTTCTAAGTTCACTTGTCGACTAGAGTGTACGGAGAAGGTTTTGTGTGAACAAAAATATTCGAACTGCACCTTCTCCACCGCTACAGTTGTAAAAGACCTCATAAGTGGTAGGGACTGACTTTCATCCCCAACTCCCAAGAATTTTAAGAATTGTATGATTTTGAATAACTGATGACGGTCCACGGAAAAACATGCTGATTTTGGTACCCTGCAGGTTATTCTTCTTATCCCAGACACTGTATTTCTCCCTCATGTTCATTCAAACGTCCATTTAAAGATACATTTACTTCCAAACTGATCCTTTCAGTGCAAGTCCATTGATGGTTTATGAACGTTTATTTCGCATTGTCAATTGTTATTATAAACGTAGATTCTAAATTATTTTCTTACTAGTGCTCATCCTGCCCTAGCTTTGTTGTGTATTATGAAATTTGATAGTGTCAAACGCCCTAAAATATTGACGACAAATTAGTTTGTAAAAGCTTTTCTTATCCATACCATTACACCTGTGATACATTTATTTATTTGCGAGCTTTTTTAGAACTAAGATTTTGAAAATGTAGAAGCAATAGCGAGGATCGACGACTACTGACTGGTTAATTCTAATAGATATTGTGAGCCATGTTTTCTTCATTGTTGCTGACCATGAATACAAACAAACTTGTGCTTGTAATAAACAATGTCACTACATCACTTGGTCGATTTGTTTTATGACGGTTACAAGATAGTTCCTGCATCACCGCTAGTCAATGATTTTCCACGATCTTGCATCACGTTCTTTCTTCAGAGAAAATCATCAGTGCTGCCAGTTTGGATGTTTCTAACACATTAACTGGTAGTGGAGACTGATCAGGTAATCAACAAAACGGGTAGTTATTGGGTAATTTGGCTCATACTCCCAATTTTAACATGAATGAGACGTAAGCACCTACAAAATCCAAATAGTGTGTCAAATGTCAATAGTATCGGAAGAAAAGAAGAGTTCAGGTTTGTTCGCAGTGACCAATTCATCAGTAAGAAACCGTTTGCAAACCACGTTTGGGCGTTTGCTGTGACGTTGATAATTTCTGATTGTTATGCTGGTCCGTTCGCAGTGTCCTTCAAACCAGTTTGAACCTAGTTGTGGATCACTATTTCGGTTAGAGGAACTTTTGATTGCAGCTTATGACAGTTCGGAAATAGGTATTGGTCGTGAATGCGCACTTAACTAATTTTGATTTGGTTTGTAAACCACTTCCAATCACATGTAAATGTCACTGCAAACAAGCCTCATGTTGTGTGTGTGATTCTCAGTTGATTTGCCTTCGATTTCTCAATCATGAAAGGCACAGTTTAGTATCATGTTTTGCGTTCGCAGTTTCTTCTGATAATTTCTTCTTGTGTATAGTATCCATGACGGTCCATTTGCTGTCCTTCAGAGCAGTTTGAACCTAGTTGTGGATCCCTATTTCAGCCAGAAGACAATATTCAACACTGTTCAAAAATTGCAATTGGCTGAAATAGCAAAAGATGGCTCAATAAGCATGACTGTAACGCTTTTAGTGTTCATCAATTTACCTACTCTTGCTAAAGATGAACGAAACGAAGGAGAAGAAGATATTGAAATGATAATTTGAGAGAGGGTGACGTGACGGGTGATTTAGACCCCCCCAATTCAAGAAAAAATAACTAAGTAGGTAGTTTAAATAAATAACGAATTGGAATAAAACCTTGCAAATTTCGTAAGAGCGTACAATTTATCCCATTTCATTCAATGAAATAAGAGAACTGTAATAGGAAACAACTCGAACACAAGTTTTGGAGACGGATTTAGGATAAAAATCCGGGGGAGGACACCCCATCCCCCCTTAATTATTATCTACAATACGATAATTTTTTGTTTTTTTTACAAATAATAGCAGTTTGGAAAATTGACAAAAAAAAAGAAGATTTTTTCAACGTTTTATACCTAATACGAGGTAGCACCTAGAATAACAAAAATTCTTAACTACAGATTTTCGGTTTTTTAGTTAGTACAATATGAAGGTAAGGGGAAAGAACAAGGAATGTCACAAAAAGTTTTTTTTTTTTTTTTAGAAAAAGCAGCTTCTTCATTTTGAAGTTTAAAAAAATCAATATTTTTCGCGTTATAGTAGAAAAAAAAATTCCGACACCCATGAGTTCCATTTAAAATAATGTAAAACGCTGCAAATTATTACACAACGGTTTATTATTTTCTGTATAGATCGCCCATCTACAAAGATCCTATTGACATAAAATAGCCACCTACCGCGAGGTTCACAATCATCTTTTGGCGACAATGAGTAGGTACCTTCTTGTAATTATTATTATCGGAGAGTTGTATCATTCATTCTTAATGGAATTCACTGAATTCAGTAACTAAGGGGTTAGCAGAAGGAAGCTTCTGAAAGTAAAAAACAAACTTGGTTCGGTGGAATCGAAAGAAAGTTGCATTTGAACAGCTGATATTTGAACGGTCCTTACAGGGAGCGAACGGTTGGTCCTAAAACGCTCCGCAAGGTCTCATTCGACGCTAAAAATTTTGTTCTATTTTAAATCGATGGAAAATATATGTTCCTATTTGAAATTTTCGAGCTAGGGCGTTTTGAAAATTTCATCCCCTATTTTCTACCCCTTAGAGAAGGCTGACGGTAACGCCAAGCTTCGCGGCACAACTAGAGCCCGAACCAAATTGACCAAATTTCATTAATTTTGTACCATGGTAACTAAGGAAAGTGCCGCGGACGGACGATTTTTTAAATTCGCTTTTTGGATTCTACGTATCTTGAAACGTAAAACCTCAAATTTTGAGGGGGTTAAACGTTTTTTTTCGTGCTCGATTCCAAAGGTTCATTATTGAAAATAATAAACCAAAATGGCTTAGAATGGGTAAAAACGCAAAGAATCTTATTTTAGTTTACCGAACTCGCAGCCACACCAAGATTGAAATTAGTTTGGAGAGGATTACGATAGAATGTGTCTGCGAACGCTAGCTGGATGAGTGGATGGTTCTCGGACGACAGGTGAATATTAAACCAAGTATCTGACCTTGTCGATGTGAGTAGGTACGTCAAGGTAACCTTCTACCAGGTGTACCTAGGTACCTACTACTTCGATCATGGGGTGCAGCATGACGAGGGAAACGTCAGTTATTGTCGACAAGAAACAACGTGGAGGTACCAACTCATTGTATTTTATATGTAAGGCCAATTTCGATTCAAAAGCACACAGTGTACAGTTGGAGGGGCAAAACTGTTGATTTTAATAGATTCTTATAGGAGATTGCAAGTGCAATGGATGCTTGTGAAAAATTGCGCGCTGATTCAGTATATTCTATATGTCCTAGACGGTGATTATAGCGATTTTGCCACTTGATCTTGACGAGTTTCCGGAAAGGAGATATGTGAGGTTGAAACTTACCGAAAATGGATTAATTAATTTTAACCTAACTGACGTCACCAACCCCTGTCCGGGTGGGTCCCTCAGCTACCTACCATCTTTTGTGGAACCTAAATGACGTCACGCGCTCCCTTTCAACCCGTTTTCTGGTCAGTCAAGTTGTAATTTCTAGCTGAAAATTGGCACTATGGATTTTTCAAGGGCACTGAATCAAATTTCAAGGTTCAAAATACAAAATTCCTACCCTTGCATGTTCCCCATTCCTTGACTAATTTCCTTCTAGATCCATGATGGTAGGTACCTTCTACCTGAAGGCCATATAAATATCACACAATCTTCTTCTTATCTTGTCGATCTCGATGAAGTTGCAGAGGAATAAGAGCTAAAATCTTCGGAACTCTAATGTCACACCAAGTTTGAGTGTCCAAGGTTTATGTTTAGCTTTTTCTTTGCACAAAATGACATTATTGAGACATATTAGAGTGGGTTGGCTCACGCCAATCTAAGCCTTTGTCGAGGCCGAGGTTTTCACTCTCTGAAAAAGTTTTTGCGTTAGCAGTCTGCATATTTTTCCGCGTTCCTACTGAATGAACAGAATATTCAAATATCTTCAATCCACACTTTTTGACCCTTAAACGACACTCAGGCTGCTCGAATATAATATAACAGTACATTATTCAACCTTTCCATTTCAGTTGGAACAAACCTCTTCAAATGCCATCCTTCCAAAGTGGGATGTCTGGTTACCTTCCTTGAAATTTATACACACAAAATAAAAGTTGATGAAAGAAAAAAAATAAATAAATTTTGAGACTTAAACTTAAAAATCTACTGAAGAAGACCTTTCTTATTGGAAATTTAACGCTCCTTCCAATGGTAGGTATTTATTCTTCATTTGTAAATTAAGGGAGTTTTGGCTGCTTCAAATGTGTAAGGTCGAGAAAAAAACCAAATCTTGAAATTGAAAAAAAAAAAAAAAATAATAATGAAATAAGTGGGTTTAACAAATAATTTTAGGAGACACTTTTTGTTCGTTATGATCCAAGTAATCGACTCCTTGAGGGATGCAAACTTTATCGGAAGACACATAAATGTGTCACTCCAGACGTTATCATCTGACCTTGGAATCGAGATAAAAAATCCAAAAAAAATGCAAGATGTCAACAATAACAAAAGAAAGGATGAATTCGTTGGCAAGAGTTTTTAAAGTACTCCAAAGGGTCAAATTTTGAAAATTAAAGTAAAAAAAAGTTTCATTCATTCAGCCTTGAGTTGATGAGCGAATTTTCAAAGAATAATTTCAACCGATTTGATGGGTGATTCGTATAGGAAATTTCACGCTGATTCCGAATATACCTTATTTTCCTATGTTTAAGATGGTATTTACAACAAAAAAACACGTTTTCCAGCAATTCTTGACTCTAAATTTCAGGTATATTCAGTATTTCATGGTATATTCAGCGTAAAATTTCTTATAAGAATTACCCACAAAATCGTTTAAAATTCGCTTACCTCATGCTGAATGAATATTTTGAGATTTTTTTCGTTTACTAGGTACGCCTCAACAGCCGAAAGTGAATTGACGCTCATTAAAAGACGACTCAGGATTTTACCGACGAAGGAGGACTAAGAAGAATAAACAACAAATGTTAACGATTCATTTTACTTGTAATTCAACTTCCCCGTAATAATACAACAAACCAAATCCACGTTGAGAGATCTGAGTCTATCGACACAATAATTTTGATTTCATCTCTAGCGGAGACTAATACGAACACTACATCACTAACATTTTCAATCGAGTACGATCCGAAGGTAAATTAAGATGAGAATCGGACAATAAATACCTATTAGAGAACAAAATAGTAACGTATGACTTAGACGAGAACCATCCTATTGGCGAAAGATGCGGTTATATGTTGAATCCCATTTTCCTCATACATTCCTTATGCGCTTCTATGTAGTTCTGGCAGTTGGCCTCTCCATTCTCGATTATACTGAAATCCAGTTATACCGTATTAGGAATAATAATCAATATAATCATTCAGCTTCAAAAATACTATCTATGTAGAACTTGCAAACGGTCATAGGAAGTAATATTTTTCTTCGATCTAGAGACGATTACTCACCACGCGTCCCTGGCTTTTTTGGTTTCAGGACAGGCGCAACAGGGCTTCAGCTTCTTTTTCTCAGTTGTTTCTTGAGCTTGGGGCATTTTAGATGTTTCTAGGGCCAGGGTCATTATTTGCAATTATTTATCAATACGAAAATTGAGCGAAGAAAGAGGAAAATTACTAGAAAATTGCACCACAAATCGACGAGACTTGACACGGATAACCCAACTATGACCGCAACCTCCACTCAAGTTGGCCAATATCTAAATATTGTACCAAAAGCTACTTTTAAAAAAAGGCCTAAAAGTAGTTCCTCTCAATACAGAAAATTTCCAATAATCAAATAATACCGAGAAATGCTATTGTGGAATGAACACCAGTCTATCCATGGACAAAGAAGTCCGCTGATGGCTTTTGCAAAATGGACAGAATGATACCGCTTTTTCAGCATGACCAGTCTACTGAATTTTCCGTAGCTGTTCCTAATCCCCTCTACTCATCGATGTAAAGACCCTCTCCCATGGTTCTGCCGGATAGATTTGCTATAATTTGTTCGAGATCGCACATGGATAATATTAGACAGTCTCCAAGTTCCTAAGGCTCAATTTAGAGCGTAGATTTGAATTTATTAGATACTTCCTAGTGTTTTTATATTTTGCGGCAGATATTGTGCAACACTGTCTGATATCGTAAACAGGGACATGGACCCTTTGAAGTCTCTGCCTGCCCCCAGTCGTCCTCGCAGTGTTGCCAAATCAGGGTCCCCCCCCCCCCCAAATTTGGTGGAACATTTTTGTGAAAGGGGCATTCGGGGGAATTTTTTTGAGTGTTTTTTTTTTCAGGGAAATTTCATAATTGGCAGGGAGGGTTTGGGGGAAAATGAAAAAAAAGGTGATAGGAGGAAAAATACAAGCATTTCACATTTTTTACACACTATGACTATGCGAACTAGCAACCAGAGGAGGAAATGAAGTTTAAATGAGGAATAAGTGTTAGAATGGAATTCTAAGAAGTTAGAATGGTGTTAGAATAAGTGTTAGTATGGAAGATGTATGAATGTTTTAGTTTTTTGTCTACAGCTGAGGGGGTTTTGGTGGATATCTTTTGGCAACACTGCGTCCTCGTCACAAAAACAAAACAGTGAAAGTGAACAAGACGTGACGACATTGAAATAGAAGATGGTGAACGAAATGGTTGCTCTTGCTGCAGATGTGATTTTTGTGTTTTGTCTGCCTGTCCCTGTGCCTCGTTTCCGGCTCTTGAGCTAACAGCTAGGTGTATCTCATTTCATTTTCATTCGCGTTTGGGTTCAGACTATTGCCTTTTCAAGATAGGTACTAGTATTTTTACCATTTTACCATTCGAGTTCCCAAGTACAGCTCATCATATTTCTCCCTCAATGTCAGCCTCAACTAATTCCGAATCACCGTTGCCGTCGCGGTCTTCTCTCACGTGTCCGTCAAAGATGCCACCTGCAGTTCGTGAATGTAGAATCCACGAGTTTCTACTTTCCTCGTGCCGTGTTTTTTTCACGCTCACCTGCAGTAGAAAAATGTGTTTCGCAGCTGTCCTGAAGAGCTGAGTTTTTTCCGGCTCACTTCGTTTGGTGGTTCTTCGTAACTACTCGAAACCTCAATATGTCCGATCCAGAGCCCTCAGCCTCAGGTTCCGCTACAGGTACCTACTTAATTAACAACTCGTAAGGGACTCCTCGAACTCACCCAACTTTACCTTTAATAGCACAACTAAAATGTTGACTATTTTCACAGGCAATCCTCGAAACAAGGTTGCCTTGAAGCAAGGCCATTCTCTTATGGACTGGATCCGTTTGGGCAACAGCGGCACTGATTTGACTGGAACCGGTGGAAAGATTCTCAAAGTGACGAAAGAGGAGCTGGCCAAGCATCACTCCGAAAAAGATGCGTGGATTGCTATTCGAGGTTGGTACTAACGTACATAGAACTACTTTTATCTATAATTTTTCGGCAATCTAGGAACATCAACTTTCCTACGCCGCACAGTGGGGTGGATCCGGAAAAAACTAAGCTCCGCTCCACATTTATTGGAAATTTTGCGCTGATTCCGAATAAACCCCATGTTCCTATGCCTAAAATAGCGAATTAACTGCGTAAACATAAAAAAACCTAGAAAATTCACGTTTTTGAGCATTGTATATATGCCCAAAATCATTTCTGTATGGAAGGAAACTTGAAGACCTGAGACTTCTGCGTCGAATGAGACTAACGCTGGCTCACCAACTAAGTACCCATAATTGTTGATGATTTTTCAAAGTTTTCCGTTTTCTCGACTTTGTTCACGACTGTAAAAGGAAAACTTTCAAAAATAACCCAAAGTCATAGTTACTGTGTTGGTGACCCGGCATTGGTCTCATTCGACGCAGAACTCTCAGGTCTTTTACTTTTCTTTTATGTAAAAATAATTTTGGGAGGTTCCAATGGTCAAAAACGTGAATTTTCTAGGGTTTTTTATGTTTACGCAGTTAATTCGACATTATAGGCATAGGGACATGGGGTATATTCGGAATCAGCGCAAAATTTCCTATAAATGTGGAGCGGAGCTTAGTTTTTGCCGGAAAATGACCATTTTGCCCCACTGTGCGCCGCTCAGATTGACCAAAAAATTTAGTGTCGCTCCATTATTTCAGGAAATTTTGCGTTGAATCCGAATATATAATATACCTACTAGGGATTCCAATACAGCATTGCTGTATTAATTACAGCAAATACAGCGGGTTTTTTCAATCCCCTGCACAT
>JAEMON010000002.1:45803268-45815997 GCA_030264115.1 Lygus lineolaris | reverse complement strand
TTTAATTATTATCAAGTGAAAAGGCATCATAATATAATATTTTTATAGCTTCATCGTTTCTTGGAACTGAACGGAGAGAGAAACAGGTTTACATATAAAGGAAAAGTTCTAGTCGTTCATGCAACTTGACCATAATGTTGTAATACTTGAGAACAATATCAACCGAAATTCGTTTTTCACTCGCTTCAAACTTTGGTTCACGTTTTACTGACACCGTCTAATCTGGTTTCCGGGATTTCAACATCAAACGCGAAAACACAAATGGATAGAGGATAAACACACTTCCGTCAGCAACTACTGAGTACTGAAAACTACGTTATCAGTTGCAATCTCGCCCGAAGTCTCCATTTCGGCTTTCAAATGCCTCCAAGATACCGTTAAATCAACGTTTGTGAAATCGACGATTTATTACAACGTTTTATGAGATCTTTTTAATCGTTTATTACACTCGTGAAACCCATTTTCCTCAATCAACGTCTCAAATCTCTGATTCGGTAAATCAATGATTAATTTTAACCATGGTTAAGGTTTTTTGGTGAAACTGGCCCTTACTCTTAATTTAGTGATGATTTGGACCTCATTAGAAGAATAAGTTTAATGATCAGTTTCACACTCACTTTCACTGTCCATGCCAAACATTCACTAAGTGCCCAATTCATGACTTCAAGTACCAACAACAGGTTTTTTCCAACTGAAAACTTGCAAGTTGCACAGTGTACGTTCATGTTCGAAAAGATGAGGTCAGATTCAAGTTCAAGTGTGCACATTCAACATAAAAGAACAGAATCGAACATTCCGTTCGAATTGCACATTTCAGTTGGAACTCACTGCCACCCCCTCCTGCCACTTTCCACCCTCCGTTTTTTACACCAAAAGTAGGGAGGTTGCAGAAGGTTTCCCTGTGATCAGTTTGCTTGCCCAGGTTCGCCCATCCTCCTTTGCATGGGCGAGAATGTGCGTTTGTGTTCAATCTGCACAGTCAGTTGGAACAGAATTCACGTTCTTATCAGTTGCACACAAAAGCACACAACAGAAAACAGAACAGAAAAATGTCGAACGTAAACGTACATTGTGCGCGGAGGGTTCTGCGCAGCCAAAATGTTCGTTTATGTGTGTTTATATTCAAACTGCATAGTCAGTTGGAACCAACCTTAGGTTCTAGTTTCCCATCTAAAGTGTCTCAGTAATATAATAATAAACAACTTGTAAATTGAGTACAAGTGGTTTTTTTTTTTTTTGGCAAATCTTTGTAGTTTGGAATCTGTGTACAGAAATGGTCGCCAGTTTGGTAGGAATTCACGGCGTTTTCAAAGTTTTTAATGAGATTTTTGGTTCATTTTCTCAAGGCCGTGTCAGACAAACTTCTTTTTTAACACTTTCAGTGCGGAGGGGCACTTATGCGCCCCTCTGATTGTTCACACGGAATGGGAGGGCACTTAAGCTGCCGTCTCCCTCCCCACAAGTCCCTGAGGAGGGAGTCGTAGTTCCCCACCCAATCGTTTGGAAGCTCCTTCATGATCTATTCAGTACGACCCTGGCTGTCACCTAGTATACACAGGAGCTCACGCCAAATTGTGAACTAAAAAATACGCGTATTTTTACGAGTGAGACCATTTTTATCATTGTTTGGTTCAGGGTGGTAGGGTTGACACAATTTCGGCTCCCACACTGAAGGTGTTGAAGCTTTTCTCGGGTTTTTTAATTCCTAAACATGAAGTGGAAGAAGGGCCCTTTGTCAGATTTTCCCCAAGCTCAACTTCTCCGTCCCTCCATCACACATCCTGGCAAAGAATTTTTTTGCTCACAAGCATATTTAGAACTCGTTTTAATGTTCATGAACGCCATTTTGTGCTAGAGAAAAGCTAAAAGATAACCCATGAAATCTTAAACTTGGTGTCGTTTGAGTTCCGAAGATTTCAGTTTTTATTTCTCTTCAACTACTCATTATTATTCTTCTTTTCCTGACAAAAGAGCGTGTATGATTATAATACGTATATTATGTAGCCTTGAGGTGTGTGAAGTGTGACAATAAATGTGCGTTTTTTAATGGTTTTCTTTGCATTTTGATAGTAAGTTAGGTAGTACTGTGGATGGTTTGACTTCACTAACGAAGCAGTCATTTTTATTTTCTCGATAGATAACTAATGTTTATATTTGGACTTTTCAGGATCGCTGCAAAACTATTGTTTTTTAATAAAGCTGAAAAAGACATAATTTGGAAGCAACAACTGTCGTTACTCATGAGCACTAATTCAAGGTGAGTTGAAAGGTATTTTCAGGAATTTAATGTAGAAATATAACAAATTGCAGATAATTTTAATTTGCATTCAACTTATAGTAGGTACTTATAGAGATAGATAGATTTTTTATTTGTAATTTATATGTTTTGCCCACCCAACTTGGCAGAAGTGCTGGTGTGGTAGGGGGGACCGCCATGTCGGTCCCCTCTGAGGAGAGTGCAGCGTTGTAACCCTTGTCCTTCTTGACTATAGGTCAAATTAAGATAATCAAGAATGAGCCATGTCACAAGTCCGGAAGAGTGTGGATTTCGCGTGGTTGTTCTGCCTAGCAGATCAGCTCAGTGAATAAATAACCCACAAAACCCTCAAATATGTAGGACTTGTTGAATTTAAATATGGGGAGTGGGCACAAATAAAATCACTTTCCCTACTTCGACAGGTAGATACCTACTTATTGCTAACTGCCTACCTTATTGCCGTAGGCTACTAACTTATATTTCTGTTCGAGGTTGTCAAATCAACCTGTTTTCCTCTTCTTTAGTCATGATGGTTGCTGCTTTGAAGAGTTGAAGGACTGAACGTGAAAAAATAATCACACAGCATTCGCAAATCAGGTAGCCCAAAATGTGAGAAACTCGATGATGTTTCGAAAAGGTAGGTAAAGGCAACAACACATCAAAGTGGGATGGATTCATAAAGGGATGGAATGATGGATGGATCAATAAAATGAGTTTTATTGAGGTTCTCTTCACGGAAGGTTGTTGTTCTTAGCTCTCTTAGCGGGTTAGTGTTAGCTCGTGAATATGGGCAAGCACGATTCTACGTCGACGACCTAAGTTAACTCATTGACAAGCTAAAGGGGGCATGCGCAGATCGCTAAAAAAAAAAAGCTGAAAACAGAGAATTTTGACATTTCAAATTGGGGGCCTAAAAGATTCGCTCACCCAGATCTTTTAATTTCATCCGTAATTATTACCTATAAAACTCTATAAATGATCATGATCTCCATTTCCCAGGTTTACTGTCGAGCACATTCTCTCGGATGCTGATTCAAGTTGGAAAGGGAAACGTGGCTGGGTCACTTTGCAGCTCCTCCAAGAAGTCCTTCCAGATTTCTCCAACTCAGTTCCTCTGCCTTACTTTGTGTGCATATGCGGCCCAATAGCTTTCACCCAACTCACGGAAAGGTAAAACTTCATTTCAATAATGACATGTGAACATTACTTGGGAGCTTTCGTATTTACTGCTAGTTACTGCTAGTGCTCAGAACACGATAGGGTTAGGAGTATTTTGCTGAAGCCTTTCCTTCCATGCCTATCCATATGATAGACTTCTCAATTGTCGATACCCTAGTTCAAGCTCAATTTCGTTTTCAGGTACCTAAACGACATGGGGTATTCTTCGGATCACTACTTCTGCTTCAGGTGATCAAAGAAGCATGTATTTTGGTTGCTCATCAGAGTCTTAGCCACAACAGTCATCGAGTGCTGGCTGAATCCATGACAACTTCATGACCTCAATGCAGATCCAGATCATATTGATGCCACATCTTCTCATTCGACTGGTCACATCTTCGGATTGCAAGTTTTTGATACCCACATAATTGCTTCGCATTCATGGAGGAATAAGGTACTGTCCTAGACTAATGAACTGTGTTATTCATACCAAAAGGTTTCGTCATGGAACGCATGTACATGAAGGGGTTCCTCGTTTGTCATTCAACCAATAACTTATCCCGTTCTGAAGTCCTGCATCGGTGTGCAGTTGAATGATCTCTCACCATTTCGAAAGCAGTATTTCAACATGACCGCGAAATTTAATTTATTATAATTAATTTATAAACAAAGAATTGAAATTGAATTCATTAAATAGCGATTAAATGCTGGTTATTTCCTTATCGTCTGTTGGTGGTATTGTTGTTGGAGTCGTCTGGCCTCATGGTGTCCCTTCCCCTCCTCTCCTCCGGTAAGAGAGAGAAGTTAAATTTCAACGTTGGGAACATGACTATAGGCCGTAAGCTCGATGAATAATAATCGATTATTAGGCTGATTGATTCGACCTACCTTACCAGCTGATTGAGCTGATATCTGACGGGCCGAAATTTTGTGGTCGGTCTGTTATCAGTGCCTCCTATTCAGTTCATGCTCATGCTTCGCTTCCTAGCTTTTAATGTTGATTATTTTTCCTTTCCTTACAATGAAGAAATTCAATGATAAATATAGATCAAGCCTCTCTGGCGACGATCTTCGCCGATATCAAGTCAAGATAGAAATGTGCGGGTGTGACCCATGTGACATGTGTGTTGGGGATGGCCCACATAGTACTACAGATGTCATTCCGAATATCAGTAGGGAAGACTGTAGATGTTACACTAAAACAAATGCAATCTTTTAAATGTATGGATGCCCATAACTACATAAGTTCTGGTCACGTCAAAAGTGTTGCAATTACGGCGATCAGCCAAGACAATGTTGTAGCGGAAACCAAAATCTGAGATGAAGGAAAATAATCATGCAAATTGTTTACGGGGGACTACATACCGAAGTTCTTCCTTGGGGGTAGGTCTTAGTCACAAAAACAACAGGATCCTTGGTTAAACGTGTTCTTCAGATCGTCATCAAGAAAAGAATGAGGTTCCCATGCCACTTATAATTTTATTCTTTTCCTAATTTCTTGCAATCCTTGCACTTTTCTTCGGATTTTTGGGAAGGGTTGACCTAGATTTCGTCGGAGTCTCGTATCAGGTGATTTACTTGGTATCAAACCCCCTATCATCGTCCCGTTCGCCCATTGTCGATGCCCAGGCACGATGCCTGTGGACACAGGCGGGTTGTGACCCGTCACAACCGTACTCGTATTTAGTGGTAAGTTCTGCAACTTCCTCATTGGTCAATTCCTTGAGTAGGACGCTTGACTGTTGCGTGACGAGCCACCTATTCCAACACGTCACCATTACTTAATGGAAATATGATTGATAGAAAGAGACACACTACCTACTTCGTTCGAAATCGTGAACTGTATTAATATTTGGAAAATTGATTTCTAATCAAACAAAAACGTATTAACATCTGAATTCAAATAACAAGTTGGAGTGATCTCCAACACTTGACCATCGAGAAAGGAAACTTGAAATATTATATTTAGGGGGGAAATGTTGTGTATTGCTACTCTCAGTCGTCGTGTTGTGCTCTGCGGGTCAGTCGTTCTGTCTATTAATAGCTGTCGAGTGTACGAGTGTTAGTTGTATCACCCAAATGAAAAATGTATCACATGGCTCAACTTGATCATCATCTGTATCGGAACTAATATCTTGTAAAAAATACTTGTTTGGCTTTCGTTTTGAACATACCAAATGACCTCCAATTTTACAAATATTACAGATGTAATTTTTGTACTTACAATGGCTAGATTGATGATTATTGCGTCCACAGTGGACACACAGTTACGCGAACTAACTGGCTTTTTACTATAATGTCTATCTTTTGTACCTGAGTTTGAAGAATTACTAGTATGAGTTTTCTTCGACTTCGTTCCTCTTTTCTTGTTTGGGGCGTATCCTACGTAGTTTATTTCCTCAGGCTCGGTCATTATTGCTACTGCTTGCTGTGGTCTTTTGTTCCTCTCCGAAAGGGCTGTTTCCTTCGATGCTGCTAAAGCCACCATATCTTCGAACGTAATGGTTGTAAGTGATGCATCCTCTTCGAAAAGCCTGTCCTGGATGAGGCCTTTGTCATATCCGAACACGAAAATATCTCTAAGTAGAACTTTTATTTCTGTTCCGAACTTACAATCTGCAGCAAGTTGACGAAAACGTGCTTCCTTTACTCCCCGGCGCTTTCTTGGCGGTTTTTGCATGCCTTGTAAATTTATGTCTGGCTGCAAAATACGCTTAGCTTTTTAAAAAGTGTGTTTCCAGTGTATCGATCGGCACATCGTATGTGCTGATCTCAACACTTTCTGGAACGAGTAGACTATCGAGTAGTTAGTACGTTCCTACAGCCAACGACGTAATGAGGGTCGCTTTTTTCAAGTCTACTTCTGCAGTTTTTATTTTGTCGCGGACAAAAGAGTTTGTTAACTTCGATTCAAAAACTCTGAATTCATTGTTGGAATGGTCAAAATAGAGGCGAGAACCCGCGGAATTCGTCGGAGTGCCCACGACGACCAACTGCCGATGCCATGGCGCATTGCTCCACAGCCAGAGGCTGTTCTCCTAACTCGAAACGAAAGGAACGACGTCCTCAGAGCTCCTCATAAGAAACTCTAATTAATTAATACTTCAGGTTATTACGATAATGACCAGATCACTATGATCAAAATTGAATAAAAACAAAGTTTTATTAAAAACTAAGTTTATTCAAATTAAATAAAAAACTTGAATTTAATTACAATTAAAATTAATTAAATACAATTTTTAATGTTCCATAAAAGGCGAGCTTTCTCTTCATCCACTCCCTCCTTCTCTCCATTAACAATACCATGTTCTCTTTTCTTTTTTTTAACTCAATCTGCAACAATTCTAGCTCGACTTTTTTTTTTCGTTTTCTATCTCTTGTCCGATTCGCATCACTTTGGTGAGACGTATCTTTTCCGCCAGCAATTCGTCGCTCATGGACATCGTTGGCGTCCGCCTCTTGAGGACTTTGCCCATTTCCTCCTCTTCAGCCAACGTCGAGGTTTTTTTTTAGTAAGGGCAGCGTGCTTGAGAGCGGGATTTTTGCGTTGGTACAAAATTCTGGGTACGACGTCCCGCCATTTGTGGGAGTTACCCAGCGTCACCTGGAAAATTTAGAGTATTATCTAATCAGAAAGTACGAATTACAATCGACCCATAAGTACTAATTTGAAACCAGCTTATTATTACTATAAAGAATATACTTACGTCACGCGAATCTCCTTTCTCTTCCTCTTCAGCCGTCGCCGGAGTCTCGATTCTTCGAGGTTCTTTGATGAGGGTGGATTCGAGGATGCAACCCTGCAATAGTTTTCGAGACATGGAAGATCTTCTTTTTGAAAAGTTTTGATTTGATTATAGTACGTATACTATTATGAGAAAAACAACTTTGCCATGCATTTACAGGTGAGACAGTTCCATCTTCCAATTCATACCACAATCCTACATTCTGGTCTTTCTTACAGGTGAGACAGTTCCATCTTCCAATTCATACCACAATCCCACATTCTGGTCTTTCTACAATGAAAAATGACAACAATATCATAACAGCACATCTCACATTAAAGATGGATTCATTTTTTACGACTTTTCATAACGATTCATTATTTTTTCACCATGCTCTCATGCGCAGTGGGATACCTAAATAGGCGAGTACCAACTTTATATTTTTACGCAACAACTTGGAAAAGTGGCAAATTGTGTTCAGCTATCCTTCTCGGGGTGTGCGGGGGCGAAGAATCTGTGAGTGATCACGCCTGTATGTAACTACCAATATCCATCGAGGTTGTTTCAAAGAGATCGGAGAGTTCCTGGCCAGGTCATGCTCCTACTGCCCTAGTTTTTCCTACATTCGTATGAAGATTGCCTTGCCTATTTAAAGATTCTCATGAGCTGCATGCACACCTACAACGTTCAAGCCTCAGGTTACCTACAACGTCAGTCACTGCAAATTATGATGCAGGCGAGAGTACCGTAATAAATGCACATTCTCATGCAACATTACAATGCACCCAGCCATTAGCAGTTAGGTACACCAGCAAACTTTGGTTCACGCTCAAGCTCTTCTAGATGTCAAGTCTTAGGTACGACTCGTCTAGTAAAATACTTACTTCGATGGTCACGTGAACGAACGCGCTTTTTATCTGTCGAATCCCAATAATATGACCCAATAATAGCGAGAGCCCAATAATATGACAGGAAATTATATTTTGATACAGCTAAAAATAAATGGACAAACCTACACTGCGATAAGGTTTCTAGCAATAGCCTTCATGAATCGTGTCAACAAGACAAATTTTAGGAAAACAGTAGAGTTGCAACCCATAGGTACAATTGATACTTACATAATAGTTCCTGACTAGCAACAGCCTCGAATCGAGGCACGGCAGGAGGCCTGACAGGAGGCGTGGCTGGCACTTCGGTGGCAACGTCAAACACTTCTTCTGGAGAAAAAAAAAACAACATAGGTTAGGAAGCCGTTGTCTGAAATTTTGCACACAGGCTCCATTTGGGACCTACTTGGTCCTAACATCTAGCCAGCCCCCAACTTATTAAGTTCACTTAAAACATCTTGGTTTCCAATTTCGAATGACGCTACATGGTGTAGTGAGACAATGGTGTTAATAAAGAATTAGGATGTCCGCAATCGTATCTTTTTTTTTTTTTTTTTTACGTAGGCAGGTGAGAAAATCTTTAAGATCCATAGATGTAGTTGGATCTCGTTAGATACCTGATGGGTCTGCACTTTCAGGTTATGTGGGATTCAAACCCACTAAAAAAACACCTCCTTTCTTTTCCCCTCGTTGGAGATCAGCCCGGAAGCGTTCAACACATTACTTCGGGCTGAGTCCTAGGGTGCATCTTCAGTTCTGTGCAGGTGGTCGGACCGCACCACCTCTCTCTCTTCTCCGTTCTAAGAGTATCTTCTTTTTCAAGATACCTTCGACGTATTCTGCTACAAGGCTCCAGGTTTTTTCGCCCTCCAGCATCTTTCTGACGATATCTTCCGGTGTCGTCCACTGCGGTGTCAGCTCCAGTGCTTCTAGCAACCGATTTTTTCAGTCACCCATTGAATGCAATACAGAAAGGTGTGCTGCACGTCGTCTTCTCTGTCCTGGCAGTGCAAGCATGTTGGAGCAGGCACCTTTCCCATTTTAAATAGGTAGGCGTAGAATAGTCCTCATAGTGTCCTGTGAAGAATTGTGTCATGTAGAAGTTCACTTCTCCGTGCTTCCTATCCATCCATGTCTGGATATTAGGCAGCAGTCTGGCCGTCCATCTTCCTCCGTGTTCTGCTGCTCACAACTCTTGCCAGCTGGCCATAGTGCGCTCTCTTTCCTCCTTGGCTATGCAGGACCTGTTCTCTTCCTCCCTCCTATCAAAAATTCTCTTCCTCTCAGAGGCCATCAGCTGGATGGGTATCACACAGGTGAGGACAAGGATAGCTGGTTCTGATACCGTGCGAAACTGATCCCTTGTCGCTGCCCGCGGGGCCGTCCTCTGCTGGAGAGTGAAGTTGTTGTCTCTATCTCTGCACTCCTTCTTCACCTCGGTAGCCACCGAAGGAGTCGCCCACTGAGGGGACAGGCTCCTTCCTACCTCCGTTGGCAAGGTTGTCCTCAAAAGCCTCCCGGGCGTCGTCCAGGCCCCGGTGGTACTCCCTCGCTGTTTAGCCGAGGGCTCCTTGTTCCTTTTGCCAACAAAGCGGTTCAGCCCTGTCGGGTAAACTACTCCGGTGACAGATTCCACTAGGTATTTTGCCCCAATCCCTGCTGCTCCAATGAGTGCAAAAGGGTTCGTGTTTACCGCCAGATCCGCAGTAAACCCGGCTATTGCCCTCCATCGTATCCGGTTTGTGCTAGAATAAGTGAGAAATGGTGGAGGATGGTAACTGACAGGAGATATTTACTCATCATGAATTTGGGGTAGCTAAGTCGGAAATGCCTGAAAGAAAAGGAGAATTATGATTAATAACCTTCAAAGAATGGTCTGCTAACAGAAAACTTTAATAACTTTATAAACTTTTGTGCCTCTAGGGCCAAGGTTTTAATATAATTATACTATAATAATAAAACACAAGGCGCATAAACAAGTTACTGAGTTAAATTGGATAAAGAAGCTCAATTAGACTAATAGACATGATTGCATGTATATGTATTTATGTTGGTTTGTGTTCACCTGCTTGTTCATCTAGTATTCTGTGATAACTCTATGAGATAGGAACGAAAGTAGGGTATCCTGAAGCATTAATGACTATTTTTCTAGGTTTCTCTTCCTGTTTGGGATTGCCAGATAGACTGGTATTAGGATTATCGAGTAACCCTAATTCCACATCTTTAGACTCCTTTGTGAGAGCCTCTTGGTCTCTACAGTTTTTCTTACGAGACATACTGAATCTACCCGACACAAGATCTCCATACAAAACATGTTTGACGAAAGATGACCAAAATCCCATAATTAGGAGTCCCGTGAAGCCAAATTTCCTAAACATCATCCAGCTATTTAAACAACACGACATTATGCCCCAGAATAAGTCCCATAAAAGTGCAAATCCCAGTATTGCTCCCAGGTGTTAAATGAAGAAATCCCATATTCCATAGACTTTTGAAATTACCAAGTCTGAAATAGAATTTGTTAATTCTTGAGCATTAATTCCAGCATTGAAATCCAAGCCTTGTGATGATGTTTGACCGTGTGTGATAATACGAGAAACAAAGGTGCTAATAATCACAGCTTGTTCCATGGGGTTGATAACAGATTCTCTATACATCTTTATTTGTGAGTCAGTTAAGAAACCTATTTGACCCAGACTCTTCACATCCCCATAAGCCCATTTTTCATCGAAGTCTGCATTTAATTGTTTTGGGGCCTGCACAGGAAGTAAATCTACTTTAATCCACGTATTGTCTATAAGGAAAAGAGACGGGTCTGTTGAAGAACAAGCTATCTCTGTTCCTATAGAAATGAGATTTCGACTAGATGGTTTAAGAAACATAGACTTATTTCTGTAAACTACAGGAAGTTCATTATAGCATGAGCTTGTCGGCCGGGGTTGCACTATTACAGGAGCACATCTGATGAGTTGAATCGCTTCACCCCGTGTTACTGCGGTATAGCCCTCCTTAGCCGTGTATACCCACGCAAACTCTTCAGGATTTGTTCTAGCAAGACTAAGGAGGTGTGTTAAATGGGATTTATTCATTTCGCAATAACGCTTAGTGAATAATCTGTATAATTCAGTGGTCCTGTTAGCTATGTTTCTTTCAACATAAATGAACTTTAGATTGAGATCCATAAATGTGTTAATATCGCGTGCGTCATCTATGCTAGAATGTTTTGGGAGAGAATTTGGTTTTCTGTAAGGACAACAATATCTTCTGTAGCTGTTGTATACCCTTCAAAATTGCAGATGAACTGTTTATCTTGAAGTCCGAGAGCAAAGTTTTGAGACTTTGTTTCTACAATTAAGGCCTTCGGGGATGTTGGTGTTGAGGATATGTTAGCATAACCTTCATAAATGAGATTATACTCTTCTCGGCCACACTTTCCATGTTCATCATTTATTGTCCAGAATAGAGCCCCAATTTTACTAAAGGTACATCCCCCGTACCGGTACTCGCACTTTACATTCTCTGGGAACATAATAATTTTGGCAGCAATATCCAAAGACCCATGAGATTCCCAGATTGTGATTTTGTATTCGCTTGCTCTAATTGAATTTTTGTAACCTACATTACCTACCCTAAAGTTTGCTCCTGAACATTTTCCTTCATAATCGATCCATCCTAAGTCAACAATTTTTGTCCTAGTCTCTGAATTCATGCCAACGCATACCACCCACAGGCAAACGGCATGATAGAACGGTTTCATCGAACCCTCAATGAAACACTCATGACGTCATCGAACACTACGAAATGGACACACGACATGAGGACCATCCTACTAGGCCTACGTAATCGACCTTCCACAGATGGGATCTCATCATCACAACGGCTGTATGGTACCACACCACGATTACCGAGTGACTTAATTACCCACTCCACCCCTGACATGTAATGTGCCCCGCTGGCATATTTCACCGAGATTTTAGGAGAGTAGAAGGTCATGCCCCGAATGGGTCACAATACCTATTACCTACTGAGTGTGCTTTGATTCCTACCTACTGAGCCTATGGAGAGGGAGGAAGGAATTGTTAAGTAACACACAGAATTAGGTAGTTATTTGTCGTATATTATCCTATAAATGGGAGGCTCTGGATTCTAAAGGGGGGATGAAGATTATGTAGGAGATTCCTATCTTCAGTATTTGAACCACGAGGGTAAGGGAAAGATATTTTGTATAGAATCGAGAGGGACTTACTTGTCTGGTTGGCAGGCCAAGACTGGGGATGATATGGGGTTTGTGTGCTGGTACTTCCTTGAAGGAACAACCGTGACTCTGTCACAGACACCATACCTTACCGTAATCATGAGGCCTACAGAAATTACGCTAGGAAATATTATCCGCAGACGATGAATACGGCGAAACAAGTCTATATCCGGATAGAAGCACCCCGAGGAAAACTGCATCCCCCCTACCGTGGACCTAACACCATCCTGAACGACGGTAAGACGCTCACCTACCAAGATGACAACGGACAAAAGATCAACGTTTCGGTCGATCGATGGAAGCCTGCGCCCGTAACAACACAACAGGAGACAGCGAGCAAACAAGCGATTACAGCCACACCTACGAATGCTCTACCCTCTCTCCGTCGCTCAGACCGTATAAGGTCCAAAACAGAAGAACACCATCCGGCGATCATGGCTCTTTCAA
>JAEMON010000002.1:45672697-45695357 GCA_030264115.1 Lygus lineolaris | reverse complement strand
AAACGTCGTTTTTAGCCCATTTTTTAGCTTTTCTCCCAAATGATTGTGATGAATCAATGATTTTGATGAAATTCACAGGATTCACTCTTCTAACAAGCAGAAACAAGTTCCAATACCCCTCATCTCCACAGAGGGCCGAAATCAGCGTTAAAATCCGCAAAAATAGCCAGCAATCAGGTTTTCATGGGTGAGGAAAGTAGTGTGAAGCCTCGCACCATATGTATTGTACTGAAATTCAATAAAACGACCTCAGACTCACAACGAGGATTTCATTTTGCTCTGGTATCCTTGAAATCATCAATCTGAATCATATCACTACAACGGCAATCACAAAAAAATTTAGAATCCGTTAGTTAATTTTCTGATAGGTACTCGTATTTTCGTAGGTGCCTGCTGTTTTTCCGCATTCAAACTTGCATTTCTCCAGGAAATCGATAAGGAATCGCAAAGTTGACCATACCAATATAAAGCTGATTAAATTTGCAAGTTTTCCTGAGATTTGGCGGCTTTCAGAACGGTTTTTGGAAATGAAGTTAACACAGTTACAAGTATTTTCAGAAACTTAATTTTTTTTTTAAATTGACAATGCTTGAACTGCAATTTCGGTCCTTAGGAGTTCGATTTTGATTATGAATGTGCCTTATGCGTACAGAAAATTTAACGCTGAAACCGAAAATGTGGTCTAAAGTAGAAAAAAGTTGTTTCAAAGTGAGGAAACGTTGGTTTTTATGGCAAAAAACGTGGTTTTCCGAGAAAAAAACTTTGAAAAATCATATCTCGGCAACGGGTTGAGATTAAAAAAAAAAGTGCGGTTGGTGGCATTCTACCCCATTTTGGGTCTAATTTCACCCAATTTTTTTTTCTTTTGTCCTGAATCACCCTGCAGATAGATAGATAGATAGTAGCTAAATGCTTTTATTTAAAATAAATAAGTAAAATAAAATCATTTGCAATTAATCAAAACAGAAAGCACGGTACAGTTTGGCTTAGGCCATCAACTGGGGTTGACGATCCCATCAACCACAAAAGGAAAAAAAAGGTATCTACGAATGGATCGGTTACATAATATGGCTTTCACAACTGAATAAATTTACAACTCTTCTAAAATTTTACATTTTAATTTATACTCTTGACTTATACTGATTTATAATTGACCCCCATTTTCAATTCTTGCTACTACAGGATAGGTAGGTAATTCAATGGTAACTTCCATCTATATAAATATTAAAAATTAATGATTAGGTATTTTCATGATGAATGCACATGTTATATTTTCCTTTGACAGCTGTCGAATTGTTATTTGTATTTTATATTTTGGTACGCCCGTTTCAATGAAGAATAAATAAATAAATAAAATTGAAACAGAACTCCCCAATTCGGAATGCGCCTACCTACACTAGCTGTAAGCATGATTCTACGCGTAACTGACTTGGTAGTATCTCCCTAGTAATCTACCATGTTTTCAACGCCGTAAAAATTTTGAAAAATTAGTGTGCGAGGTGAGACCCATGTCCTAATCACTAATAAAAATTATTATTATTATTATTATTACGCTCCTTCAGAAAATAGCGGCGGGGATTGATTTGATCCGAAAAACAGGATTTCACAGTAAACGAGGATATATTTGGCACCTCTTGGTAAGACTCCTTTGGAAAACAGTGTATCGTGGGATTTCAGTTTATTTTATCGATTGCTTTCGGAATCGAGCATGAAACAGTCTGTTTTAAAAAATCAGGACCATTCGTTGGAGGGCTTTCCAACGAATGTTGAACAATTTTCGTGGGATAAAAAAAAGTTCCATTCGAGCATCATGAGGTTATGAGCGAATTTTCAAAGAATCATTTATACCGATTTTGTGGATGATTCTTATAGGACATTTTACGCTGATTCCGAATATACCATAATTATGTTCCTATGTTTAAGATGGTAATTCACATCAAACCTCAAAAAACACGTTTTTTGAAATTTATTTTTCAAAATTTGCCCCCTTGGAGTACTCCGAAAATTCAGGCCGATGAACTCAGCCTTTCTCTTTTCTCTTTTTGTTTGGATTTTGTAGATAGATTCCAGGGTCAGATATCGTCTGGAATGACGTATACAATACATGTATAAATACACATACATTCATACATATATACATAATAATATGTATTTTTTGTGCAGAAAAAAAAACTCGATTCTGAGATTTCAACATTTTTCATATTATAAAAAATGTTGAAGAGGAATCGAGTTTTTTTTCCACAAAAATAAAATAAAATAATAGTGATCCAAACATAAATTAAATAAAACTCCTATTGAATTGAAAACAAAATGATCTATTTCCGCAACACTGCTGGGCTAAAGGCCCGAAACGCCCAACAAGAAATATGGAGTATTTATAAATAAGGAGTCAATTTAACACTTGTTCTCCTATGTATAAATACTTTTAATAATATTTTCACAAGTGTTTGGGCTCAACGCAACCAACCAACTAAACATTTTCTTTTTATACGTCTGTCTCGAATACTGTCTGTCGGATTTCCATCAAGAAAATTTTCAAACATTTCCATTATTTAAATTTTGAAGTCATTGCAATAGCTTCATTTTTTTTCGAAAATTCTCGAAGTTATGGAGCTAATTTATCTTGCAACATACCTATTGATTGTACAAGCGAAAATCATCTGAAGAAATCGTGAACTTTTTAAATTACCTACACATTTTTTGACCCAGCCCAAAAAACAAATCCACGAAAAAAGTCGTCCCATGACACCGAATACAGAGATCTCCTTTTTAGAAATCGGTAAAAAAGAAACCATCATATAAATTGTTTCGACGTTCATCAAACTCGACCTTTCATGTTTGACTATAGAAAATCCAGGATTTCTCCTATCTACCTGGAAACTCCTCTAGTGAGTACATACGTACTTACATATTTGATAAGGGAACACTAATCAGCTTGGAAATGAAACCCATTTTAGCATTCTAGACATTCAATGTATAGGATAGGAACTTAGTTATTGAGCTTGTCAATTATAAATAGATAGGTACCAACACAACTGTACAATTAACTCCAATAACTGCAAACGGATGGAATTGTAATGTAGGTAGCTATTAGGTAGGTAGGTATTGCATAATACACTCAATAGTCTTGAATATCTGGTTTGGATGAAGGGCGAATCGGAACAAAAAATAACCTGAGGTAAACCATTACTGGAAAACTAATGCGGAGTCATCCACGTCTCGGATTTCCAAGTTCATAAAAACACAATAATTAGAAGGAAGTAAGTACCTACCTAGTAAACAGACTAGTAAGTAGCGCTTTGAATATGGCAGCGCTTTTGAAATATAAAATATCACAGATTAATCAGGTGTCAGAATAGCTCATAGGTGTCCTGATAGTTAATTCATTTTGTATATCGCTCAAGTTGAATGAATGAATTAATGAAAAAGGATTTTATTTACCTCAGTAAGATCACATTAAAAAGAGAGTTCCATTCATGCAGCATGAGTAAGTGAACGAATTTTCAAAGAATAATTTTGACCGATTTTGTGGGTGAGAAATATTTCATTTGAACGAAAAAATGGAGTGGCCGGAATTGCCCATTCTGAGATACAAAAATTCCAGAATAGATGTTTCTCATACAACCTGGTAGAGACCGTTCTTCCCGGAATCGCTCGATGGCCCTGACTGACAGTTTTTCTCAAAATAACGAACAGAGTTTTCCCTTCTTGCTTTGCATCCCCACTCATGTTGGCTTCAACATTTAGGCGATTCGAAAGTCAAAAACACTTGCCAAGTTTTGTGATTTTGATGAGAGTAAGCTGAACGCAGAACTCGAACTACGACATAATAATTAGTGGGCAAAAAAATGGACAAGAGCGACGAAGGTGAAGACTGGGATGAGACTGAAAAAATGTCGAGATTTCAAGATCTGGAAATGATTGACTTGATCGGGAAAGCGAACCCCTTTTTCCTTACCATCAAAACAGCAATAACAATTGCGGTAACGTTACCGTACACGACTGCTCGGTAGAAAGAAGAAGTTCCATTCATGCAGCATGAGTTGATGAGCGAATTTTCAAAGAATAATTTTACCCGATTTGGTGGGTCATTCTTATAGGAAATTTCACGCTGATTCCTAATGTTTAGGATGGTATTTCACACCAAAAACCTCAAAAAACACATTTTTCCTCGGTCAGATATCGTCTGGAATGACACATAAATAAATATATTATATAAATATACATATAAAAAAGTGTTAAATTTCAGGAAGCGTTTTAGAATGGTCTGGAACGGATTTCCATGTGAAGAAAATTTCAGAAATTTGCATTATTTAAATCTTGAAGCCATTGCAATAGCTTCACTTTCTTCGAAAATTCGCTAAGTGATTGATTGATACGAGACTAGGAGTATGCTCCAAGATTATTGGATTAGTCGGCCAAGGGATGGAATCACGTTGATATGATCGTTGGTAATCGTCCTCCAAATTATACAAACAATGGTTTTTAGATAGATAAATACTGTTCTGAGGGCGTGCGCTCGAAACCTAAACGCATTAATAAAACCATAATGAAATAGAATTGTTTCATTTGGGGGCCGATTCCCGACGATCATATTATCACCCTGAGACTACAACAAGCTCCAATGCCCTCGTACTTTCTTGAAGAAAAAAAATCAATTAGGACAACCTGTAGGTACTAGAATGAGCGAATATTGTGTTCTCAAAAAGTGGTGACATCACCTTTTACCGAATATTCGAAGAAAATGAAGCTATCGCAATGGCCTCAAAATTTCTGTGATGCAAATTTTCGAAAATTTTGTTCGTGGAAATCCGTTTCAGGCCATTCTAAAACTATTTCTGAAATTTAACACGTTTTCATATATTTATAGGTAGGTCACTGACATGTGTCTCCAGACGATATCTGACCAAAGAATCGAGATAAAAAATCCAGAAAATAAACAGTTAAATGTCAATAATATCAAAATAAAGGATGAGTCTGTTGGCCAGCATTTTCGGAATACTCCAAGGGGTCAAATTTTGTAGCTAAAAACGTGTTTTTTGAGGCAGTTGATGTAAATTACCATCTTAAACATAGGAACGTATGGTATATTCGGAATCAGCGTGAAATTTCCTATAAGAATCACCCACCAAATCGGTGAAAATTATTCTTTGAAAATTCGCTCTTCAACTCATGCTGCATGAATGGAACTTTTCATTTCAAATTATTCTCTGCTGAAATGACTGAAGGTTATCGAGCCTAGAAAGCTGCCGTGGAAAAAGTGATTTCCATAGGAATTTTCAAGGCGAGTCTGATAGGAAACTGGCTTGTTGTCGTTGTTTCTAAAGTATGTAGCATCATTCTGAAATCATTATTTATCACGGTAAAACTAGGTAGGTTTACTGAATCGTTGAATTTCGGCTCTAAAATAACAAAATTTAATGGTTAGACGCGTGAAATTGTTATTGTCTTTGTGATTATTTTGTTGTTGTTACCCAAGTGCTTTTACTATCACAATACTTATACCATGAGAAACACAATCGAAGCTGCATCATCCTTGGGTCGATGACTCCACATCACTTTCAGGGTTCCTATCTTCATGGGACCTTCCATCTTCCTTCCATCATGGTAGGTAAGCGATTGGTATCTATTTGTGATTTTGATTCCAATGTGACAATACTTAATGTATCTATTTATTGTAGTTGTAGTAAGTACTTACCTAGTATTTCATATAGAGCGTATATATACCTCTCCCAAAAGTATGTATAGGTACACAAAATACGCACCTGTACAGCAACGGAGAGTCGTTTCCTCTCCCCGCCAGATAGTATGGATATTCTCTTGTTTTTGCAGTCTACGATTCCAAGTTCGGACAACAGCGCTAGAATCCTCTGATTGCGGGCTGCCGTTTTAGTGTTGCGATCCATCTTCATTTTCGCCTGAAAACAAAAAGTCACATTCATGCAGCATGAGTTGATGAGCGAATTTTCAAAGAATGATTTTAACCGTTTATTATCCCCAGATGAATATTTTCGTAAAAGTTCTGGGAGAGCGTTTGGAGTACAAATGGAATCTAGCGATGGTTATGGGTGTTACTAACCATCAGGGTTGGTACTGTTTTATACATTTGTTTTAAATTGTTTTTAAAACATTGTTTAATACTGTTTTAAACATGCCCTTCGTGAATTGTTTCAAACTGGACGTGTAGGAGTTAAATGACATTGACCTCATGAGAAATGAGCAACAAAAAACATAATAGGTAAGTTAGAGCAGATTTCTTTTTCATTCGCCAGTAGTCAGAATGACAAGTTAGATACCTACCAGCTACCACCAGCCTGGAAATTCTCGAAAGTAGAAATGAACTTGGTTTTGTTCCTCTGTTCAACTTCTGGAGTTCCGGAGAAATTTACCGATGGGTCATTTTTTCATTTGAATGGTGAATTCGCTATAAATTCACCTCCCCGTTCTGCGAAAGTCAAAGCATCGCGTACTCCCCTGAATATTTTTTCTTGTTCCTACTTCCTATTCCTAATCATTTCTATGAATTTCATAGTTGTTTTTTACTGTGAATCCCTCTCTTCTTCATTGGTTGAGAATACTGGATCTTCCCCCGAAGAATCCAGTTGCGTTTTGTCAGCCGTTAGCTATAGGTACCTACCATGTCTTCGGCTAGTGGGAGGAAAAAAGATGATGTGTGGGACAATTTTGAGGAGGTACCACCTTCGGGAACCGGGAACACAAACGCTGCCATAGTGCTTGATGAGCGATCTTTAAAAACTTGTTTAAAACCAGGTTTAAAACAGTTTTAAACAACCTTTAAAAACCTTTGTCTCACAGAGAAAAAAAACGTTGTAAACTGTTTTAAACAACAAAAAAACTGTTTTTTGTATTTAAATTAAAAAAAACTGGTTTTTTTTTCAACCCTGCTAACCATGGCTTCAGGGGTGCTAGTGATGGGGAAGGACGGAGCTTGGTTTTTGGCTCTTTCCAGTTCGGCCATGAACGGAAACGGTTTTGTTAGCACTTTATGAACGTTTTCTATCAAAAATAAAACTCACCAAGAGCCAAATCGAGGGATTAGTCAATGTTGACCCTACTGTTATCAGCAAAATAAAAAATTTGAAAAGTTCCATTCATGCAGCTTGAGTTGACAAGCGAATTTTCAAAGAATAATTTTAACCGATTTGGTTGGTGATTCTTATAGGAAATTTCACGCTGATTCAGAATATAACATGTGTTTCTATGTTTAGGATGGTAATTCACACCAAAAACCTCGAAAAACATGTTTTTTTTTCAACGATTTTTGACTCGCAATTTTGAAAATTTGAACCCTTGGAGCACCCTGGACCCTGGAGTACCTACTTCCAAAAATTCTGGCCAGCGAACTTAACCTTTCTTTTGACATTATTGAAATTTTGAAATTTTTTCAGATTTTTAGCTCCATTCCTCGGGCAGATATTGTCTGGAGTGACACATATATAAATATATATATTGAGGAGGTTGATAAATGACCAAGCTAGTCTTCAGGATGATTTTATTCTTGCGACGTTTCGGTCCTGGATCAGGACCCTAATCAGACATATATTACTCCTCCATGCATGATTAGGGTCCTGATCCAGAACCGGAACGTCGCAAGAATAAAATCATCCTGAAGACTAGCTTGGTCATTTATCAACCTCCTCAATATTATATTGAACTAGTCAAATACCTACCACAGTTTATATACCTAATATATATAAGATATATATATACATATGAAAAAGTGTTAAATTTCAAGAATCGTTTCAGAATGGTCTGAAACGGATTTCCATGAAGAAAATTTTCAAAAATTTGCAATACAAAATTTTTTAAGCCATTGCAATAGCTACATTTTCTTCGAAAATTCGCTAATAAATAACAACAACGGATCAAACTATTTTAAAAGTCGTTCTCAATATATCGTCCATCTAACGTCGATAGTTACTCTACACGTTCGTGTCAATTTCGAAGTTCGTTGAAAGAAAATTCGCTAGAAGTTTCGAGATTTCTTTGTAAAACCCCTCAAAATAGCAAGGCAAGGGTAAACTAAATGCATTGTTTAAGTGAAACCATTCCCCCCCAAAACGAGTGGAGTAGAAACCATTCTTCCCAAAACACGAGTGGACTAAAACCATTCTTTCAATCACCTGATAATTACGGATGCAATTTTGCTGTGATTATGATCATGTTACCTATTCAAACAGTAACACCTTATGCGGTTGTAGTACTTCCTCTCAAGATGGCACAAAAATATCAATTTTCACAAACAGTGAACTAATATCATTCTTCCCTTGGACTCTTCACTCGTTAAACACCTCCAGATACGCTAAACATTAGTACTTAGCATTAGAAAACTAAAATAGTTGGAATAAATTAGGTCTTAATGTATTTAGTTAGATAGGCACTACAAAGAGTTCCTAGGCCCCTTACAACATTATTACATGAAACTCTTGTTACTCATAAATCTACCATCAATTATTGGTTTAAATTATTGGCTGTAATAACCATTTATTTATTCATTTTTCAATTAATTAATAATTAATTTATTTTATAGGACCTGGGTTCCACCATGTGTACTCACTATGAAGAAAAAAAAGTATTAGGCGTTTAAAAAACCAAACCTCAGGAAGACCAAACCTCAAGTCCATCAACTAAACATGTTGGAAATCGAAGAAAGGATAGAAAAACTGCCCAGTAGCCAGTTAAACTGGACGTGTTAGGGATGATAAAATTACAACCGCAATGGCTTCTGGAAAAGGAATAGAAGATAGCGGAGCTTGAGATTGAGATCCTGGATGAGGGGAAGACGCGGCTTGTTACGTAACTAAAGGTTGACCCTGGTAGACCTTCCTCTACTTCTTAGGTAGGTACCACCTTTCCGAAGGGATCTGGTTAGCACGCTGTGCAGGTTTTCATATTGATTAGTCTGCGCAATCTCTGTGATCCAGCAAGAATTAAAGATCAATCATTCCAACCTAATAAGGAAAACCTCATTTTTTACCTGTGATGCAGTGCCCTCTCCAGTCGGAATTTCCTCCTTAGATGTTACACTAAAGCAGTAAGTGAGGGAATAGTGGCTCATGCTTACGAATCGGGGGTAAATAGGCCGATGTCACCCGACCACAGAAAAATTTACAAATAATATGCCATTCCTAGAGAGTTACAAAAAATGCCACCCTAGTTGACAAATGGCATACAGAAGTCAGGGCCCTCGAGAGAAAATCCAGGCTCGGGGGGACACGATCATTGGGCCCCTCCTTTTTTAAATAAATAAGTTGAACTTTTTAAATATATCAGATTAGGTACCTAAGTAAATAAATTAGGAATAGGAGCAGGTGAATAACATGCAGGTTGTATCGAATAGTCTCCCAATATTCTTTTCACTCAGCGTAAAAACCGACTTTTTTATTTTTGAGATTTTTTCCGTGTTTTAAGTTACTAGAATAGGAATATACCTAACGTTGTTAATTTAGTAATTGAGGATACATAAAATTTGAGAATACCGTTGGAAAGAGCGTTAAATTGCCTATCTCCCTAGTACATTATAAACATTTTTAGATAAGGGACAAAAATGAGAGTTCTCCAATTTTCAAAATCACTACCTGTTTAAACGGCTCAATGTTTCCGATAAAATAGGAGAATTTACATCCATGTTGCTGGAAAAACTTTCTCGGAATCTTAGCTTTTCAATAGTGTGGTTGGTTTTCATTTTACTGTAGGAATTATGGGAGAAATTCAAGTTTGGATGCAAACAAACGTTGGTTTTTTCGAGACAATCGAGTGTTGGAGTGACCGTGGCCAGAAGAGTTTGGTATCGTTTTCGACGTATTTTTCACGCTGAATCGAATGCTGACACTCCAGATTCATTATGATTGTTGAAAAATTGATTTTTCAATCAAAATAGTGCATTTTTGGACATACTAGCACATGCAAACCATTTTTTGCTGATTGATTAGCAAAATACAAGTTTGACTGCTCAGTTGAACACCGAGTGCAGAATAGGGGGTTGATGGTAGGAAATTTTGAGGTATGTTGATGCTTAGATGATTGGCCCCTAAGAAGGCGTTATTCACGCATTCATTTTTTTAAATGATTTTTTATTATTTTTTTAAATTATTTCTTTATTTTATTATTATCCTATTTTCCTTCCTCAAATCTGGGCCTCCTCCCAAAGGCCCCCCTCTCTCGACCGGGCTGACAGAAGTTACGATGCCACCCTGATGAGCTTATGGCAAAAGCTACCCCCTTACAAACCATGTTTTTTGCCAACACAAAAACAATAAACCGTTGTGGAATAATTTGCAGCGTTTTTACCGAAGAGACCAGCAGGATTATTCACTTCTTTGACACGAGAGAGAGAATATTTAGAAATGTCAAGTAATTTAATAATATTGCATTGAATAATTCTAATTAAAAAGAATAGTTCTAGAACAAGGTAACCTAGCTTTTAGGTAGCAACCGAGGACATGTTACGTAAGAAGGTACCTACATGAACGTTAAAACCCCACCCTGTCTTGAAAATGTAAAAAGTGAGAATGCAGACAAGAAACCGACCAGGCAAGATGTAAAAACACACCTGATCACGAGTTCAGAGAGAAGGTACATATTTCTACCTGCCATATCCAGCAACTGAAATTTATTCGTCTCATTATCCAACGACACGCTGCGATATTTTCATGTAAAAACTTATTTGTTTTCCTCTCCTTCATTATCTCTGATGCAAAATGCTAAGAATGTGCACTCGAGTGTTAAGTACTAATCATTTATCTGCAGTAATTACTAACCCTTCGTGTACCTATCAGTATAATCGCTACGGACCGGATTTTTATGCAGCATAAATGTCCCGAATATGCCAAGAAATATGTAGTAAAACCAATAAAATATGCAAAAAATATGATTTTGAATGAAATTTTTCAAAAAATTACAGTTCTTACGAACTCTCAACAATGGGACCATATAAACAGGGGGTTCTTCTTATACACCATTTTTTATAAGTAGGTAAGGTACAACAGTTTTTTCAAAATATTTCTCCATTGGAGATGAGCCACGTTTCGCGATTTATGTTCGCAAAAAGGTATTTATGGGCCTTTTATACAACAGTTATATATTTTTTTAATGTGAAAACATGACTTTTTATATTAAAAAATGTAAAAAATTCCAGAAAGAATCTCTCTTCCCCATTCCAATTTTCATAGAATCTTTGATTATTTCAGTCAGGTAATCCACGAATTGTTACGTTATGTTATTCCTATTATTATCGAATTATATGATGTTATTCCTATCCCTCTAGTTGTCTCAAACAGCAATGCATAAAGATGAACATTGACCTTAGGAGGAGCCATTGGTGGAATGTTTAGGTCTCTTTTTACCAAAAATTCCCCCAATAAACAAAAATACTCATCCTCCCTTTGATACGTAGTATTCCGTCCCATTCTCCGAAAAAGTCGAAATGGGCTTATAATTTTGAAACTGGATCTCTAAATCTGGTATCTCTAAATATGCACCATCACGAATTTTCCCCCGAATATATGCATAAATATGCATCTAAAGTTGGAATATGCAAAAATATGCAGTATACAATTTAAAAGACCATCTATAAGGGTGTTTCATTTTCTACGCCGAATTTTTATATACTTTTTACAAAAAAAGTACATACATAAAATTGCAGAAAAAGCCTGATCTTAAATAAAATTGAACACACTACGAATTTACTAATTTTAAAATAGCCGTAGATCTTTGCAGTATTCATAAATTACCTACATCTCATATAATACTGAAGTCAACTCAAACAATGCAGGGTTGGCCTTGTTTAAAACAACAACAGACGGCACTAGTTTTAAACAGTGTTTTAAACAATGGCAAAAAACGCAGTGTTTAAAGAAGTGTTGTACTGTGTTTAAAACATCGAGCGAAAAAACCCTTTAATTTATTAATTTTTATTTTTATCTGGTTCAAGTTCTTACTTGTGGGAACGAGAAATATCTGGTCCACTTCAAATTCAAGGAAGTATAGGGAGGGGATGTACGTAAGTACATAGAACATTTATTAACTCTTCACTTATTTTAAAATTCACTAAATTTTGTATACAGTAAGCCTTCTTTCCGGGGACTGTTCGGACATGAGGTACTCCCCAACGACTACAGCATCTACACCGGAAAATCGGAATCAAGGCATTATCGAAATTCGCGAGCCTGTATGGAGGTACTCAGAAGTGTCAATCCACCCTCCTCGCTAAGGCACATGTTCAAAAATGATGTGGCAGATTTTCAGAAATTTTATTTTTTCAAAATCATCTATATTTGAGCCGATGTTAAGGTCATTGGATGGTAGTGTTTAAGAACCCAAGTACACTGAACAGTGTACTTGGGAAATTCAACGCTGATTCCGCAACTGGGGTCGAAAATTAAAATCAAATGAGGTAAAGCGGAGAAATTTGAGTTTAAAAGGAAAAAACACGGTTTTCTGAAAAACCCTTTAAAAAATCATTATCTCGAGTACAGATTGAGATAAAAATATGCGGTTGGAGGCATTGTACTACACACACTGTGTGTGACTCCAGACGATACCTGCACGAGGAATCGAGATAAAAAATCCGAAAAAATTGTCAATAATATCAAAAGAAAGGATGAGTTCGTAGGCCAGAATTTTTGGAGTACTCCAAGAGGTCAAATTTTGAAAATGTAGTCAAAACCGCTTTAAAAAAAAACATAGGAACATATTATGATAATATTCGGAATTAGCGTTAAATTTCCTATAAGAATCACCCACCAAATCGGCATGAATGGAACTTTTTTAAAACTCATATTGGTATAAAGGCATCTCATACCCCTACAGAATGATAAAATAGGAAGAATGCCGCCAACCGCATCAAAATCAGTTAAAAATTGACTGAGAAAAACTGTGAAATGCTGAAATTGTTAGGAGAGGGGATTATTCGTTTTTGAACCTCATTGGTCCTAAGCTGTAAAATGTTATAGTAAGAGTTCCTATAAAGTCTGCAGTAGCCGACATTTAGGAATTTTCGAGAAAAAAATGAGTGCACTCCCTTGGCCCCATATCTACACAATGAATGGTTCACAAAAATTTCAATTATACCGACTTATAAAGTTGAGTTAGAAAAAGAAAAATCTCTCTCCTGATGGGCCCCCCCCGACCCTCGGATTCCCCGTCTGATTGCAAAAAAAAAAAAATTTTTTTGTCTCTTCTGATGGGCTCCCATGATACGGGATGGAGCTCCGATGATACATAATGCACTGCGACTGCAAATTGACTCATTCATTCAAGCCAAGAGCACCTTTAGACAAATGAGCCTGATTGGCGAGAGAATGAGACTAATGGGACTACAACCGAAGACTGACTTCTATGAAAGGAGCTGCGTGCGTAAAACAAGAATTCCACCGGAGTGGACTGCGTCAATGGTTTCTTATTTGGGCAGGAAATACAACGATTTCATTAATCCAACATTCCTGGTCCCGCTGAGAACAGAATTAGGTATTATATCTCTAAACCCACCTAAACCCACCCGAATATACCATAATGTTCCACCTAAGACGCCCATCCCCATTATGATTTCGGAGCTAATTCTATAGGTACTATCTATCCATCCTTAATTTTATACTATATTCACTGATTAAATCTTAAACGTTCGTTTGTCTCGAGAACACATTTATCTCGAGAAAGCCTCGATACTTTCCCTCAAAACTTGGGCTATACTTGATTACAGGGCACGAAACTACGATCCTCTTTCAACTTCGGGATAATTCGTGTTTAGGGTGCTCCTGGTGATCTCGGAGATTAACAATGAAGATGATAATTATTGACGATATAAGTGGAAGAAGGTGCTATGTTACGAAAATTAATTTTCAAGAAAATTAAAATTTAAAGTTTTCTTATAGTAATTTTAGTTTGGTTTAGCGTCTTTCGTTGTTTTATAACTCCAAGGTTATGATAAGGCCTTACTGTACCCCTTCCATTGCTTAGAGAGTAGGAAAGAGAAGAGACATTGATTCCAACTTCCAACAGCAGCGCCTTTAGAATGCCTGCCACTATGAAATCATGTATTAATAAATTTTTGCGTTATTTTTAGTAGGGACCTACTATACCCACTGACGAAAATAAACCCATCCGTATCTCTGAGCTTCAATATTATTGGAACCGCTTCAATGGACACAACACTGAGCCAATTTAAGTAGGCCATCAATATAAATTGGCTAAAACAGTATTAATCGGATGCACTAACACCATCTTCAATTGCGTGTATTCCACGATATTGTTACATAGCACCTTCTTCCGCTCGTGTTGTCAATTATTGTTTATGATCTTATGAGCAATAATAGGCTCCTAGGAAGCATGCGTTGTTATCATCGACAACTACCTATAGGTGCAAACAGGATTTCCGAGCTAAAGGTCGGTCACCGACTTGTCCTATCTAATCCTATTAGGCGATCAAATCTTATATCCATGTACGTAAGTAATTATTTACAAATAGTATGTCAGTAACATTAATTTATCTCGAGAACGCCTAGGAACTTTTTTTCCAAACTTAAGCTAGCCTCGGTAAAAAGGTAAATTGCCCCAAACTCTTAGCCACATACTCTATTAAAGTACCGCCATTCCGTTTTAGGCAGAACTGCTTGTTCCATGTTTCCTTCGGCCGTACTGTAATGCATACGTCAATGTTGAACCATAGATAAACCTCCAAATACAATATGTTGAAAGTTCTAACTCCGAGATTGACTTATTCCACAACTCATTTGGTCAGTTCAAATCTTTATGCTGCTCTACTCCGTTTGACCAATGGCTTATTTCATGCTCTTAATCCTATAACAAAAATCTATGTTGATGGGTAATTGCAGACTCTCACTCGCATTTAGTTTATACTACTGTCTGACTTCCCAAAGTCCTATTTTTGTTTTAGTTATCAAAGTCTTAATGATACAAATCACGAAGTGTGTCATAATGTAATCAGGTCCTGCCTGTTTTACGCCACTAACAAAAATATATTCTATGCTACTCTATTCTCAACCTGTTATGCTGTACTTACCTACCTACGTATTTTCCACCCGCAAAATTCAAAATTTGACTCCCAAAAATACACCAACGTAGGCTGGAGATCTCAACCATTTTTCTAATATAATTCACATTTTCGCAAAATATTTTTATTTTTCAAGGCCGTTCGGTAAGTTAGGTACGTGGCTGAGGCTTTTATGGTAAAAAATGTTACCATGAAAAAAATCTTACCATAAATTGAAGATGCTCATAAACTGTGAGGCTTTCCAAACAGAGATCCTTCTGAGGCACGAAGCCCGAGACTCTCAGCATCAGTTCCTTTGAAATTTGTTTCCCATTGACTAGTATGTCCCCTTTTACGTCACCTGAAACATACCGCAAGATGATACATGAATAGGGCTCGAATTCGAGCATATTTGCATATTTTGTCCCTGAATAATAGTACACATTGAAAGACGCCTTTTGGTAGTATGTTCACCTCTCTGGGACCAACAGAATTTAAATTTATCGAGCATATGAATTCATAAAACCTCGATTTTCAGAATAAACGCATTTATGTGAATATTCTAGTGGTTTCCGTTCAATGTTTTGTTTTTCTTCAAATTCCCCCTGAATTTGGGCCCTGGACTATCCATAAGTTTGCGAACTTTCATTGAAAGTTCGAGAAGAAAAGTTCGAGTTAGAATACTTAGGAATAAGCAGTTCGAAGTTCGGTTCGTGGGTTCGAATGCACCCCTATGCATGTATGAAATACGAGGATTAGAGAGTTCAAAAATAGGTAGTGTAGCCATTGATTTCAATACTTTTCGATCATTTTACAATGATTTGCACCACAATCAGTTCAGTCGTGTTTGTAGGTACCTACCTAACCTATATTCTGCGAACAGTCAGACACGTGGATCTACACACCTATTATATGGATGTATTTAAATCCTAATCCAGATTTTGTTAGCTTTCGAATAAATAATCGACTACAGTCGAACCAGACATTTGCTTTCAGCTGAAAATTTTGACGATTTAGCAATCACGAAACGGGAAAAGAGTCCACCAAGTTGAGCAGGCTGTCAAAGCTACCTTTCAGAGAACTACATGGGCGTCTATATCGTGGGGGTTTATTACGTAATTATCGTATACGTGGTGGCCGCCGCTAATCTGATCGTGCTGGAATCAACGGGGAATTATTGTAGGTACTTATGACCATAATAATTCACGTTTTGGGGGTATAATGTGCCCCGCTGGGATATTTTACCGAGATTTTAGGTATGTAGAAGTTCATGCCCAGAAGGGGTCACAATACCTATTACCTACTGAGTGTGCTTTGATTCCTACCTACTGAGCCTATGGTGAGGGAGGAAGGAATTGTTAAGTAACACACAGAATTCGGTAGTTATTTTTCGTGTATTATCCTATAAATGGGAGGCTCTGGATTCTAAAGGGGGGATGAAGATTATGTAGGCGATTCCTACCTTCAGGATTTGAACCACGAGGGTAAGGGAAAGATATTTTGTAAAGAATCGAGAGGTACTTACTTGTCTGGTTGGCAGGCCAAGACTGGGGATGATATGGGGTTTGTGTGTTGGTACTTCAAGTTACAGCTCCACAGAGCTGTTCCTTGAAGGAACAACCGTGACTCTGTCACAGGGGCTAACCTGCCCAATCCCGAATTTCACCTAAATTGATGAAATATCTTAAGAATTATGGCCGTGATTACGAATTTGGAGTTTGCCCTCGAGCAGTAGCTACTGATTCAATCGCAGTGTGATTCAAAGGAAAACCCCCAATAATAAAACATAAATGTAATAACGCGATTCGAATTTGTCTGCTTTCAATAATGTATTATCGGTTACCCTTCTTCATAGAAAGGGGAAGAGAAGGTATGACTTTTAATGGCGAGGTACTACGAAATATGAGAGAAGGGTTTTACTTTCAAGTTTACAAGAAAATCTGAACTAATTAATAAACACTTATGTGAACACGGAATAAATAATATTATTTTTAATTATTATATGTACCTCCTTATCAGATAGATACCCACATTCAAGACAAATTTTAAATAATTAGGCATGTATTATATTAAAATAGTTTATCAAAATCGTACTTGCCTTTCAGACGCTGACTGACTGTAGCTAATAAAGTTGTTTTGCCAGCTCCGCTGAAAAATGGAACGACATTATAATCCGTTTTTAACCACCCCTTGTGATGCACAAGGAAGAAGTCGTCAGTAGGGTAGTAATTTTCGAGTAGGAGATCTAATGGAATTATTCAGGCGAAATCACGGAATTTGCCATCACCATTCCATAAAACTCTCCCGCTGACTCACAAATCGATAGTAAAAGTGTAAGACCTTGTAAGTCGGATTTTGGCGATTTTCTGATTTTCAGTGGAATAGGTAGTTTTTTTAGGACTTGATCCTTCAGGCGAAGCCGTTTTTCCCGCCTTCGTCCCATCTCTACTCTGTGGCCGTGAGTAGAAACTTGCAAGTCGAAACCAGCCAGGGGTGTAGCAAGACCTTGTAAGTAGGGATGGGATGGGGGAGGTAACTGTTATTTTTTAATAACAGGTTATCCTCGTAATGTTATTTTTAATAGCAGGTTATCCTCTTAATGTTATTTTTTAATAACAGGTTACCAGATAACTATCTGGTGGACAAAAATCGATGAAACCATAACTGTACTATTGCATTTGGTGTGAGAACGTTTTTTTCGTCTCAATTTGAAGTTTTGTACTTACGAAGCCTTACACTTTTACTATCGAAATATAAATATATTTAAAATTGTATACAATCTATAATTTGGAACAATAAAAATATATATTGCACCAGTTTTGAACAGATTGGATCATTAACGGTGCAATCAACTGTATCAACTCCTCATTCCGCAGAGTGGTTCAATATACAGAGAAAGCATTACGGCCATCAGCACAGATAATATACCTCAAACTGGCGGCTCAAAAGATAACTAGCCAGGTAGCCCTATGTAAAACTAACGAGCAGCTACCTGAGTGGCTAGGTAGGGCTATGTAAATCTGACGTGTAGGGTTTTAAAAATGAATTAATAATCATGGGAATGCGTTGGAATGGGATAGGGAGGATGAAGGGATTCAAGGACAACTACTTCCCGTGAAAGGATAAGGATGGGTCGGAATGGAACGCAAAATAGAGCATAGAAATTACCTTGGACCGAGAATCGCCATTATGCTTCCAGGCTCGCTGATCCCACATACTGTAACATAGGTTCAAATACATACAATGAAAACATCTGCGTATAGGTACTTACATCAAACGTAAATCGAACGTCATCTTACGAAATCAATCACCGCACTTATATCAGTTAAAATATAACTGGAGAAACGCTGCAAATTTTTACTTTCCTCAGCCCACCTGAAAGGTGAAAGGAAAGTATTGCGATCAGCAGAAAACTCAATTTATGAAACACCACCTTTAACTGGTCCTAATCGACATCTGATCAATTTTCTCGACGTTTTCCAAAAGTGTAAGTATTTGTGTATATACGTATGTGTGTGGGTGTACGTCAGTGTTGGGCAAAAGCCATTTTGCAATTACTTTTGTTTTTGGTTGTAAATTATTTCCCATGTTCAGCCATACCGTTGGAACCGCCTGAGTCTCTAGCCTACAATATATCCGTCTGAAATCAATTACATAAATGAAATTAGAGTGAATAATTACACTCCAATTATGTGATTGACACCTTTTGAATTACAACTGTAATTAAAACGTGTCAATAACTTATTTAAAGCGAAATTATTTACTCTAAATGCATGTTTCATTGATTCCCGTTGGATATTATGTCAGGGACTTGGATGGTTCCAACGGTATCGTTCATTACACAAAAGTGATTGCAAAATGGCGTTTGCCCATCACTGGTGTACGTGTATCGCCATGATTACGGTCCCAGCAAAAATGATTAAAAAATTCAGATTTCTAGAATTGGTTTATACATGTATGAGGATGATGCACTTAGGATTTCAGCTCTCCAGGTCAGTTATTTGGGGAGGGGGGGGGGGGTATTCAAAACAGGTCAAAAAACGTCGTTTGTAGCACTTTTTTTTAAGCTTTTTTCGCAAACTGCTCGAACGATTTTGATGACATTCACTCACTCTTCTTTCAAGTAAAAAACAATCTCCAAAACCCCTCATCTCCACAAAAATACCCTGATGAGGGGCAAAACCAGCGAAAAACAAAACTGGATATTTATAGCAGTTTTTGTGGATTGTAACGCTGATGTTTAGATGAGGGGTATTGGAGATTGGTTGAAAGAAGAGTGAGTCCTGTGAAAGTCATCAAAATCGTTAGGGCAGTTTGCGAGAAAGGATAAAATGTGTGCTACAACGACGTTTTTTCACCTGTTTTGAATATTAAACATTAAATCATGGAAGACAAAAATATCGCCTTTCGTGAACTCAAGAATACAAGACGTGGACGCCTTTGAAAGCCACTGCACCTGAGGCTACCCTGGCCTGCATTCCGACTTTTTTTTCTCAAGAACCCGACTGAGGTTCTTCGACTGAAGCAATTCCAATTGATCGACTTCACGAAGCCATTAAATTGTTCGCTAAAAGCAGTCTTCCTTGTGGATCTGCCTCACAGTTGATGAGTTGATATTTATATTTTCAAACGGGCTTCCAGCCGACACTACTTAAGAATCCTTCCCGGACACGACTTGCTCAAGAGAGGGTTTTCTTTTTGTGCATCTCATTTCAAAAGATTGAGGGATAAATAAGTTATTTACAACTTCTTCTTCAAATTTATGACACAAAAAGACATTCATATTAGGAAGTCCTTATCTTAGGAAGCAGCCTGCACTTGGTGCTTTCGACCAAAAAACTTGTACCGTGATGCTTGGCGTTCACTAAAAGCTCAACGAGCAAAACTGGAATTTATACCGTGTGTTCACGTTTTCAATTTGAAAGAAACGTTAATAAGACGATTCCGGCGCTCAAAATGCTTGCGATTCACCCGACTGAACTGCTCGGGAACAGTTCATCACACATGACATAACTCTCTAGATTCAAGGTAATGAAGTTGTTTCTATGAAAAAAATTAAACATCATTCATACACGTTCTGCATTTGGAACAAATCTCAAAATTTCAGTCTTTTGGTGCGGCGCTTAGTGGCTCAAAATAGGTGTTTTTCGGACAAACGTATCAGCCTGCTCCAGTCTTATATAGGAAATTTCGCGCTGATTCCGAATACACTACATGCTCCAATACCTAGAACAGCTGATTAGCCCAAATATTTCGAAAAAACCTCAAAAATTAACTTTTTTGGTCATTGAAACAGTTCAAAATTGTTTTTGCATACTTGGATACTTGGAGGAAAAGTTGAAGACCTGAGACTTCTGTGTCGAATTAGACCAGCTCATCAAAACAGTAACCATGATTTTTGGTGATCAGGCGTTGGTCTCATTCGACACAGATGTCTCAGGTATGCAACTTTTCTCCTATACAAAAACAATTTTGAGCGGTTAAAATGACCGAAAAAGTGAATTTTTGAGGTTTTGCTTCCTCACTACCGAAGGTAGGAAGCTATGTATTCGTGCAAGAAATAGAAACTCTTTTATCAAAATCAAAATTTGCGTTTGCTTTTTAATACGTTACAGAGCTTTCTGAACTTATTTTGGTTCCGAGTCTGTCTGTCTGTGGTCCATTCCTTGTCCCACACAAAACTTTCGAATTTGATGAAATTTTGAGGGGTCCCCTATCGATTTCATCGCCATCGGACCACTAGTAGCGTGAGAGCATGCGCAAACGTGAATTTGCTGAAACCATGGTGTCTCAGTTCCTATTCCGACGTATTTCGCTCAAAGGGTAGTTGGGGGCTGACTCCAAGACAATCACCCATGAATTTCGTCAAGATTGGATCAGTAATAGCTACTGCGCAAGCGCAAATTTGAAATGTGTTTCATAGCCATAACTCCGGAACTACTCGGCCAATTTCGGTGAATTTTCAAGATATCTTAACTAATTAGCTTCACTAGGTATAGGAGCGTGGTATATTCGGTATCAGCACAAAATTTTCAAAAAGACTGGAGGCGACGATATTTTTGCCTGAAAACCCTCAATTTTTAACCATTTTTTATTTTCATTTTTTCCCATTTTTCATTCATTTTATTTTTTATTTCTTTGCCATTTTAAATTTTTTAGCCATTTTTTAAGGATTTTTTATTTTTCTATTCTTGGATTTTGCATAAATCTGGACATTTGGAGGGGATTTCAATTTTTTTTGCTCGATTCTGAGGGTTCATTATTGAAAACTAGCCGGTTTCCCGGATCTAATTTCGACTAGTCAGGAAGGCTGATAACCTACTCCAATAACTAGGAACCTAACTTGAAAATCTGTTCACTGCACGGGCTTACCAAATCCTTAGGTAGGTACACTGAGAAGAAAAGGATACAGGAAATAGGTGGGATAAAAATCCATAATTCAAACCTTTGCTGAGGATCTTAGTGTCTGTGGTCCTTTTGGTAAACCAAGTGCTCTTCTCTTCGTCTTTCTTCTTGACCCAGACGGACAGCTTGTGCCAGGACAGGGTGAGGCCGCGAGAGGGGCTTGGCGTGGGGCTCGGGGTGTTGCCACCGCCGTTTTCGACGCTCACCTTCAGTGGCTCTCTCAGGGCGTCCATCGTGTCCAGGTAGAAACGAGTCTGCGACACAGAATAACAATATCCCAGTTAAAATGGTATAGAAGGTACGAACTAAATCACTCGCGACGAAGTTGTGGAAACCCATTTCAATAAAAAGAAAACGGAGTTAACTAGAAAAACGTAGTCTATTTCCACGAAAATAATGAGTTACAAAGTTAAATCGATTTCGACGGTTAGGCCATCATCAGTAACAAACAATAACTGAAGGTACATCAGAAAGAGCACAGCTTATATAGTCACAGGAGAAAGGGAACTTTAATCCCATTGGTCGACAAAAGTGAAGGGGCTGAGAGGAATACCCAATCACGTACAAGCAAAGAGAAAGGGTTGGAAGGAAACTTGAATCCTAATGGCTGAGAAAAGTGAAAGGGGGGCTGGGAGGAATAACCAATGCCCATCAAGGGCAGACATAGTGAAAGGGGGCTCAAACAGTGGTGAGGGTAACATTATGAAAAGGGACAAAACCAAGCTATTGTAGGAATAAACCTATTAATGGTGAAATATGATTTGGAATTACATCATTCAAACATAGTATAGAAGGTACCTAACTTGTCTGATGGTAGTACTGAGGGTAGCAACAACAAGTAACTAAGGAGTTCTTCTTGAGAGTCGGTAGGGTTGGTGAAATCTAGACTTTCATGCTCAAGTTTCGCTGTATTTTTACAACATCTTCGAGCCAGGAAGATAATTTAATGGACAGCAACCTATCACATGACCTAGGTTGCTGTCAATGTCAACTCTTGATTTTTTTTTAAATACCTTGTCTGGTATTTGAATGAGAATACCTTGTGTTTTAATACTTGGGAATACTATTTCAATGGGCCTCCTACACCTCATTCCTCACCTCATTACAATTATCTTCCTTGCTCCGAAGATGTTGTAAAAACACATAGCATGAACGTCTAGATTTCATCAACCCTACCGACTCTCAAGAAGCTCTACTTAGTTACTGATCGCGGTTAAGAACCCCTGAATAGTTATAGTCCTGGAG
>JAEMON010000002.1:45625318-45638235 GCA_030264115.1 Lygus lineolaris | reverse complement strand
TGGGACTTTTATTTTTTGAACTGTATTAACTTTCTTTGAGTCAGCGACTGTGGGTACCTCATAACGCCGTTGCCCGTTGCCTCCTTATATTCAAAACTTATAGTCAAAAATCGAGCGGACTGATTTAAATTAACGTAATTTTACTGAATACAGTCTCCTTAAAAAGAAGAATGAAACCTTATTCAAAAATCACCAATATCCACGAATTTCAAAAATGCATAGTACCTAGATTTAAAATTGATATATTTATTGATGCTTTTAATTTTAGACTCTCCTTGAAGCACAATTTGACATCAATACCAAATTCAAGAACGATGTCAACAAATTAACGCCCCAACAGTTACGAATTGAACCATTGGGAAGGGATTCAGAAGGGTTGACCTACTGGTGTCAATTCGATCCTGCGTGCAATGTCCGTGTCTATCGAGAAGACGTGGATGAAGAAACTTGGGACCTTGTGGCGCAGTAAGTTGATTAAGATTGAGTTTTGCTATTAAACAAAAACAAAGTGTTGATTCTTAATGGGGCTGCTGATTATGTCTTGCGTTTTGTGGTTTCAGGGACAGACATGGTCTTGTTAGCTTGATCGACAGCCTCTCATCTGGTGAAGGTCAGCAAGAGCTTGATTTGATATTGAACGAAGAAGAAGCTTGTCAAGAAAACGAAAAACCAGTTACCGATACTGGTCAAGATGAAGATATTGATGAGGAGGAGGAAGAAGAAGGCGAAGAGGATGATGAAGAAGAGAGCGAAAATGAAGAGGAAGAGGAAAAGCAGGAAAAGGCTGGCCTAAAGGAAACAGAGAAACCTATCGAGCAAGTAGAATCAAACAGTGCTGTTAATAGCCAGGATGAACCTGAATGTCTAGCCAAAAAGGACACTTCTGAGCAGGAAGCAACAAAAATGGAAGACTTCTCCACATCTGAAGTTGAAGCTAAGGAGTCTACAAAATTGTTTAGTAAAGAATCTACTAGTCAAGAACAGCCTGCTGAGGAAGTAGTTGACAAAGTTGCTGCAGCTCAATCAGCTGTAGAATCAAGTAAACCTATTGAATCTACTTCGGATGCAACCAAGCCAAAAGAAGAACTAGTAAAGGCTACCAATGTGCTAAAGCCTGAGGAAGACGTGAAACCCGTTAAGGATGAGGGTGCTAAGAATGGTGTAAACAATAAGAAAGATGGTGGAAATAATGGGTCCATAGATCTCAGTGTTCGCGCATTGCCGCCTAGACCTCCAAGTGGCAATCGGCCAGGCTCAAAGCTAGAGGAAATATTCAAGATGAAGATGGAACGCCCCGCCTACCCTTACCATGATGAAAAGACGTCGATTTTGAGCCAAATGGCTGCTCGTTTTAACAATGTTGAGAACGAAGCAGAAGACTTGAGTATGGTGTCAACCAAAAGACCTCGTTTGGATCAAGGAGGAAAAGATCCTAAAAATAGTATTTCTGGGTTTCCAAAACCTGAGCATGTTGTTGGAGAGGCCATTGAAGAAAATGTGATGATTTTTCGCGGAGAAGGGTCAGGAGCTGAGTGCAATGCTGGAAATCCCGTTGCAGAGCACGATTCGAAAAAGGACAACTCTTTAGAGGTTGTGGCAGTATTCAATGCGTCCAGTGAAGAGGCTGTTCGAGAAGGCATAAGGGACTGCATTATTAGGGATGCAGCGTCAGCAAATGGTGTCCCAATCTCAGAAGTTTCGTCCAAAGAAGATCATCATTACAAACATTCTTCCATTTATACAGACTCTGAACTGAGTTATCTCGATCAAATAAGGCTGGTCAATTCCAATACAGAGCCTATTTCATCGTTAGATTTGACTGTAAGTCCTTCTGACTCTAAAGAATTTGTCTTCGAAGCTAGTGAGGCTATTGAAGAAGATGTTATGTATTTTTCTGGATGCGGTGCAGGTCACTATTGTGACACTGGAAATCCAGGCGAGTCCACGGCTGAAAAACCATCGACCTCTGAAGACAACACTCCCGCGGAGAAGAAGGGAACGAAGAAGCTGTGGAGTATAGATACAATTTGCAAATCCGACGATTCCAAGAGCACTGTTGAGTCTGCGGATAGTAAAACGAAACAAGAAGAGAATGGCCCAAGTTCTGTACCGACTGTTGTTCAAAATAATAAGCTAAACAACAAAGATGGAATTGAATCTGCTGAAAAGGAACCGTCAAGTGCGGCCCCTAATGTGTTAGAAAAAACCAAATCCGGCAATGGCGAAGAAAATGGCCGAAAAGATGTTGGTGATGACCAGGGAAAGGGTTCTGAAGTAGAAGGTAAGGGTAAAAAAAGTGTGTTTATATCCAACATTATTGAAGTGTGTTTAAACAATAAGCCTTCGAAGAAAGATGATAAAATCGATAAAGATGTACCTAGTGGTTCCAAGTACGAGGATCTTTTTTCCGCCAAAAACATACTTCCACCAAAGTCAATGTCACACGAACCACGTGATAAAGAACTATCGGTGTCCTCAGGTAGCAGTGAAAAAAATGGGAGTCCCAAAGAGGAGTCATTGAAGAAACAAGAAGAAATTGAAAAAGGGTCTGTTGAAATTGATGTGATTAAGAAATCGGACGTTCCCAAGAATAAAGAGACGAATGACTCAACAGCAGTAAAGCAAAAGCGTGGCGAAACCGATGAAAAATGTATTACATCGGGTGACAAAACTAGCGAAAAATGTAAAGAAACGCCAGAAGAGCCTGGGAAGAATGCGACTGGGCCTACTGATGTAGAAATTGAAGCCGATAATGATAGGAAGTCAAAATCTAACAAGAAAGGAGAGACAACTGGCAGAAAAAACAAAACTATGGAAAAAGCCAAAGAAAAATCTGAAGAATCTAGGAAAGATAAACTAGAAAAAGATGAGGATGAAAAGGCGAAACTGGAAGAGTCTAACAAGAAATTGGAGGAGACAGGGAATAAGAATGTAGTATCTAAAAAAGATGACATTTCAATTGAAGATCAGATAGATAAGCCCGTACTCCCTCCTGAGTTAGTTGAGGAGTCAAAAAAGGATGCTAAATATACGAAGTCTGACGAGAAATATGAAAAAAGTGCCAAGTCTGGAAGAAAAACAGGCAAAGGTAAAGAAAAAAGAGTTACAAGTGGAAAAAATGTGGCAGCGTCTTCTAAATTAGATATAAAGGAAGGTGTGGCAGCGTCTTCTAAATTAGATATAAAGGAAGGTGGGGCAGCGTCTTCCAAATTAGGTATAAAAGAAGGTGTGGTAGCGTCTTCTAAATTAGATATAAAGGAAGGTGTGGCAGCGTCTTCTAAATTAGATATGAAGGAAGGTGTGGCAGAGTCTTCTAATTTAGATATAAAGAAAGGTGTGGCAGCGTCTTCTAAATCAGATATGAAGGAAGGTGTGGCAGCGTCTTCTAAATCAGATATGAAGGAAGGTGTGGTAGCGTCTTCTAAATTAGATATAAAGGAAGACGTTGCCGCATCTTCTAAATCAGATATAAAAGAAGAAATCAAATTAGAGAGCCGATCAAAAACTGTGAAAAATGAAAGTGAAATTAAGGTTGAGCACGTTAAAATTGAAATCGAATCAAAATCACACAATTCTACCAAACCGGGCACATCAGTGAAAGATGAAAAAATTGAGAATGATTCCGAAAAAAAACCATCTTCTCCAAAGGAACTTGCTGATAAGAAGACTTTGATGGAAAATGCTGAGAAGGATAAATCACAGGAAGTTGAGAAAAAAACTTTGGGTCTGCAGAAACCCATCAAAGAAGAGTGCGAGTCTGAGATTGGTGACAAGGTGAAAATAAGTGAAAACGTAAGGCCCAAGGTCGATGGAGCTTCCGACGAACAGATTGACAAATCGAAGACAGAAACAAAAGAAGGTGAGAAGCCCAAGGGAAGGAAGTCCCGAACGAATTCTGTCAACGAAGCAGATGAAGTCCCCTCAAAAGTGAGAAAAACAGACGATGAAGATGTTCCAAAAGAGGGAGGTGGAAGGCGAGCAAGTAGAAGAAGTACAAGAACTGGATCAATTCCCAAACCAACGCCCAAGGAAGATCATAAGAAAACCCAGAAAAGTGAGCCTGCCAAAACTCTAACTTTGTCGTCGTTTTCTCTTGAAGAGCCAGAGGAGGAAGTAGTACAAAGACCTTCTACAGCTAAGAAAGGTGAGACACAGACGGAAGCTGCTGTCAAAGGTGGAAAACGAAAAAGGGATGCTACAGTGGCGGTAAAGTCTGAAGAAGAAGGAGGAACTGAAGAAGATGAATCCAAAGCTGAAGAGGATGAAGTTGGAGGAAAGAAGCCTCGATTAAAAGGTAATGATCTATGGTCATAATGTCTTACTTGTAGGATTTACTAACTATTGTATTATAGCATCATGCCCTATATGGTGGCGTCCCCGTTTCATTTAACTAATCAATTTTATTCTCATGCCATTTTTTGAATCCCTAAAATTGTGTTCTCAATTATGTTCCTACGATCATTTGTTGGTTTGCTCCTGGCGTGCGAACAACTAAATTTGTTAACTCTGAGGGGAACGGAGGCGCCTTTAACCCTCGGCGTCCTTGATAAATGTTTTTCAACCTAAAGAGACTGCTTGTTCTTCCTCATATATAATGTTTACCATTCTTTATATATTCTTGAGATCATAACTGTCATGTGGTTTTGTTCACTTTTCACCAGCTAAAGTGAAAAAAGGAGGCAAGAGGAAAAGAGGACGCGGTGGTTTTAGGGGTTTCTTGAAAAAATCGGCGAGTGAAGAAACAAAAGAAGATGAAGAGTCTAAAGAAGACACCAAAGATGGAAAGCAGGATGAAGCAAGTAGCAACGATACTGCTGAAGCCAAGAAGGATGATGAAACTGCTGAGAAAAATAAAGATGGCAAAGAGAAAGATGATAGCGATGATGATGTCCCATTGGCTAAAAGAGGACGAGGGCGTCCCATCAGTAAGTGATGTGATCTTTTTTAATGTCTTGGATTAAATAAATATTCTAAATTGGTTAAAAGTTGCAAAAATAGAGATGATCTTTGAAAAAAAGCTATGCAGAGGATTCAAGAATTTCACAGCAGTTTACGGTTACCCTAACAGGGAATGTGATATCGTATTGTCACGTCTGAATGGCCGACAGCTAGTAATTGTCAGTAGACCAAACTTTATTGGCTCACCCCTGGTTTTGCATGTTCCCTCAGTTTCTCTTAATCCAGAAACTTCCTTTGATTACTCCCTAGTTTGAAAGTTGGTGTCAAATTGGTACGTGGTGTTCTTGGAGGACGCTGCTTCTTAATCAAAAGTAGTAAGATCAATTCCAACCGCGCAAGTGGTCCAACAGGAGCCACTTCATTCTATATCCTCCTAATATTATGTGTGGTAAAAAATATGTATACATTAACTTTCCACAGCTCCCAAGGATACACCCAAGTCCAAAGAAGGTGATGTCGTCAAAAAAGGCAGAAAGACTAAAAGTGAGTTAGTCATTGAGTTGTAGCCATAACACTTGTGTTTGCAGTAAATCGTTTTAATTACCTCACTACTGCCTATTAAACTATTGGAGCTCAGTTCTGCAGAAGTTGTACCAATATCATTGAGGATGATGTCGTAAAATCGCCTTACCTCAGCATGCGTTCCTCTCATCTCTTGACATTTTCAGCGAAAACCATGCTAGGTTTGACTGACCGAGACCTGAAATCCGTGGAAGTAGATAGAGTGGAGCCTGACACCCCTGGAGGACGCCCTGGAAGGGCCTCGCGAAGAATCGCCATGCAAAAAATCAAAGAGGAAGCAGAACGAAGGGCTGTGGAAGATGCAATTAAAGAAATAGATAAAGGCAGCAAAGGGAAAAAGAAAGAAAAGAAATCAGCTAAGGTACCCAAACAAAACAGTCATCTGCTTGTAAGATAGGTGCCAGTTAGCTCATTGCTCGTAAGTGATAAAATGTCTATTCATTGAAAATCGATTGTGAGTGATTCATTCTTATTATTCCCTACAGGTGTCCAAAGAAGTCACTCCTTCAAAAAAGGACTTTTTGAAAGACAAAATGGGGAAGAAAAAGAGAAGGAAGAAGGAGGAAACGGAAGAAGAGGACGAAGAAGGTGATGACTCTAAGAAAGATGAGAAAAAGAGACGGAAAAAGAAGGGATTCAAGTACAACATTCATCAACCCTGGGCATCTTCTTCTGATTCGGAGTGAGTGAATGATTTTAGTTTTTTTGTAACATATTCACTCATCAGCCTTGTAGGAACTAAGGTTTCTTTCATTATTGTAGATTAACACACCCTATTATTATCAAGATGAAACTAGCATAGAGGGAGTACAGAATGAAGGACCCTTGTAGCAGTAAAATGGCTGCACCCCAGGGCTGGGCTCCGACAAGGTTTTTGATAATACTCTAGTTTACCAAAGATTTGTGCCACAGTGATCTGAATACGAGGATCTTACGTACCTCTTTGGTGCTTGAGCTGAGCACTGTGGGTTCTAAGCAGTATCATTTCCAGGCGTTCCCCCTTGCGCGTCCCTCGCCCTTTATACTCCCTCTATCCTTACTTATATTGATGCCTATTACTCATAAATTACAATGGTGATGTGTTGCCATGGATACGAAAATATTTAATTTTTTATGTTTTCTACCATTATGGGTTAATGATTAGCCGCTTTGAGTGTAAATAAGTTTAGCTAGTGTCCACATTCTCAATTAAGGGGACAGCAACGAACCATACATGCTGCCACTGTTGGGTTTTGACAACCAAAGACAGAAGAGACGAGGGTAGAAGAGTAGGAAGGGATTGACCACTTCCTCTATTCCACCTTTGGTTGCCAAAATGCCGGTTGCCAAAGTGGCGTGCATGGTTCGTCGTTGGAAATTTCAGCAATGGCCCTCCACCTTATCTATACTCAAAGGTTAACCCACAAGCCACACATGATGAATAGAATCAATTTTCCAACAGCGACGAGAACGTGGAAGAAGAAGAAGAAGATCATTTGGAGTTCATGGGTATGGAAGAAGAAGAAGATGTTCGTGGCAAACCCGTCGTTTCAGATCACGAGTTCAGCTGTGACGAAGACTTGGAGAAGGGTGAAGGCGAAGCTCTACCTGTCCGGCGTGCAAGAACTGCTGTAAGAAAGGAGAAACGTAAGTGATTCAGTTTGGTGATTGAAATTACGACTTCGTTTTGATATGCGAACTGAAGAAGTATTCTACTTCAATGCTCATTCATTTCAACGCCATTCTACACAATGTTATGTGGTTGCTAAGTTACCATTTAGGGTAACAATCAGATTCGTGGTTGTTCTGATCACTATCACTGCCACAGAGGCACAGAACAAAAATAATATATACCTACCTACAAAATCTACTTCCTATATTCCTTGGCTAGCTAAAAAATCGTATAATTCCTACCTGTAATTTATTATTTCTATCATGGATCTTGTATCTTATTCAGCTGAGAAGGCGGTCGAAGAAGGGGAGAGCGATGGCGAAAGAGAGGAAAGTGACGTTGAAGATTACAAGTGCGAAAAATGTGGCAAAGAAGACCACCCTGAATGGATTCTCCTGTGTGATACTTGTGACAAAGGTATGCAAGCAATTAAATTTGGTAGGTACTTACCATTATAAAGATGATAAAATATCATACCTGTATCACTCCAGTAGAGGGATCTGCGACCTTGTAGTAGTTATATTATGATTTTGATAATAATGTAGGGAGTATGTAGATACCTACCTGTAGTAATATTTTTACTTGACTATTGTAGGGTACCATGCCTCCTGCTTAAGGCCCCCACTCATGCTCATACCGGAAGGAGATTGGCACTGCCCCCCTTGTCAACATGTAAGTACTTAACTGTTTACCCCTGATACTTCGTTCAATCAGTTTTTGTGTGAATTATAATGAATACCATACATCTAGGAACGTTAAAATGTTGTTTGGAAGATGTTATTTATCTCCTTGTTTTGTGGTTATAACGAAATCAAGTGTGCGCGCTTTGCATTATAACACGTTGCACTTCCCTGCTGCTCCAGGTTGCTCTTGTCAAACAATTGAAAGACGTGCTTCGAACTTTTGAGAAGAATACAAAAAGACGAGAAAATGAAGAGTTGCGGAGAAAACGGCTGGCATATGTTGGAATCTCATTGGCCAATGTGCTCCCAGATGGTGTTGGTTAGATATTTTACTCACTTAAATGCTTTTTGACAAAACTAATATAGAGTTCTTGCAGTTATCTCAATTCAGAATCCCTAATAAGATGTTATTTGAGAGAACAAAGTCAGTTACTAATCCACCATTTGGATAAAAATATTACTTAAGGGTTATCTGTTTGGCATCCCGACTTCACACTCCGAGAACTGTAAGGACTCCCCTGTGGTAAATAGTAGAACAAATAATTATATTGATCACATTCGTTCCATAAGTACACATCCCATCTAGGTTGACTTTTGTATTGCTCTGTCTTAACTAGCTACCCGAAAAATTGAAAACATGGCCACTTGGGTAACGAGAGGGAAAGAGGAGAGATCTTGATGAGTAGGTATTAAGTATTTTCGATTATGTATATCAGCATCTGTTTCTGGAGGCTGCCTCTAATCTGAAGTTAATGATCTAGGGGACGAGGAATGTGGGTCGGAATTAGCTATTTTTGACCCCAGAATCGGATTCAGCACCCTCGAAAACCCTATTTTTTCAATATTCAGCCCTGAAATTCGAGTAGTTTGGCTTGAATAAGCTAAAGGAAAAACGCGTGACGTCATCTGGTATGTATCTCCCATTGACGCGGTTCCCACGTGAGGGAGTGGGAAGGCAATACATACCAGATGACGTCACACGATTTTTCGACCTCTTCCGTTCATTTCCAACCCTGCATGTTGCACCTTTTTGGAAAGCTCTCCCGTTAGAACTACAATATTAAATAATAAATAAAAGGACCCCAAAACCTCTGTTATGACATTAAAATTGCTTTCGAAATGGGGTTTGAACTTAAGTTTTTTTTCCTTTTCCAAATGATAGATCTTAGAGAGAGCTTTCCGAAATGGTGCAATATGAAGGGTTGGAAATGTACGGAAGGAGGCGAAAAAGGCCCTTTTAGCATGCAAGGGTCTTGGAGTTAATAATGATGACGTCACCGACCCTCCTCTCGCCTGGGGGGACCCTCAGTGCCCAAATAATTCGGACGTCACGCTCCTGTTTCCAGCTCTTTTCTGGCTCAACCAGACGGAATTTTCAGTTGAAAAGTGGCTCACGGGGCTTTTTGAGAACGCTGAACCCAACTTTGAGGTCAAAATGAGAGTTTTAGACCTATGTGCACACCTTATTTACAAGCAACGAACCTAGCATCACACAGGCGAATACCCTTGTGGAGCTTATCTGGCTTTGCTTCGCATCATGCTCTGCCTTTGTGACGACGCTCCTGGGAATTGGACTTGGCATGTTCGCTCAAGAAGCAGTTTTTTGAGCTAACGCTGAGTGATTTTGATTGCCAGAGTGACCCCTGGATCTAGAATGTTAGTGGGAACACATTTTTCAGTCGAACAAGCCTGTAACATGTTGGTTGAAGGGGTTCACTTTGTGGCATGCTCGCCCGTTTGACGCCAAGTTTAGGTTAATCAAAACCCCAGAACAATACATTCCAACGTGGTGTTCCTTCGTGCATGGCCATCATTGGGAGTTCAATTCAAATCTACGACTGGGCATCTCTGAAGACTTGAAAACCGCCCACGAGCTTCACAACCCACAAGCCTCCCCCTCCCCATTCTTCGCTGTTACTAGGAAGGGTTACAAAAATCTTAATAGTTGATATTGATCAATATAATCAAACAGGCAATACGTAAAAAATAAAGGTGAATCTCAGGTATTTATTTTGGATTCTAGTTATGATTGGTTCCAATAGATTTCATTGTTGTTATTGCTCAATCCAATAGGCAGTAAAGTTAACAAGAAGGAGAAGAAATTCCATGCAGCTGACAGTTCCAGCGGGGGACGGTCCAGGTCTAGTTCGGAGGACAGCGAGTCTGAAAGTTCGGAAGATAGCGAAGAAGAGCCAGTGTATCAACTGCGTCAGAGAAGATCGGCTGTTCAAAACTATAGGTTCAATGACTATGATCAGCTCATTGACTCCGCTATCCAGGTTTGTTTAGCAATGAATCTTTAGCTTGTTAATGGAAAATGAAGTAGGAACGAGCAAATTAAGCTATTGGGCTGGTTCTGATTGGTTGGGATTTGAGTTTGTTCACAAAAAGGAACAAGAATGCAAAGAAGAAAGGAGGCTTCTGCTATGGTAAATAGCGCTACCAACATTAGTACGACGGGCGAAATAGCGCTCAGTAGTGGGCAAGACACTAGAATCGTTTTTCTTCAAACGCTTCAACGTTGGATTAAATTTATAATTATTTTTATTTCCCAGGATGAAATGGTGGCTGCAGGATCAGTGGTTTCAGGATTTGCAGCTCCTGCTGTACTTGGTCCTCCGGTAGAGGGTGCTGTGGCTGAAGATGGAAGTGTCGCACCTGCTGAAAATGGCGAAATCGTTGAATCTAAAGTTGAGGTAAGTTTGGCCCTTTGCTTCATTGTTACCCATTTACCTATGTGAGAAATTGTATTGTGTAGCCATTCGAGTCATAAACCATCACAAACCAACGAATACAACCCAGACAATATTGCTTACCTAAATGTAGAATGCAGCACACATCGGTAGCATTGAGCAGCCATTGTGCCAGTGGAGTTCAAATTTTTTCGTGCTCGCTCAGCAATGATTGGCAATATTCGAAGCCATAGATATTAACTTCTGCATAAATCAATAATCTTTTAGGGACAAAGACACGCCTTCGGTAAACGTAGCGGAATATGGGTTTACCTGGTAAAACAGAGATGTCGGAATTTAAAAGAAAAATGTGAGAAAACGCGGGTTGGAACCCACAGCCTACTGCACAAGAGTTGAAAACACTTGTCTATATGTCAAAGAGGCTGTAGTCAGATAGTGTTTCATTTTTGGTTCGTCACCAAGTCATCATTGATATGAGTACTATACTATTCGTCGTCGAGGAAGGGGCACAATTAGATGAGTTCCTCGAGAATACTGTGGCCGACGTGAACAGCTCAAGCCAGCTCAGCCCCAGAATTCTTATTTGAGAACTAATCATTTTCTCCGTTCGTGGAGTCTACATTTGTACTATTATAGGGCCTGTATTATATACGGATTTCCTCTTGTGCTTACATAATACATGCCTTTAATCTCCCTAATTTCAGGGCGAAGACCAGGCGACTGCGGAGGGAGGAGATGATGTAGAAGAAAAAGGCAAGGAAGACGAGGAGGAAGAGGGTGATATCTCGAAAGGCTGGCGTCCTCCGGTCGTTCCCAAGAGGTCGACCATGCCTTTTGTAGGGAGGAAGAAACCCAAGAAGCTTTGCAATCTTGACGTAGAGAGTGACGACCAGAACGATTCAGACGAGGACTTCAAGGGATCCAGGTAAACAAACCATTGACTTCTAATTAATTTAAAGCACCCATTTCATCACGGACATAATGATACGCCAATGACGATGACAAACATACCTGTCCTGACTGGTGTACATCTTATGTGGATGCATCTTCAAACGACTTCCCCGGGAAACACTTTAATAAACTGGATATAGTTCGTTTCTTATGATCCTTCTGTTCTGTGTAGTTGCAATTGGGTGTGGACTGCTCATCAGTGACTCAGAATGGACCCTAGTACCTATATTTCTTTATGTCAACAGAACATTGGTACTACAGTGCTATGTGTCTGACAGTTTCTGTGCGGAAACTAACATTTTACATCACATTACGTAGTACAGACATTTTTCTGCTCTATTTGCTGGCGCATTCATCTTTGGGTCATCTAATCAATGGTTTATAGTAATGAGAACGTTTGAGTTCATCTCTGTGGCCAAGGCCCACCAAATTATGACTATATAACCCACTTTCTGAATAATGTGTTTCAGTTCTGAGGATGAAGAGGAAGATTTTAGTGGTGGATCCGACGAATCAGGCGATTGGAAACGTAGGCAGCCTCTCCGTCGATCTGGGAGAGCCAGGCAGTCAAGGGTGGATCGAGATTTCAGTATGTTCCTTTAACGTACCTATCAGATCAAATTTTAATTTTAAGAATCTACATCATTTACCTGCTTATTCGGCGTTTGTTTGTTTGTGGTCGTTCGATTTTAACGATTAAGGCAAAAAATAAAAAAATCCCAATAGCGTGGGGCACTGACACCCGTTAGTTATTTTCGAGAGTACTATTTAGGGAACTTGACCCTCGTTATTGAGAAGCAACGGACCATAGCGCGAGACAAGCACAGCTCAAGCTCATATCACACTTGCGTCTTGGTTGAAAAAGAATGAGCGATAGTCAAGAAGACGTTGGGACGCTGGCAGCCAAAAAGTTGGACGTTCAAAGTCGAAAACAACTTAATTTTATATATTAGGCTTAACTACCTCAACCAATTACCGCACATTAACACTACCAATTCATCGATTAGTTATTTCAAATCGACAAATCCTTCATAAATCTGTTTTACTCAAAAAGCGACTTTTCCTCGATTTTTCCATTTTTTTTTTTTCATGTTTTGTGGAAGATGATCAAAACCCCGTTACCAATATGGTATTTTTAATCTCAATATTATTAACATCCGCCTGCATTGTGTTTTTTGTCCAAAGCCCTTATTAACATGAGTATGGCGAGATGCATTTTTGTGAATCCATGTTTTGTTTTCCTGTCTTGTTCAGTTCAGTCTCTGTTTTTAGTTAATGACAGTGATAGCGACGACTACGGAAAGAAGAAAAAGAAGAAGAAACAAGTATGGGACGAGTCTTCCTCATCTTCCAGTGACCAGTCGTGGGGCCGCAGGAAGAAGTTGGTTCAGATTCTTAGTACAATTATGGTTTAATTACCTACTTAGGGCCGGTTTATCAATCACATTTGCAAGCCCG
>JAEMON010000002.1:45585189-45600455 GCA_030264115.1 Lygus lineolaris | reverse complement strand
ATTTCTCTGTTCCTAATGGACCGATTTCGCTCAAATTCGGCGTGTGGTTGAGAGCTGACAAATAACTTCTAATTTAGACCCTATTGCATCAGTAATACCTACCTACTGCGCATGCGCAATTTTGAAATGTTTTTCAAGGCCATAACTCCGGAAATACTCGACTAATTTCGATGACATTTTCAGAGATTGTACGGGGTAGCCCCCAGACCCCCCCTAATTCCCCCCCCCCCCCCCCTCTCCTAATTTTATAGCCATCGGACCACTAGTAGCATGGTGCGCACGTGCAAACGTTAATTTCCTGATACTACCACCTAATGGACCGATTCCGCTCAAAATCGGAGAGTAGTTGGGGACTGACTCGATATCTATGAATTTCATCACGGTTTGATCAGCAATAGCTACTGCGCAAGCTCAAACATTAAATTTGTTGACATAGGAATAACTCCTGAACTATATATCTTATCCTCGTTCAAAATCCCGAATCTGATTTTTTCGCACACTCTCTCACCAAACTTAAATCCTCAATTTCCAGTAGTTCAAATAAAAAGAAAACGGAGTTAAATAGAAAAACGTTGTCTATTTAACTCCGTTTTCTTTTTATTTGAAATGGGTTTCCACAACTTCGTCGCGAGTGATTTAGTTCGTTCCAGTAGTTCTTAGTTTTTATTTATCCATATTCTGTGAGTATTCATGGTACCTATTGATACAATTATTCTCTTTCCGTTATTTTTTTCTCTGGTGTTTCCTTATTTTCTGCTTTATATGTTTGTTTAATTTTACTGTTCTGCTGAATTTATACTTTAATTGGGTTTTCCCGTAATTAAAAATAAATATCTTAGTTCCTATTTGACCTATTTCGCTCAAATTTTGAGGATAGTTTGGGGCTGACACCAAGACAATCACCCATGAATTTCGTCTCAATCGTATCAATAAAGCTACTGCGCTAGCGCAAACTTGAAATTTGTTGTCACAGGCATAACTCCGGAACTACTCGACCAACTCCGGTGAAATTTTCAGGGATGGGGAGCTTGCATGGGCAGGAATTTTGCATTCCTTCAAATTCAAAACCCCTAGGTGCCAATTAACAGCTAGAAATTACGTCTGGTTTAACCAGAAAACCGGTTGAAATTGAGTACGTGACGTCATTCAGGTTAGGGAGCTGAGGAACCCGCCCAGGCAGGTGACACAATTACACGACCCATTTTCGGTAAGTTTCAATCGTCGGATACCCCTCATATAGCACCTTTTTGTAAAGCCCTCATTAAGATCTTTCAAAAGCTGAAATAAAAAATTACCATGCAAGTTCCCCGTTAAGCGAGTTGGACCCTAGAGGGTCCCCTATGAATTGCTTCACCATCGGACCACTAGTAGCGTGTGCGCATGGACAAACGTGAATTTCCTGAAACTACGATTTCTCAGTTCCTAATGGACCGCTTTGGAGGGTGGTTGGAGGTTGACAATTACCTTGGAATTTCTTCACGATTGTATCAGTATTACCTACTGCGCATGCTCAATTTTGGAATGTGTTTCATAGCCATAACTCCGGAACTACTCGACCAATTTCGAGGCTCTGCTATGCTGCCCACCCAACTTGGTAGACTATTAAAATAGAAACCCCTATTTTTACTGCAGATTCAAATTCTACGTAATATTTTATTAAAAAATTACCCCTCACTCGAAATTTTGAATGCTCAAAAACGAAACGGAATCATCGGATCAAATTCAGATCCTCGGTTTGGAAGTCAGCCGATGACGTTGGTAATGACTGATCGATGAACCGAACGAACAATCCCTAACTTTAACTTTATTCTCGGACTTATTTGTCGTGCTAGATCTGCCAAATGGCGCGGGTCGAACCGCGAGGGCGAACAACCGATAAGGATGTTAGGATTGAGATTGACTCAATTAGGAACCCGCGGATTACGAAAGAGGAGTCGCCTCTAAACAACCGCGTTTGACAGTTGTGCTGTTAGATGGCGATACAACATCGTCAGGGACGACGCACAGTGGATGACGCTAAAAGGTGTCGGAAATTCGAAAAATTAAAAACGCATCTAGCCGATCGGTTTAATTCTTTAATTGGTTGATTCTTTAGCTGATAATATATATACCATACATGAACAACGAGCAATACTGGTTTTGTCGTTTTGGGCTGTCTGGAGGAGTGCAGGGGTTCGAAAAGTTGGAGATTGGAATTTTTACCAGTACTTACTATTTTTTCTCTGTGGCGGGCCCCACATATTAACTAAGCCTTAAACCAATATTGATTTGTACTCAGGCTATGTATCCGAAGATATACAAAATATTTTCTTCATTAAATTGGCCTTCGTCGATTTTTACGGATCAAAAAAGCTGAAAAAATCGGTAAATCGAAAACAAATTCGATGTATCCACGTGTCCAAACGGAGTTTTTTTTCTGTGTGTTTAGTTAGGATCCCAGAATGTGACTCCAAAGTCAGATCGTGCGCAAGTTTGCGCATTTTCATTATTCATCACTTAGTTTTTGTTTCTGGACATCCTGAAACACATTCTGTGAAAATTTGGTGATTTTTGGGGCACTTTTTGCAAATTCGACCAAGAGCACTAGCTTTAGAGCATCGATTTTTTTCAAATTCTAAAATTTAAATTTAAGTAATTTTTTAAAATTTTAAATAAATTTGTTTTAACTAATTTTTTTTAAATGATGAAATACTAAAATTAATTTTTGAAGAATTTGAGGAAATATTTTGATTTTTTTCCTTAAGAGTTCGGGGAAAATGCAATCAATTAATAAAAATAGAGGAAAAAATGGTTTTAAATTATATTTTTGTTAAAATGTGATAATAAACAGCTAAACACTTTTTTGTTTGCCTTTTTAATGCTTACCCCAGCTCTATCAATGAGTCTGTCACCTTAAATAATTTCCGCCACCTTTTAGCATCACTGTGCGACGTTCGTAGTATTCCTAAAGTCATATACAAGGTGTACAAGGTTTTCCACCTGAAAAAGATTTTTCAAAACAAATGTATTGTTTTCTTTCTCAAATTAAAGTGTTGCTTCTTCACTGCCAGCTAGGAGGCTAAGCATTCATGCGAGAAATGAAAAAAAGTCTGCCAAGTTGGGTGGGCAGTATCGCTCCCTCACTTTTGTAACATGGACGTATAGAATCACTGAAGTAGTGAACATTCCAGCGAAATTGGTGGAATAGTTCCGGAGTTATCCCTACGGCAACAAATTTAATGTTTGCGCTTGCGCAGTAGCTATTGCAGATCCAACCGTGATGAAATACATAGGTTTTGAGTCAGTCCCCAACTACCCCCCGATTTTGAGCGAAGTCGGTCCATTAGGAACTGAGATATGGTAGTATCAGGAAATTAACGTTTGCACATGCGCACACGCTACTAGTGGTCCGATGGCTATAAAATGGGGACTGCCTGGGGGCCACCCCGTAAAATCGCTGAAAATGTCTCCGAAATTAGTCGAGTATTTCCGGAGTTATGGCCATGAAACACATTTCAAAATTGCGCATGCGCAGTAGGTATTACTGATACAATGGGGTCTAAATTAGAAGGTAATTGTCAGCTCTCAACTACACACCGAATTTGAGCGAAATAGGTCCATTAGGAACTGAGATATCGTAGTATCAGGAAATTCACATTTGCACATGCTACTAGTGGTCCGATGGCTACGAAATTAATTAATCCCTTAATCCCTGAAAATTTCACCAAGATTGGGTGAGAAGTTCCGGAGCTACGCCTATGACAACACATTTAAAAATTGCGCATGCGCAGTAGCTATTAATGATCCAATCGAGACGAAATTCATAGATGATTGTCTTGGAGTCAGCTCCCAACTACCCTCCAACTTTTAGCGGAGAAGGTCTATTAGGAATTGAGATAATATAGGGGTTTCATTAAATTCACGTTTGCGCATGCGCTCACGCTACTAATAGTCCGATGGTGATGAAATTCGTAGGGGACAGTCACGTGGCCTAACCCGCACAATCCCTGGAAGTTTTATCAAATTCGGACCATAACTTCATATAGTTTTGCCTGGGACAAGGAATTGACCACAGACAGACATACACGGATCCGAAAGCTCTGTTCAGAAAGCAAGTGGAAATTTTGATTTTAGAGGACACACATTTTTTTATTTTTTTCTACTTGCTTTTTACGTTTCAGAGCTTTCTGAACAATTTTGGTTCCGTGTCTGTCTGTGTTCAATGCCTTGTCCCTGGCAAAACTATATGAAGTTATGGTCAGAATTTGATCAAATTTTCAGGAACGGAGGGTTGTTGGAGGTTGACAATATTACCTTCGAATTGCGACACAATCTTATCAGTAATACCTACTGCGCATGCGCAATTTTGAAATGTGTTTTGTGTCGCCCGTGTTACAAAGGTGAGGAAGCTATACTGCCCACCCAACATGGCTGACGTTTTAGCGAATTTTCGAAGAAAATGAAGCTATTGCAATGGCTTCACAATTTTTGTGATGCAAATTTTTGACAATTTTCTTCATGGAAATCCGTTTCAGACTATTCTAAAACGACTCCTGAAATGTAACACTTTTTCATATTTATATATTTATGTGTCACTCCAGACGATATCTGCCCGTGGAATCGAGATAAAAAACCCATAAAAATTTTAAAATGTGAATAATATCAAAAGTAAGGCTGAGTTCGTTGGCAAGAATTTTCGAAGTACTCCAAGGGGTCAAATTTTGAAAATGTAGTTTCAAAAATCGCCAAAAAACGTGTTTTTTGAGGTTTTTGGTGTGAAATACCATCCTAAACATAGCAACAAATTAATGGTATATTCGGAATCAGCGTGAAATTTCCTATAAGAATCACCCACAAAATCGGTTAAAATTATTCTTAGAAAATTCGCTCACCAACTCATGCTGCATGAATGGAACTTTTTTTTGAACTATGCCACAGCGCACAGTGGTCCGAAATGGGGTTGTAGCGCCCTTCCTTGTCCCAGGTTAAATACCTACTACTATATCAAGTTATGGTCCGAGTAGGGTCTTCGGTTTGTGGGTGAACCAAATTTTTCCCTGAGCCATATCGATGACTATTTGCGCTTTTACGATCAAATCTAACCAACTAATAACATTGCCTAAAACAGTGTCTATAACATAAAACCTGCGGTCCCACTTGTGGTCTGAGATTATGGGTCTTCAGAACTACACTGTCATTCATTCGTTGCGATGGATGTTCCGTCCCCTATGACCAATTTCAGTGTTTTTCACGTGTTTTAAATTGGTTATTTTTTTATGTACCGGTCGTAAAATTGTTTATTTATGGTTATCGAAGCACTTGGAGCTAGTAGTGCTTACTACCGGTGTGTTTCGGAGAACTAGTGGTAAGAAAGTTTGTGTCCCTACGTTCTTTGGGGAATATCGATGTAATTTGAGGGTTTTGATAGTTTTGGTTTCTGGGACCGCGAATTCCCTCCTTAATTAGCGGTAATTAACATTTAATTGGCCGTTTATTGTCATCTGATTGTTCTTCTTCGCTTTAATTTTGGGTTAATTGAAGCAGTTTACGGTTTTTAGTACTTTTTATAATGTAATTAGTTCCAAATTCCGTTTTTTTAAATTTTTACTTGGGAAGTTGGTATTATGTGGCCATTTTTGGTAACTTGACCCTGTTGGTCTTTTAGCGTTATCCAGTTTGTTTGGGTATTTCTTAAATAAATTTGTTTTTTAGTTGTACTCTACCGATGTGGTGGTGGAATTTTGCCAAATTTGTTGGAATTCGGGTGTTTTTGTGGTTGAAATTTATTTTTACTCGATCGTTCTACCGCCTGTCGCGTCCTTTGGCTTGTTTCGACTGAGGGTATGAATTTTCCAGGCTCGCTTTTATCTTTTGGTGTTGTTAGGAAGTTACTTCGCCTGTTCAAATTTGCATTTGTCAAGATCATTTGTATTAATTCGGCTTCCTGGTCCCCTGTGTACTGCTGCAATATTGTTTCGTATTCATATTGTATGTTATTAACATAGATTCTGAAGGATTCTGACGGCATTCAATTTTTCTCTCACGAGTTCCGCTTTAATTAGGGTGGTAAAAACACGTCACGCATGTGTGTGTGAAAGAATTGAACGTGATGTCTGGTGTTTGAACCAAAATTTCCTCTAGATAGCGATATTTCTCAGTAAATTAGAGGAATATCACAATTTCCAGGAAGGGAATGCCAGCTCAGGGAGAAAGTTGACTACGGAAAATGGTGACATGATGTTTAATTGAGGTAGTTTGCCAAGTACTTCCTGTATTTCTCTTGGAATTTTTACTATTGCTTACATCGTTGGCGTCGATGCCGTGAGGGGGGGGGGGGGGGGGGGGGGGGGGGGGGGGGGGGGGTTGTGGTTGAGAATTCAGGGCTTTGAGTAACTCGTTGTTTTGCATTTGTAATAATTAGGTACAAATTTGATGCAATCCCGTTGCAATAACCTTTTGATGCAATCCCTGGAGTTCCTGGAGATAATGGACGGATTGGTCGCACATGGTTTCTTGTGTAGTTGATATCACTTGCATTAATGCTTTGAGTATGTCGTGTGCACTCATGTATTCGGGGCAATCGTCGGTATCCGGTTTGCAGTGGGTGCAAGTATATCTTTGCCCACATACCGCAAAGGACCTATGTAATTCAGTTTTTCCAATTTTTCTCAGCCAATTTTTGATTGATTTTGAAGCGGTTTGCGGCATTCTTGTTTTTTGATTCTCCAGGGGATCAGTTATGTTTATTTTAAAGTTCGAAATTTTGAATTTTGCACACCTTTAAAAAAATTAAATTTGTTTATTTGAAAATCACGGGCAAGCCCAATTACAAACGAATAAATGCAGAACAGAGATGACAATAAAAAATTTTAAAAAAAAGTGACTAATGAAATGAAAATAATGCGTGAGTAATCACCAAAATAGTTCTTTCGATGTAATATAGTTTATTACACACCAAGAGGCACACACCTAGAAGACAATATGTTGGAGGATGAGGCAACACCTGAGTTGCGAAACATGTTGGATCGCAAATAAACAGAAATTGAACCGGAAGTGAGCCGCAATACTTCCCCCTCAACCCATAACAGTGTAACCATAATGGCAACCTACAAACATTCTTCATGATATTATTGATATTGTGACAAATCTTCATGAAACAAAGTTTCATGACAGCGAGTGAGGTTCTCCTTGTAGATGAAACGAGTACTTTGAAGGAGTACGTGCAGAAAATAGGGATTCGGAACCAGGCAACAGAAATACGTTGAAGACTTGGATACCTATACCTAGCTCCATATTATAATAACGAAGACGAACAAATTACAGTACGTATGTTATAAATTAGATTAAATATTGTAAATTGAAGATTAAGGCCCGTATGCAAGAACGCTCCTTTAATAAAAGGAACATCCCTTCCTTTTAACTTCCTTTAAACTTAAAAGGAAGCTAAAAGGAGCGTCCCTTTTAAAAACGGTATGCAGAGATCAACCTTATCCGCAAAGGGAGCCTTTCCGAGTAAAGGATCGTTTAAGGGACAGTTAGCTGCGGTAGCTTCCCCCAGACCAACTTCAACCTCAATCTTTCTCCTTATCAGTTGTTTGTGTTGATTTCGTGCTATTTGATTCGATTGCGCTATTTTGAAAAGTTTTCAACTTGAACAGTCAAGAGAAAAGTTACGTTGTTAAGAGTTAAGTTGTTAGTTTTGTTTTGTGTGTTTTGTGTTAGTATTGTTTTATTGAGTGAAAAACGTAAGCGTTTCGATGTGAAAGAAACTGATTACCTCAGGACATTAGTCCTGGAGAAAAAAACGTTGTAGAAAAATAAGCAGTCAGATGCTGTCTCCAATTCATCGAAGAAGGCAGCATGGGATGAGATAGCAACAAAATTTAATGAGGAACCTGCTCATACCAAGATAAGTTATAAATGATTATTGCTAGTTGGTACTACATTTTGAGAACACGACCCGTGTTCGGTTGTTTTGTTCTATCAGAGTGAAACGAGAGCTTGTCAGAAAAGTCCCATTCATGCAACATGAGTTGATGAGCGAATTTTCAAAGAATCATTGTAACCGATTTGGTGGGTGATTTTTATAGGAAATGGATTCCGTATATACCATATATTTTCCTATCTTTAAGATCGTAATTTACACAAAAACCTCAAAAAACGAGTTTTTTAAAGCGATTTTTGACTCAAATTATGATTTTCAAAATTTAAACCCTTTGAATACTCCAGAAATACTGGCCAACGAACTCATCCTTTCTTTTGATATTATTGACACTTTGAATTTTTTTCGGATTTTTGGCTCGATTCCTCGGTCAGATGTCGTCTGGAGTGTATAAATATGTAGGGGGTCTTTTGGTCGCACCACCGGCTAGGGTTCGATTCTGCAGGTCATTTCCATTAAAAAGTGTCTAGTAGATTTTTTTAAAACCCCTTATTTTTCGAGTTAGGTATTTCAATTTTATGATTTTGTTTTTTCTTTCGACTTTTCATCACTAAAACAGCCATAACTCCCTTAATTTACACTGTAAAATTGAAAATAAATATACCATTGAAAAGATCGTTAAATTTCCTATCTCCTTGATGGTAAACCAAAGTTTTTTCAGTAGACGAAATAATATATGTCGCTTTCGCACACACACACACACACACAAATTCTATGTTTTTGCGCTTTCGCGTAGTAGGATTACTATCATTTGCTTTCGTTCGACAGCCAATTTGTCAATCTGCTACCATGTGAGGTGATCTGACTCACTTCAATTAAGTATTTCTTGCAGAGTGATTATTTATTCGTTCTGGTTATCGGAAATATTCGATATGAATATTCAAACTCGTTGTCTCAATTATTCCTGCTTACTCAGATGTAGAGCTGGAAGAGGTGGTGTTTGTAAAGAGACACAATAAATGCCTATGGTGTTAGTTTATTATCTCACAAGTTTTCGGGAGGCCGTGTGTCTGTGTTGGTAGGGTCCTGTAAGTAAGTAAGGTCCTGTGTAATGAAAGGACCCCTGGCTGGTCAGTCGTCACGGAGTCGTACCGCTGCAACTCCACCTTGACATCCGTCCCCTCTGCCGTCCTCCAGGTCATCCTTCGCGGATGCGGTCCACCTTTCAAAGGACTCGCTGAACATCGACCTTCGATATCGATGTGAACAATCGAACTAGGATTGGAAGAATTTAATGAATTTTCTCCTACAACAATAGACACCCACGAAGAGGTTAAAGGTAGGTAGTGGAACTATCGACCTTTGATTAATGACAGTTTTTCGGATTGAGTTTGGAGCATTGTTGTTTGACGATTTCTCTTCGCATTTCAGCTAATTTTCTAAGACAATTTAGCTATTGCTATGGCTTCAAAATTTTAATGATGCATAATTTTCAAAAATTTTCTCCATGGAAATTCTGAACGATTCCTGAATTTCAACACTTTTCATATTTTATGTGTATGAATGTGCATATGGGTGTACATAATATAGTATACATGTCATTCCGGACGATATCTGACCCTGGAAACTATTTAAAAAATCAAAACATTTCAAAATGTCAATAATATCAAAAGAAAGGATGAGTTCGTTGGTCAGCATTTTTCGAGTACTCCAAGGGGTCAAATTTTGACAAATAAGGGTAAAAAAAGTGTTCCTGCAAATTTTTGACGAAAATCCAAACAACAAAGGTTTTTAGAGGAAATGTGTGTTTTAGGGTGGTGACGACCTGACCACGACTGGAGGAGTTAAATAATATAGTTTAAGTAATATCGTACTTTTCCACGCTGACTCGAATGGTGACACAATTTTGTTTTTGAATCACAAATAAGAATGTTACAGCCAGTTTTACGTCAGAAGACGTATTTTACGGAAAAAACTTCAAATGCCAATAAACACGAAAATAATAAAAAAGTTCTATTCATGCAGCATGAGTTGATGAGCGAATTTTCAAAGAATAATTTTACCCGATTTGGAGGGTTATTCTTATAGGAAATTTCACGCTGATTCCGAATATACCATAGTTCCTATGTTCAAGCTAGTAATTTACACCCAAAACCTCAAAAAATACGTTTTTTAGCGATTTTTTACTCTAAATTTTCAAAATTTGACCCCTTGGAGTACTCCAAAAATTCTGGCCAACGAACTCATCCTTTCTTTTGATATATTAGACATTTTAAAATTTTTTCGGATTTTTCATCTCGATTCCTCGGTCAGATATCGTCTGGAGTGACACATATTTATATACTTAAATACGTATATACGTATGGAAAAGTGTTAAATTTCAGGAATCGTTTTAGAATGGTCTGAAACGGATTTCCATGAAGAAAATTGTCAAAAATTTGCATTACAAAAATTTTGAAGCCATTGCAATAGCTTCATTTTCTTCGAAAATTCGCTAATTGCTGAGAGACTTTCGATCAGAAATGACCTAAAGAATCGATACCCGACCTCTTGCAGACCTGTCTCCGGGACACTGACACCCGGTAGTTGTTTATCAGTGCACTATCAAACGATAATTAGGAACTTGGACCTCATCATTGGACCCCATTCAAGGTTATTTCGAGACGGGCACAGCACAAGCTCCAGTGCCCTCGTACTATACTGTTTCCCCCCAAAAAAGAACCATTATTTTTCCCAATAAGTTTATTGTTTGATTTGCACTCCGAATACATACTTAAGAGCCAAAGGGCGTGTGAAAAAGTCAACATGGAGATCAAAATTCTGAATCGTGTTCAAGTTTTTTCAGTTTAGAAAGAGAAAACTATTTAGATCATCCTTCCGAAATGATGCACCAACTAATTTATTGGTACGTCTACGTCTAATACAATGACTGAGAAAGCTTTACTGCCCATCAAAGTTGTCTTTGAAGTATTAGATTCTTTTGACAGTTGTCTGGAACTATTATTTATATTTCGCTTAGAAGTGAATAGATCAACTCTCCACATTTCATACCTCGAGTTATGTTGAAGGTTAATTTACCAAAATCCGGTAAACATGCCTAAGTTTAGAAAAATATTATTGGCTTGAATTCCGTACATTTGCTTCCTCTCATGGAGATACTATAATAATAAGTAATATCAGGAAGAGATTATGATGAATTATGATGCCAAATTCATGACTTCAACTTGATGACCCCATCGACAGCAACATCAACTACGTTAGAATCATCTTAATGCTGAATTTTATTAGAGTTATTATAAGAATAGTTATCATACAACCTCACAATTGTTTTTCCTACATTGTCCTTTGTCATTTCTGTGACTTAAATTTTTTATCAAACCTTTCGCTGGATATTCAGAACAATAGCTTCGATACGAGGGTACTCGCGTTGGAAATAATTTAGGCATGTGCTATATACATTTGAAATACTAATGCTCATCCATTAGGTAGTATGTAAATTATTACGATATGATTACCTGGTACAATGATATTTTTGTTCTAATACAAACCTATACCAAGGAAGATAGTGAATAGTGATAGCGAGTGGAGGGGTTGGCGAGTATTATATAACTTCTAGTTAGACTTCATAGTCTTGTTAACTCTGACAAGTGTTTATTGTCACAAACTAGTGGAAAGGATTTCAATTATTCGTCAGGTAGGTATTGGAAACATCCTGTCCGCTACCCAATTATTCAATAGTCACGCCTACCTATTCAACGAAATCACTGACAAGGGGACCCTGCGGCTATTTGGTCGCCGATCGGACCAATTTTTACTTTCCTCAGCCCACCAGAAAGGTGAAAGGAAAGTATTACGATCAGCAGAAAACCCAATTTTTTAATTACACCTCAAAATGGTCCTATTCGACATCTGATCAATTTTCTCCACGTTTTGGAAAAGTGTATGTAAGTCCGTATGTATGTATTTATAGCCATTTTTGTGGATTTTAATGCTGATTTCGGCCCTCAGGATATTTTTGTGGAGATGAGGGGTATTGGAGCTTGTTTCAACCAAGTCCTGTGAATTTCATCAAAATCGTCAGAGCAGTTAGCGAGAAAAGCTTTAAAAAAATTTGCTAAAAACGACGTTTTTCAGGTTTTAACTTGTAAGGAAAGTAGTGTGAAGCCTCGTACCAGATTTTTTTGTTAATTTATTCTGCATCGAAAAATAGCCGACACGTGTTCGAGCGTTTCGTCTAATGGGGCTTCTGAAGGCTGGCAATTTGTACTTTCCTCATCCCACCTGAAGGTGGAAGGAAAGTATTGCGATCAGCAGAAAACCCTATTTCGGAAACCACCTTTTACTGGTCCTATTCGACATCTGATCAATTTTCTCCACGTTTTGGAAAAGTGTATGAAAGTCCGTATGTATGTGTGTACGAATGTGTATGATCACGATTGCGGCCCCTACGAAAATGATTAAAAAAATCCGATTTCGAGGATTAGTTTCTACATGTCTGAGGATGAGACCCTAAGAATTTAAGCCCCCCAGGTCAATTATAAGGTGGAGAAAATATTCCAAATAGGTGAAAAAACGTCGTTTTTAGCCCATTTTTTGGATTTTCTCCCGAACTGCTCTAACGATTTTGATGAAATGCTCAGGATTTACTCTTTTAACAAGTAGAAACAAGTTCCAATACCCCTCATCTCCACAAAAATATATTGAGGGCCGAAATCAGCGAGGAAAGTAGTGTGAAGCCGAATGAAAAGTCAATTTTCGAAAAATGCTTGAAATTTGTACTTTTATATGAATTTTGAGCTTTAAAAATCAACTGTTGAAGATAGTTAGTAGCCAGTTGTTATAGGAAGTTTTACGCTCTTTCCATTGGTATATTTATTTTTAATCTTACACTGGAAATTAAGAGAGTTATGACTGTTTTAATGACGTAAGGTCGAAGGAAAGAACCAAATTTTAAAATTAGAGAAACTCAAGAAAATAGAGGGCTAAAAAAACTTCAAGAGACACTCCGTTGGACCTTTAGAATCGATTCCTGAAATTTGTCTTAAGATAGCCGTAGACACCCTGTATGTGTATAAGCCCTTGGGTCGCCCTTGGGATGTTCTATGATTTATTGACTAATAAATGACAATACTAATCATGATTTTCCTATAGAAAATGAATTTATAAAGGAGGTCCCTACATGAGTGAATGGGGAATTATCATCAAATTTTTCTATTTTTTTCTGAACGGTACCTAATGGCTTAATGGAACAATATTGAAGTCGTAGAGCAAAAATAATGTACTTATCTGTAATTTTACAAAATTTATTAAAATTTTCATTATTGTAATATGGCTGGAATGTTAGGTTGAAACGGGTGTCTTCCATCAATGGCCGAACCCGTCCATGCCTGTCAACCAAACAATACTGAAAACGGGAAAACTCCAAAAACAACACTGTCAAAGCCTCAGATTAGTGAGAATATAATTAACTTAATTAGATGATTGATTGAATCAATTAATTATTAATTAATAAGAATCAATTATTTAAATAAATTCTTTTAGCGATTTTTCGGAGAAAATGAAGCTATTGCATTGGCTTCAAAATTTTTGTAATGCAAATTTTTGACAATTTTCTTCATGGAAATTCGTTTCAGACCATTCTAAAACAATCCCTGAAATTTAACACTTTTTCATATGTATAAATATACCTATTTATTTATTTATTTATTTATTTATTTATGTGTTACTCCAGACTATGTCTACCCGAGGGATCGAGATAAAAAATCAAAAAAAATTTTAAAATGTCAATAATATCAAAAGTAAGGATTATTAGGTATTAATGAAGAATAAATGAATTTTGAAAGGTAAAAAAAAGGATGAGTTCGTTGTCCAGTAATCGCCCTTTTTGGAGTATGAATAGCCATTGAAAATGAAATTTTTGGAGTACTCCAAGGGGTCAAATTTTGAAAATTTAGTTTCAAAAATTGCTAAAAACGTGTTTTTTGATGTGAAACACCATCCTAAACGTAGGAACATTATGGTATAATCGGAATCAGCGTGAAATTTCCTATAAGAATCACCCAGAAAATCGGTTAAAATTATTCTTTGAAAATTCGCTCACCAACTCACATGCTGCATGAATAGGACTTTTTATTTTGATGCCTACGGTCATTCCAACGCATAATCAGCTTTATATTAGCTCATATCAGCTTTATATACATCAAATAGGTACCCCTTTTAGCTTTCCCCTTTCAGCTCTACCACCAATCTTCCAAGAAAGAATGGAAAAGTTTCAATCGTGCGGTAAGGACTCTTCTAGGACTATCGAATGGGACTCTCGAACAAGAAATCGATTCTTGTGTTCGGAGTCGTTCCCTTCCCTCGACCCCTTTTGTTGACATCGCCCACTTGTGGGTCTCAATTCGCGCTCAAACGTGATAAGTCGTGGCTAATGGGTTTATTGGCCATCAGGGTATCGCCGGGAAAGGAGCGTTCGTCGCTGCGATGTGGATTTTCTTCGTCGTATTTCTCATTGACGCAGGTACCTACTTAACCAAATATTCTTTAAACAAACACGTTCACTAATAATTATAATAATTGGTAAAGATCTATATAATTATAGGGAATAGGTGCCTAGATAAATCTACGTGAAGAAGGTACTTAACTATAACGAGTATTTTCGGAAATTTCACGCATGCTGTAAGACTACATAAAAGGACCAGTTTCTAGATTTTTCTGACTTGCGATTGGTTTTCTAGCTAGCTTTTCTAGTTTAGGTTTTTTCACCACATTTAAAACGTGCCTTTTTCATACTACATGATATAAATTTATTGTAATCATGGCTTGTGGACTTATTTCTTCTTAAAAGTTTATGCAAATAAATTATAGTCAGTAATTATCGAAGTCTTGAGTAAATCTTTATTGGAATAAGTTTCAGCGGTACACCTTCCTCAGCCAATTATTAGTTAGACATTGGTGCTTATTCAGTCAGTCATGTTAGTTACAGATTAAAGCTTGCGGCTTGGTACCTACATCCAAAATATTCATGTTCTTCAACCCTTTAATGATGCTGCAATTCATCATCGCTCTATTGCTGTCCTTATTCACATCCATAGTTTTAGCGAATTTTAGAAGAAGCTTCAAAATGTTAGAAATGCAAAATATCGAAAAATTTCTCCATGGAAATCCTTTTCGGACCATTTTAGAACGATTCCTGACGTTTAACACTTTATTTGCCACTCCTTTATGTAACACTTTATGTGTCACTCCAGACGATATCTAACCCTGGAATCGAGCTAACAAATTTCGAAATGTCAGTGATAACAAGAGAAAGGATGAGTTCGTTGGTCAGAAATTATGGTGTGCCCCAAAGAGTCAAATTTTGAAAAATAGGTAGGGGAAACTAGGGAGACTTGACCCACTTTTC
>JAEMON010000002.1:45545538-45571169 GCA_030264115.1 Lygus lineolaris | reverse complement strand
GAATTAAACCAAAATCGGAGCTTTTGATCGTAAATTAAAAAAATCCCATTTGCGCATGTGCGCATATTATAAGGGACCTCGAGTTTTATTCTTACAAGGATTGATCACACCATACCCCACACTGAGGGGGTTTTAGAGGTCAACAATTTGTTCAATATCTCTCACGAATACAAGAATTTTTACTACAGTAAAAGAAAGCTATAAAAGATATTAATGAAAATGTTTTCTCAATACTTAATCTCAATAATACTCAATAATATCAATTAAATAGATCAGCGAGCAAATGTTTGCCTTTAGTTTTTTTAATTTTTTTTTTTTTTTTTTGCTTCCTCACTACCGAACGTAGGAAGCTATGTATTCGTGCAAGAAATGAAAACAATTTTTATCCTCCAAAATCAAAATTTCCACTTGCTTCTGACGTTTCATAGCTTTCTGAACAATTTTGGTTCCGTGTCGGTCTGTCTGTCGGTCTGTGGTCAATTCCATGTCCCAGGCAAACTATATGAAGTTATGGTCCGAATTTGATGAAATTTTCAGGGATTGTGCGGGTTAGCTCCTTGACGGCCCCCTATCAATTTCATCGCCATCGGACCACTATAGTAGCGTGAGCGTCACATAGATGATAATTTTGGACTCAAATGACTTGATATATCTTTACCAACAGGGTTTCTCCGTACGAAGACTTCTGGAGTGACTGGAAAATGGATGTGCAGAAACACAGGAAAGTTTTAGTTCCAGACAGTGCAAACTACCAAATATACTCGAAAGTGAGTAAACCGATATAGACCTACCACAGGCTACGCTAATAAATTTAGTAAGTAGGTATTAGCAGGTATTATTAGCATTATTAGAATCGCTCGCTACGCTCACCCAACCATTGATTTCTCGTAAATATAACTATGTAGGTATAGTAGATGCACCTTTTTCAATATTAGACTGTGACCCCGAAAACGTGAATCTAGTATTGTTTAGTGACAACTAATCAAATTTTCTGGGTATACCTATCTACCTATTCGATTGCCAACAACTGCTCCTTTTGTACTGTGATGGAATCCTTATGCTTCCACCTGGGCATGTCATTTGTATATTGCTAAAATTGAGCAGAGCTTGGATACAAAGGACCTACCTAAGCCATTCTCGAGTCATTTCCCGACCACTATAGGAGTGTTATAAGATGTGATAGGGATGTTGGAGTTAATTGGAGTGAGGCTTATGAGAACCCACAATTATACGAGATAGAACATGAGCTCTCGAAACATCGATCAAATCCTCAGCCACACCAGCAAAAAATATATGTGTTTTCATTCGCCTAAGAGCAATTTCACTAAACACGCAGTTTTCACGAATGGATCATTTAGGTTATATATCTTATATATAATGTACCTACATGAATGGATTATGGTTATGTAAATGGATAACAGCACCTCAGAAGTGGATAGGTATACTCTTTAGAGGCCAAGGGAGTGATGTAATTCAGTTTTCCCGTTTTTCTCAGCCATATATTGGCCAATTTTGATGCGGTTTGCGGCATTCTTCTTTATTCAATTCTCTAGGCTAGGAGAATCAGCTATGTATAATTTTAATTTCCTAATTTTGGATTCTTCACGTTCTTTTTCTAAAGTCCTGGAAAATGATACAATAGGAAAAATGCCGCCAACCGCATCAAAATCCGTTGAAAATGGGCTGAGAAAAATGGGGAAAACAGTGCCATACTAAAATGGTAAGGGGAGGGGGTTGTTATCAGTTTTTTAAACTTATTGATCCTAAGCAGCATATAATAAAGTTATGGTAAGAGTTCCTATTAACTCTTCGGATGCCGACGGCCTTATCTGGTGGAAAGTTCCCGTAAGATCACCGAAGTTAAGCTACCAGTGGCGTGGTTAGTAGGTACATACGTCAGTATTTTCCACGTCGGGCCGTCGGCGATCCCCTATCCACTCAAGGGGGCGAGGCAATGAGTAGCCAAGAGCGAAATCATCACAACAAATTCTGATCATCCCTTTAGAGGACAGCTGATGACGTCCGCGTAGCCAAAATCCAGCCTGAAATGGTTGTTTACGTTACTTTACATTTTACAGTAGAGCGTCGAAAATCCGAACCAATTGGGACCATAGGTAGTTCGGATTACCGATTTGTTCGGATTTGCGAACATAACCTAGAAATGCCGCTTAGACACATAATTAAAAATACAGTTCTGGAATACAGTACAGGAAATAAAAACAATAGTTTTTATGTAGTACGTAAGTATGTACATATGTATATTATGTACATTACTGTAGTTGGTTTTCGAAGACATATTATGTAGAGTATATACATAATATACATAGTACAACATCCATAGACACGCCCAAAGTCATTCACTTACCCCCCCCCCCCCCCCCCCCCCCCCCGGACCACTGTTTAGCCCGCAAAATGATTTATTCCGCTCTAATAAATACTGTTCAAAAAATCCTCATGTGTTCGGATTTTGGACGTTTCGGATTTTTGACGTTCGGATTTTCGACTCTCTGCTGTACTTACACTTCGGCAGCCGAGATTTATTCATTTCAGAGGACATTCTGGGCCAACTCCCTTGGTCCCTTAAAAGATAGGACAAACGTTATTCCACTACCTACTATAATTGATATCCGCAAAAATGTTAGGTGCCTGCTGATAAAATAACCCTCAAGAAGTCCCCTCTGTTGGACATGAAAGCACAGAAAAATGCCGCCGAGGTAGCGGCTTCCAGGAGGGCTCATATCAAGGACGCGATCGCACTTTGCAAACTATACTACCAAATGGAGCGAGAAGTGCCCGACGGAATTCATTGGGATGAAATCAAAGTGAGTAGAGCTCTATTAATAGTCTAGCTATAAAAATAGTCTATTAAACTAAATATTTAAAAATAACTGTAAAGTAATGGTTTATAAATAAATTGACGACATTCCAAACCAAAATCAACAGATATGCAGATTTTATCAAACAATTTTCAAGATCAAAACGACTTGCCATATCAAATTAACGATTTGTCAAATAGATGTAAAAACGTAGGTATCCCTCGGGTTTGTAAGAGTACCTAGTTACCAACCTGTAGAACATCTGTAAAGGTAATGACCAGCTTTATTCACAATGGAGGTAATGAGTCTAATTATTCAAACATTGCCGAAAGAAAGTTGCAGGTTTCTGCCAAAAATGCACTGCTACATGATGGAGGGCAGTGGTTCTCAACCTGGGGGGGCGCAAGCGCACTTTGGGGAGGGGGAAGAGATATGAAAATATTAGATAATAAGTAATAATAACATAGTTTCAGAAGATATTAACAGACAGGCGTCACCAGACCAAAGTGACACTGAGTTCAATAGGTACCCTATTCTATGCATCCATGCATTGAGCTATTCTTATGCATTTCGCAGTAACGAATTTCCCTGTAGTAGCCTGCATCACGAAGGTCAACACTTTTTTTCAATCGAGTTCCCATGTATTTGATCATGTTCCCAAAATGTAGTGTTTTCACTTTCGTGTTACTGACTTCTGTTGAAAGCGTAAGTGCAACATGAACCAAAATCGCCGTACTTCTCTGGCCTTTGATTCATTTTGTTAAAGATCCAAATTCTAAATTTGCACACGGTAGGTACCATAGGGTGATGACATTCACAGGAGGTCGTTTAGGCCTAGAGGGGCGACTCAAAAAATGCTCATGGTGCTACGAGAAAAGGTTGAGAACCACTGATATAGGTGTCTACCGATAAAGTTTTATGTTTGAAAAATATCGCCTTAAAAAAATATATATAACTTATTTATTTTTTTCGAAAAATTAATTTTGAATCTAATTTTCCATAAAAAAATCCCAAATTCATTTTCAGTACCTACACCAAAGAACATAAAGTAATAACAAAATCGCAGCTTTGAAGAAATGATCTCATGCTTACCCACCCTTGGCAGACTACTACGGTTACCGTGATTATCCCCTATTATCCTGAGAAAACTGTAATTTCTGAGCCAAGTTTTGGCCTAATCATTTAAAATGATTTAATCGGAAAGCTCTGATTCTGAAGAAATTTTACCTGAAAACCGAGCGGCTTTCGGTGGCGAATTAGTGGTTAAAATGAAAGAAGACAAAAAACTCAAAATCCCCTTTCGTCCTAACTTATCCGCAATTTAAGCCACTCTAAACTCGTGTGATGTAGCCTTGTTTAGGTTCATCGTTGAGGTTGTTTTCTGCCCTTTCCAACGATACCATTAGCTTTTCTGTAGGACTAATATAAAAAAGCATATACAATGTCATAAAGGCATAAATAGCAAAAAGTGACGCAACAACTTGAAATCCCTATAATTAGAAAATTAAGCGTTTTCACAAAAATTTCTAAGTCATTTTTCGTTGGTTTTGAACCAAGAAATCGACTGCATGAAAGGTGGGTGCACAATTTATCTAAAGGTCAACAAGAATATTTTTTCGCAGATAGGTTGGTACCTGCAATCCTGCATGTGTCTAATTCATACGTTATGCTAACACATTTTCCTGTACCAAAGTATTGATAATTTAAATTATGACATCTACCGGTTATTTTTAAGGCTACAGAGATTTTGGCCTTCTACAGAAGCCAACAAAAAGACAATTTGGGCAGCAGTTTCCCTAGTATTGTAGCCTACGGAAAGAACGGCGCCTCCCCTCACTACATCCCAACGCCTGAAACGAACGTCACGATAGGCACATCGGCCCCCGTCACGCTCGACACCGGAGGACAGTACCTGGGTGAGTCAGAAAGATCTATTTAAAAAGATAGATAGGTACAGGATATAAGATATAGATACCTCTATTATATTATTCGTGGGTGGTGATTAATCGGTATTCAGCCAGAACCCCCCTCCTTTTTTCTCATGATCAATTAATAGGTACATATTCAATGTAGTTTATTCACACAAAAATGTACAGTACAAAAACATCATGTATGTATACCTTACGTTTATGTACGAATTAAAAACTTCCTGACTCAATTTCCGGTTCACCTTAGTTGAATTTATAGGTTCATTTTTCTTGAATTTAAAGTTTTCACCTTTTTTAAGTTTTTTTTTAAATTTTATTTTCTCAATTACTTAACTCATTTGAATTATATTATCTTTTTTCCATTTATGATTTTATGTTAATTTTGTACTTATTTACTTACTTTCTAATTTTAAATTTAGTAATTTAGTATGTGATACACCAAGAGGGTCTTTAGACATGTACACTTTGTAAATTTTATAAATAAAAACAAAATATAAAAGTATACACAATTTCAAGTTTTCTCCTCAGCTAGGCTTTGAGCCCAAGGTCTTTGAGACCTGGTCTGTCCAGGTCTGTCTCTTCTTAAAAAATGTAATTAATCACAAATCTTCATTCTTTATTTTTCTGCTCAAGTAAGTATCCAGACAGTCAAAAATGAAAACCGTATTTATTATAGAACTAGATTGTACCTAATATTATTTTATCCTAATTTAAACTTGTTGTTGATGGAGATTTGGGTGTTCTCCATTTTCAAGTAGTCGAACGCCAGTTTTCTAAATTTTCTTGTAGGAGAATTTTTGATTATGTGTGGTATATTAAGGTACGAAAATTGGCATGTAAAGAAATCATTGCGTGGTTGCGGAATTAGAAGATCAGGTTTCCTGAAGATGGGTCTAGGTTAGACCCGAAACGTCGATGAATAAAAGAATGCTTTAAAGTGAAGTTTTTTCTGGCTGAACCCCGACTAATCACCTACTAATCATGCAGCCGACCATTTCTTCCACATTTATTACCACCCATTACCCAGAAGTAGGTATAGCTTTTGCATTATTATTTGCATTTCCCAGTCAACTGTAGTTTTTTCCCCAATGCTAATTTAATTTAATTTTACTAAGTACCTACATAGGTACCACCAGCCCTTGATGATTCCCTAGTTAACAGAACTGGCATCTTGGCCGATACCTGGGTGTCGGGTCTTGGAAGCCGCCATGGTGGGTGGGGCCTGGGGCCGGCCAGGTGGCGCCCTACTCATTTTACCCACGTTTCTACCAACCATAATAATTTTTAGTCATCTGACCTAACAAGCGTACATACCGATCTATGCTGCAGTACAAAAACAAAATAAATATCTATCTACCCCATTTCGCTTTTAAAAACGAATAGGTAGGTCAAAGATGAGACAAGTGTCTACTTCTCTATTCGTTGTCTAGAACCTCACTGTCGCACTTGCATTCAAGGTCAAAACTGTGCCAAAACCGCCAAGAATACTATTCATCACTCACTACGTCCAGCCGTTTGGCGCACTAGTACCTACCTACTCTTTAGCACCCTTAATTTCGTGGGTGTTTAAAAGGATTACTCGATTTGCAGATGGAACTATTGACACAACCAGAGTCTGGCATTTCGGAACACCTACGCCTTTCCAGAAACAAGTTTACACTGCCCTCCTCCAAGGTAATTCCGAAATCACCTATTATTTATCTATCACTACCACCTGCTCTTAGTTATTACCTGTTAACGGTAGGTTAGCACTTCGCACTATAAATAACAATATTAGGTAGGTACCTACCTAGGTACCAAAAACTCTTACGTCGGGAATCCAGTCTTCTTTGGTGATAATGATATATAGGTAGTTATATAGTGCTTAGGCTATTATTTACTGTTCTGCACATATTATTTGCAGTCATTTTGCTTCCTCACTACCGATGCATCTCATACTTATTTGTGCTAGAAGTCAACATTTTCACTAGCAATTTGTGTTCCTAAGCTTCCTGAACACGTGTTTTTGGGTAGTAAGTTCTTTTTTTTTTGCAAAATGATGAGCAAGTTCCTATACCAGAGGCGGCTGATCAGGATGAAAAAGTAGGCACTGCCTAGCCTATAACTTGGCCTAACTAAAAAATTAAAAAAGAGAGAATTTTATTTCGTTTTTTATTTTTTTTAGGAACTTTCTTAATATTACGTTCATTATGAACAGTAGGTGAGAGCAACAATACCAAGAAACGATAGAATTTCTGTGTTTTCGTACTGAATCAATGTCTATGAGTAGAAATATAAGTCAAAGTAGTTTTTTACCAATACAAACAGTTTTTCGGTATGGTAGGTAATAATTGATAAAGTTATGTACGAATTTCAAAACGAGCATTTGAGACCTATAATTTTTTGATAGCTTGTCGCCTACCCACCAGTCATCGACCAAAGCCGCAGCTGTGCTATACCTGTGTGAGAAAACTAAACTGCCCACCAAATTGGCAGTAATGTTTTATTTGGAAACTATTCACCGGATTTCTAACTGATTTCATTCCACGGAGTAGGTAATTGAAAGAGACTGTTTGTGGCAGGTGTAGCCGACTTGGCGACTACAGTGTTCCCGCAGGGCTCGCCTGCCAAATTGTTCGACTTCGTGATCCGAAGACCGCTTCTCAAACTTGGACTCACTTTCGGTCACGGGACCACCCACGGAACCGGACTTTTCCTCGAGGTCCATGAAGGTAGATATAACATAATATACATAGTAGGGACATATAGATATATAAAATTGCAAATAGCTACATGATTCGTACATGATGAGCATAGGTAGGGAAATATCTAGTATCTACCTTTAAATCGGCCCTCAACGATGAGCCATTAGACTATTTTTCATTAAACCTTATTTTTCACGTATTACGTGAACCTACCAATCTCCATGAATCATCTGAACTCTCTATCATTCTTTAATGAACGTTTGAACACTATGGAAGTGCTTTCTTAAGATGAATATTATTAAAAATTGAATTATAGGTGATTCTCAAAAAACGCAATTTTCAACCTACCATAAAGGTAGGTTACTTTGGTCAAGGCGGGATACTTTGTTCCAAAAACGTAAAAACTTCAAACGTGACGTAATCGGTGTGTAGGGGCAGAAGACCATAGAAAAAATAGCCTAAATCATGGCAACATCTTCGGCAACTGATATGTCAACAGCACCAACATCCTCTTATCATCTCTTAGTGATAACAATTCGTGATAGCGATCAGCTGTATTTTGCGATAATCTTTGCCTGGATATTTTTGGTGCTAAAGGTGGTTGAGAAGGGCAGTGAAGGTTGGTACAATGTACATTATCCTCTCGTGTTGAAAATTTAATGGAGATGAAGATTCATTACTGGTTTTTCAAATTCAAATGATTTTTGTCGTCATTTTTCACAAAATATTGGTGGAAGGTAACTTTGTACCAGGAATGCAGGGTACTTTGGTCCAACACATTTAACCCAACCCCTGGACGTGAGCGTGTTCTGGGGTCTGAAGGGGCATTGGTGACAGTTGTTGGCTGAGTGGAAATAGGATAAGAACAACCAAGCATTTCGAAAGGACCAATTTCCTCGTCTTCTCAAAGATCTGATGACCAGAATCTCTGAATCCTCCAGCCAAAACTTAATATCTGGCTTTAAGGCTTGCGGAATCGTGCCTGTTGATGTTAACCAGCTGTTAAAATGAACTCCAGGATACAATGATGCGGAAGCTCACTCTGCAAAAATTCAGTTCCTAAATTAGGATTTTTCACGACCTATTTGGACAAATTTTGTGTTTGAAAGTCTTGGGATTTTTGCGATAGATGACTGAAATTTGTGTTCTTAGTCACGCGTAGGTGTAATATACCACTTGGACATATCATGCCTAACTTTCCTCCAAAAATAAGACTGTTTAAGCTTTGTTATATTAGTTTGACGAATTAAATTTTTTTCGTTCAAATTTTAACCATAATTTTTGTTTTTCAATTTTTCCACTTGCACCTGGATCAAACAAAGTGAGAGAAATCTCATACATTAGTCCAAATGCATGCAAAAGTGAGTGTTTTTTCAAGGCAATTCGTGACTGGCCCATAGTATCCTAAACCACTTGGGAACTTTGTTCCAAACTCGAGCAGAAAAAATATTATAGAGTGCAGATGTGATTTTTTTTGAGGTCAGAAATCGATTTAGCAGGTCCTAATTAGTCGGAATTAGTCATTAGAGTGGGAATTTTCGCCTTGTGAAGGTGGGCAAATGAGAAATTTAAAAAAAAATTGCGCAAGTGGACCAAAGTAACCTACCTTTACGGTAGCATTTTTGCAAATATCCAAGTGTTGCGAAAATTCCAAAAAAATTGTAATGTTCTTTGGTGAGCAGAGATAAGAGCTTGAGATTCTGCACAGAGATCATACATACATTTGTATTGATTATAGAATTTATATGAAAGCCACAGGCCTGAGACTGATAGAGACACGGTCCTGAGAAACAGGATTTTGAAAGCTTATCCACAGAGAACTAAAGGTGTGGGGAGAAAAACCAAAATATCTCTAGACAGATCCAGAATCAGTGATCAATTCAAGCCTAAAAACGAAATTTTTGGATAGAGATTAGTTTCCTAGCATAGAGCCGTGGGCCTTAGACCAATAAATTCGCCCTGCTACGTGTTCACTTTCCAGACGCTGGAACAACACAGCCGCACTTTTCGGTTTCTTGGGGGGTTGTTGGACTCGTGCATTGTTGATGTAGCAGCCCTGGGCCACACTCAGCTCTCCACGAGTTAAAGCCGGGTTCACACGTAATCGTCCGCAAAACCGCAAGGCCGTAATTGGATCTGATTGACTAATTGGCTGTTCCCCATCTTTACGGCTTTGCGGTCGAACGAGTTTTGAACCTGACTATACCCGATTCAAAAATCTGAATATTTTACGGCTTTGCGGATCTGCGTATTTGATTTTGGGCAGCAAAGTTGATCATATTTACTTTTCTTCGCCCCTTCAGTTGAAGCTCCATGTGAACGGTTGACGGCGTTGCGGTTTTGAGGTTTTACGGCGTGGCGGCTAATGTGAACCCGGCTTTAGTGGCCAAGGCCCGCTGTAGAGCGCAGCACCGAACGGACACGCCGCAAACAGGCCGAGCAACGATTGAACAAACTAAACTGAACAACTTTCAAAAGTTTCTTTGGAGATACTGTTTCCTACTTTCTTATGATCAACGGAGAAATTGATTTAAGACAAAATTCTGAACAGGGCATGGTCCTGAGGTTCGGCACTTTTAATGGGAAAATAAATTTCTCAGTGATATATTATTCAATTTTTCGTTCAAGGACATTGAAGAGAGACAAAATGTGAACACTACAAAGAAAAAGTATGATTGTTGTGGTATGAAGCAAGGAGGCATTTCCTTCTGGGATTCAATAACGGGTTGGAGTAAGTTGAAATATTTATTGGTTGGAACAGTTTCGCTGAAACAGGCTACATAGATAACCCAGTAAGGATTGAGTTCCAAATGATGTGCCAACACTTACCTGTAACCTAGAAATGTAGTAATTGTTATGAAGAAAAGCACACATAAGAATATCAAATGACTGGCTGAGGAATCTGGCGATGTTTCAGCGAAACTGTTCCAACCAATAAATATTTCAACAGACTCCAACCCGTTATTGAAAGAAAAAGTATAATATTTGTCAGAAAGAATAGGAGATATGACCTTTGAACAGGATTTTTGCGTTTTTCTGAGAATCACCCTTATGTGATAAAGGAACAGAGAAAGAGAGAAATAATAAATAGGTAGGTAGATAGGTACATTTAGGCTTAAAGAGGGAACAGTATAAATAAACTATTCTCAGTTGTTAGTACCTACTTGTACCTTCATTTGTCTAATTTAACAAATGTCCATTTCCAGACTACAATGGAACATTTTTTGAGAACTTCATAGGTTCGCAAGGTGAGAAACTCAACGTAAAAATACTTCTTTACATAGGTAGTACCTACGGTTATATTTTTATCATTGAATAATATAGTAAAAATATAGTTATATTCCACAAATAAAACACTGAATGAAATATTAGAATCATTAAAATTATAAGGTAGACTATACAACATCGAAAAATATAAATGAAATTCCTACTTTCAGAGCCCGGATACTACAAGCGGGACGATTTTGGGATGAGATTGGAAAACTTGGTGGTCGTCGTTCCCGCAGCTGTTCAAGTGAGTGATCTGGGATTTTAGAATGTATTCAACATTTTGTAATTTTGTAAAAATATTGTAATATTCGACTTTGTTAGGAATTCATAATAAAATCCACCCATTAATGGATTTTTGATAGTGGATCAATTAAATCATCTAAATCTTCATGACTATTATCAATTTATTCATCGAATTGAGTAACAATCATGATTATCACCCCATGCATAACATATTTCGAATTTGCCATCCTATTTTATCGCTTCCAGAATGATGAAAATCGTGACCGACTGATGACGTTTTCACCGTTGACTTTGGTTCCCTATGAATCCAAACTCATTGACAGAGAACTGATGGATCAGAGCCAGGTTCGTATGACCATAATCAGAAACTCAGAGTGGTTTCTGGTTACGATGAAAGTGATAATAGCTTTGTATAACTTCCTAGTTGCTATCTAGGAAGAAATAATAATTGTTCTCGAGGGTACCTAATGATAGTCTGAAGTGCCGAATCCACGGATTCAAAGATACATAGGTACCTAACCTACCACTTGAATGTTTGGGTTGAACTTGATGAGCGAATTTTCCAAGAATCATTTTAACCGATTTAGTGGGTGATTCACGCTGATTCCGAATATACCATATGTTCCCATGTTTAACATGGTAATTTACACAAAAACCTCATAAACGCGTTTTTTTTTTTTTTTTTTGCGATCTGTGACTAAATTTTCAAAATGTGAACCCTTGGAGTACCTACTCCAAAAATGCTGGCCAACGAACGCATCCTTTCTTTCGATATTATTGACATTTTAGAAAATTACTGAAATACCTATATATATAAAGTATTAAATTTCAGGAATCGTTTTCACAAATTTGCAATATTTAAATTTTGAAGCCAGTGCAATTGCTTCATTTTAATAGAAAATTCCATAAAAGAACACTTATGGCGTATGATTATTCTGCGTCTCAAGAAGGTAATCAAGCAATGAGGGTGTCAACATGAAACATAGTGTGATCACAGGTGATCAAGGCCTAATTAACCATTAAGCTGATCAGGCTGCCGCCTAAGCTTCTATTAGGCAGAGTTAAAATTAACGCAGTTTTAATGTAACGGGTTTTTAACCAATGTGCCTACTAACATAACTAACAGAAAAAGTTATTCATGTTTGTATGGGATTTATTACAGGTAAACTGGGTGAATAATTACCATAACGACGTCAGGAAACTAGTAGGTGATGAAATGATAAAACAGCGACTACACATTTTGTACAAATGGCTGATGGAGAAGACGAGCCCCATTTAAGTAAGTAGGAATTTGGCATTTCATGGGTATGGACCTGCGAGAGGCTGAGACGTGACGTCACTGCGCGTAGGAACGCACAAACTCAGACTGGCGACAATCAAACCAGGAAAGGAAATCAACTTGAAAACGGTGATAGTAGGTATCGAAATTGATGGAAATACAGAATTGCACTAATACCTACGAAATGCATTTTTCAATCGTACCTATTCCTCCGACAACATGTTTGACAATTCTATCAGTAAGACGTGGAAGTTGCATCTCTTAAGGATGTTCCGGCCAGAGTGTGAACCGTCATCAAAAATTCGCAAATCTCGGGAATTATAGAGTTTATATTAACTTTCACTACAAATCTTATTACTACTTCATGTCAATATGCTTTAAAAAAAAGTAACCGCCTCTTCCCCTTCCCGTTACCATTAAAACATTTCTCCAACTTTTCTCAGCCAATAATCGATCAATTTCAAATCAGTTTCCGGCATTCTTTCTATTTTTTTAATTCTGCAGGGCAACGCACTATCAAAATTTCAAATTTTAAATTGATAATAAAATGTGAAATTTTTGAAATTTAAAATTTCGATTCTGCGTTGCCCTGCAGAATTAAAAGGTTGGTAGAATGCCGAAAACAGATTTGAAATTGATCGATTATTGGCTGAGAAAAGTTGAAGAAATGTTTCACACTATTGGCGGAACCCCCTTAAGGGAATTATAAATCAATGCTGCCACTCATTCCATCATTCGTGACCTCCCCAAATTATTATCTGGTTCTGGTAAACTCAACTTAGGGCCGTATGCAAGAACGCTCCTTTAATAAAAGGCCTCTTTAAGGGAGCTGTAAGGGATCCTTTTATTCAAGTTCCGATGCAGAGACCTCCCTTATAGAGGCTTTAAGGAACGTCCCTTTTAACTTCCTTTAACGTTCCTTTCGCGAATTTCTAATGCAGAGACCTTCCTTTAATCTGCCATACCTTAAATCGGTCTGGAATTATAAGGAAGCCTTTTAATTTAAAGGAGCGTTCTTGCATACGGCCCTTAGTCTGTAGAGAGGAGGTGAGGTGAAATCTGATGGTAGGTGCATCATAATTTCCCCCTCCCTCTTGCTGTATTCGCGGGCCCGAAACTAACAACAGAAGAAGAACAAGGACCTATATATATAGGTACATCATGGAAGAAGGACCTGCATGTTGAACAGTGGAGAAATGTTGCTGTACACTGCAAATACCGCGCATTCTGGCGGAATGCAGTTTTATAGCATTTCCAAGTCAAATTAATCCTTTTTCCAAACCAAATGAATCTTTTTCCATCCCAAAAGAATCTTTTCCAAACCAAATTAAACTTTTTCCAAATCAAATTTCAGGCGTTGTAGAAAAACGAGAAGTTTATAGCTGTAGAATGTGAAGAATTTACGATTCTTCTGTTAGATATCTTCGTTGGCTCCCGAAGATGAGGCTAATGAGTATTCATTCCAAATGCGTTTCTAATAATAATTATTAGAGGGAATAACCAGCTGGCGGGTTACCAAAAACTCGCACCTTTTTTTCTTTTGTGAGCTTCGGTTGTTTCGCCCATAGTATACGCTGCATACAGTACCTGTTGAAATTCATGTTGAACTATGGATGTTGATAGTTTTTCTGAGGATGAAATTCGCCGAACCCTCCGTTGTTGCAACCTTTCAAATCGGATTTCATCGATGGTTTCATCATGGTCGCTTAAAGGAGGAATTATTAGGAATGAATACTCATCTTTGGGAGCCTCCGAAGACATCATCTAACAGAAGAATTCTTCACATTCTACAGGTAAACAATTCTCACGTTTTTCTACAACGCCTGAAATTCACAAAAATTTCCACTGGCCTAATTTTCGCGAAAGGATTACAGTGTACAGCAATATTTCTCCACTGTTAACATGCAGGTCCTTCTTCCAAGATGCAGGTCCTTCTCCTTCTTCTGTTGTTAGTTTCGGGCCCGCGAATTTGGACAAATGCAGGTAAGTGAGGATTGTGTTATGGTATTTTAGTCTTTACTACGTTTGACACTCACCCTGCAAGGCAGGGACCCTCCTCGACATGATGTCGATTTTACTCATGGAAGTATGAATTAATGAGGAATGGACATGGGACGGAATTTGCTATTTTTGAACTCACACTCGGATTCAGCACCCTCGAGAACCCTTGGATCCCAATTTCCAGCCCCGAAACTAGAGTAGGTAGTTTGGCTGGAATGAGCAAAAGGAAAAAGCGTGTGACGTCATTTGGAACGTACCTATCTCTCTTTCACGCGAATCCTGCGTGAGAAAGCGAGAAGGCAATACGTACCACATGACGTCACATGCTTTTCCCTTTTTCACCCTGTTCTGTTCATTTCCGACCCATCATATTGCACCTTTTCAGAAAGTTCTCAGTTAGGCCTACGATTTTGGGGAATACAAAAAGGACGTCCATTCCTCATTCCTACTTCCATATTACTAGAATAGGTATTTGAGAAAAAGCGTTGCTTGAGACATCAGATATTGCATTTAGAGGTCCGCCTTAGAAGAGATGCTTTGCCTACCCTCGCACCAAAAAGTGTTGAAGAAAACAGATTTACGTTTGTTTTTGTACCACACTGAGTAATAAATTGGGTACCAGAAAACAAGGGTTACACAACAGAAAGCCGAAGGTTTCTTAAAACCTATATTGGAGGACCATAAGTTACAAAATGTCTACAGAATGAAAATATACACAGGTCAAATATAAATTGAAAACAACCAATCCACTCGCAACCACATCGAGTCAAACGAACTTCACAATATCTGTCCATAGATGAGCAGCACTATACAAAGGAACGACGCACATGATTTCTTAAACGACAATTATAAGACGAACAAAATATTCATTAACTTTCATAGGTTCTCCAAATTTGGCAAATGGGGAATTATCGTCAACTTTTTCAATTCGTATTTCTGAAGGTAATGGCTTAAAAGAAACAATAATAAAGTCGTGTAAAAAATAGTGTATCTGTAATTTTTGAACATTTATTGAAATTTTCAATAGTCATAAGGCGGGAAAGTGAGGTTGATAAGGGTGTCGTCTGTCATTGGCCAAACACTTCCAAGATGCCAACCAAACAAAACGAAAAACAATAACTCTCCAAAAACAACACAGTTCGAGTCCAAATTAATGAGAATAAAATTGACTTAATTAAATTAATTAATTTCATCATAATTTATGAGAAAATTTGTGATTAGGGGGCAAAGATGGACAAAGAAAGTAAAATCAATCATTCAATGATTGATTGAATTAATTAAAAATAATTATTAACAATAATTATTATTTAAATTATTTATTTTTCCACTGCTCCCTATGCAATCTCAGCACATTCTTTTTCGGTTGTTCTTTTAGTGTGACATAAATGAAAAGGGTATCTCAAGGGGTCTTGGAATGCCGCCTGTTATTCAAACAGCTGAGATTTTATTCCAAGTTTCCTCCACACCAGAATTGTATTCCGAATGACAATACAAAAGCAGAAAAAAAAATTGATTTTCTCATACACGATAATTCCCCATTAAATAATTGTCAAAAAATATTCATGGTGAGAACTGAAGGATTCCAACCAAAATTTTGCAAACTGAAAATAAAATTTGACATTGCGTGCATGCAGCCAAATATATTTACCTAAAAAGGAAGATTACTTTAAAACTTAGCTTGTACTTCAGTTCTTTTCGATACGAAACCCTAATTTAGAAAAATATTTCAAGTGCTTTGAACAACACCAACCTGTACCCACTAAGACTTCCCTTTCCTTGAGAAATAAGAATTTATTACCTATACTATTTTACAGTAGGGTGGGTAGGTACATCAATATACATATATTAGTAAGGTTTCACAATACACGCTACATTATTGATAAACACGGTTCAGAACTTCAATAATATTATATTGTTGAGCAGTCAACTATGTTGTGAAATAGGTAGATAGGTAAGTAACAAACTAAAACATAAGTTAGGACCATGCGACCGAGAATTGCGACGATCTTTATCATACCTACTGTAATTTCTTAATTTAGGCACACACCTAAACGTTTGGTATTGATATCGAAAGAAAAGTTGAAGACAAAATAGCCTACAAAATTCAAAAACCCACGAGTTTTGGTCAAGTATTGAGTGGATAATTCTAGAAAATAGGGCCACGTCATTTGAACTACTGCGACGTACAAAATAAACTTGACAGAAGCCTGGAATGAACAAATATCAAATGAACACCTTTACAGTTGACCAGAATAAGTTACCGACCTAACAAACATGGATATCTTAGCTGGGAAGGAATGAAATCCAAAGGAAACTAACGAAACCCCCGCTAAATAGGAAAACATTATTTATTATTTATCGAATAGGGTCATGTCATTTCTTGACGGACTTTGGATCTTTGCAACTTCACATCGCGAATGCATCATATTGCTAGGGATGGGTGATATAGTATGGATAATTCATTTCCAATATATCGATACCTAACTCTTCTGAGTATAGACATAATCGGAAATCGCCATCATGAAATCGAGATCCACCACTGAAGTGTGAAGTGAAGAGACCCTCGACCTTTCTGCCTAAGGACGTAGATATCAGACGTTCGGTGCTTGTCAATCAGTACAGAGTTTCAGAAGCCAACGAGTGCTGTCAACTGAACAGTGCCTGAGGCCTCCTACTAGAGCGAGCAAAGATGCTACCCTTTTTTTGAAGTTGGGTCGAACAAGCCCGTTTCAGTTCAGAGTTTAAAGTCACGCAAATCATCATTGGAGTTACCACTTATGTATGACTGCCAGTGACAGTGGATGAAATCAGTTATAATTTCCCAGGGCGTAGCACCTTTCAAACAACGTTCAAAATCACATTCACAAGAGGCCCGGAATGTATCACACAAACTGAGACTTTGTCATCGCCTGTTTCCTCAAAGCCACGGGGTTTGGCACCATATACCCATGAGGCTGACTCAACGGCACCAAAGAGTTTAGGTGAAGGATAGAGATGGCAGATCACCATCAGCCAATGGGAGCTTTTGAAGCAAGTTCTCCCTAAAATGCGGAGTCAGGGCAGGTAATTGTTTACTATTACTTTGTCACCTCTAACTTTTTCAGTATTTAGATATATTATCAGCAATGGACTACCAACGACAGATAAACATGTTTGAAGGGCCGGAACAACCAGATATTGCTAGTTACATGGGGTAATTCTGAGCAATTATCCGGTCAACTCCGATATCTCTCAAACTTAACCATGATATATGTAGAGTAGTAAATATCAATATTCAGACCGAAATAAGAGTCGGAAAAGGGTATAGAAATATAAAGAGATAGTATTTGAATGCCGAAAACATGTTCATAGAGTTACAATGCATTCCACTAATCTATTCAGAAGTCCCAAACAACCTGCTCATTCACGGGATAGTTTCTGGGATTGTTTATCTTTTTTGAGATGCGAGCGCTAGCGAGCATTCAGATCGCTTGACAATGCATTCCACTAATCTATTCAGAAGTCCCTTCCACTAATCCATTCCAGAAGTTCATTCCACTAATCTAATCCATTCCACTAATAATGTGTTCATACTGAAAAAGTTAGAGGTGACAAAGTAATAGTAAACAATTACCTCAGGGCAAAGAAGGGTAACCTCCAAAACTGTTATAAAACTCATTTCAAGTCTGACCTCCGTTGACGCTGTTTGGGTACCTATAAGTGCATTTAATTCCTTTAAATATTCGGATGTGAGTGGAAAAGAGCCGATTATCTGATATATCACGCCAGCTATTAAAAAATGATCAATTAGAATTCAAAAATTTTTCGAATCGGAGTTTTGATAGACTATTGATCACGGTAATATTATATCCATAGTATAACATCGAACCTGGTAGACATCACAATCCCATTCACTATCCTGGCCCATGCTCCCAAGAAGCGGAGTCCTAGGTCTATTCTCCCTCCTCTTTGATACACATCCTTTATCCTTCTTTCTAAACTCTTTGAACGGCACCAGTTAGTGGTTTCCCAACTCTCCCAAACAGGGTTGCTCGAACAATACTCGATACCACTCAATACCAGCAGCATGGATACTTTTTCAACAATATATCAATCCAAAGTATCACAATAATAAGGGTTCCGCCCTTTACGATCTAGTTCGCATCCCTACATTACTGAAAATTGTTAAACAAAAGATGGAGGAAACACCTGGTTTTGGAGTATCGCAAGAACTAAGTCAATTGTGAAGGGTCCTTGGGTTGGTTGGAAGTTGAACGTTCTAGGAATCATCCTCAACCCTCAAGGTCTGCAGAAGTAGTAATTTGTACAAGAGTTCAAGGAACGCAGTACTTATTTCTACACTTCCTACTCCATATCATGACTTTTGGCATTCATAATTACGTTACAAATCCAACATTAACGTTTCATTGAACATGAATGCCTAAAGGTGCCTGGTGAAACTCGGACCGCATGAATGGGGAACTTGCATTTTATATTTTTTCTTCTGAAAAGAAAAGACCTGAAAGGAACAAAAATGAAGGCGTTATGTGGAAAAAGTTATTTTATAAATTTAATGAATTTATTGAAATTCAGTCATTTTGAATCCCAGCCTAGACCTAACTGACATCATAAGCATGGAAGTAGGGATGTCTTCCTACTTCCATGCGGTTTCAGCTCCAGACAGAATGCCCGAACCTGCGCTCAAACTGTGGTTACTTTCTGATCAGGTTAGAAAGAATCTCGGATTTTTATTGTAAAATTTATTGATTCCATTTTTCGTTGCAACTATTCAACTTTTGCATTCAATTTGTTTATATTATCGGTTGAGGGCCTGGCGATTTTAGCGCTACCTGTCGTTTGTTTTCTTGTGTGACGTCAGTTAGGTTCTGGCGGGCCAACAGCTGTTTTGTCAAACAACTGAGATTTTCATTCGAGTTTTCTACTTTTAGAAAAAACTAAATATATTCTTTCCATGCTCCTAATCTGCTTTTCCAGCCACAAATAACAAGAAACGGGCAACCAAAGAGAACATTTCAGACCCATGCAAGTTCCTCATTAAACAATAACTCTACCATAGAGTTGAACGCCAAATTAACCATTTCCCATCAATGTACAGTGATCAGAGTCAAAACAAGAGTCGAATGAAACATTTTTACATAGTTTTGATATCGCAACAACCATAATCACTAATATTCTAACGAAATACGTATGTATGCACAAAAAATACATCAAGTTACGGGAAAAGGGTAGCTATGTAGTTTTCCATTTTATGAGACATGCATTTATGACATCATTTTTTATAAAGAGGAAACATGACTACAGACGTGTCATCGACCACGTTTTTCCGGGAAGGTTGAACCATTATTATACAAAGGTCCCAAAGATGTCAAATAGAATCCGAATACATCATATATTGTAGGTGCGTAGAGGCCCATTTCATAAGCACCACCCATTTTTGCCCCAACCAAGACATTAATACCTACTTATTTCAAACGAGGACCCCCACTTTTCAATTCAGATTTGGATTCTACGTGAAATGTCACCATGAACGTACCCCCGTTTATGTTTTCCTTTATTCTTAAAAACCTGCGTAGTTTGAGTTCAAAAAGTGCGCAAACTACAAAAAGTGGAATTTTGATAATGCATTGAATTAGAGTTACACACGTGATTCCCGGTATTTTCTAACGCTGAATCAATGGTGAAAGGAGTTTTTCTATCTGCACTATCCCAGTGGCTTCTGTAGCATGTTAGGCTTGAGAAAGGTCCCCTGACCACGTAAATTTATTTTTGAACAAAATTTATGAAAATCATGTCATTGCGTGGTAATGGAGTGTATCCGCAATGTCTCACTTTATCGAGTTTTTAGGAATAAAAAAGTTCCATTCATGCAGCATGAGTTGATGAGCGAATTTTCAAAGAATCATTAACCGATTCGGTGGATGATTCTTGTAGGAAATTTCAAGCTGATTCCGAATATACCATATGTTCCTATGTTTAAGATAGTAATTTGCACGAAAAACCTCAAAAAATGCGTTTTTTTTTTAAAGTGATTTTTGATTCAAAATTTTCGAGATTCTAACTCTTTAGAGTACTCCAAAATTGCTGGCCAACGAACTCATCCTTTCTTTTGATATTATTGACATTTTGAAATTTTTTTCGGATTGTAGCTCGCTAACAACCATGAGGGGGTACGTTTATTGTGAAATTTCACGTAGAATCAGAGTCTGAAATAAAAATGGAGGTTCTTATTTTAACCCTTTGAGTACTCCTCAAGAAATATTCGTCCAAGCAAAACTATCCCCAGGGACTCCTGACAACTATTTTGTTCAGCTCTTTTTTCTCATAGTTTCGGATGCAGAGCACTCTATTGTGCCTTACATGTACTTCTAGTCGCCGCAGGGCTCATTTGGGTTATGAATAACATCAACAGGTTGTGTTATGGTTATCAGTTTCGTGTTATCAGTCGTCCGTTTTGTCTACCCTAAGTTTACCTACTGTGTTGATTATGTTGAATAGAAAAGTGTCAACTGACGCCGAACTTCTCGAAATATTAACTCATAGTGACACTGAAAACATCGATGGAGATGATAGCAATAATTAGGGTGAAAGTGAACGACGATGAATCACGTCCCCAGCTGTAGTAGTATCGCCTCCAATGTTCCAGTACGTTTAGTATTTGCATACCTACTCAATCAACATTTTCTCATTTCAATCCTCGACAAATTTATCATTTTAAATTACACATAGGAGTGTGCTTTTCAAATGCGAAGTCTGTTTCAATGGGGAAATAAAATAAAAGGAGGCACATGTAGGAGAGTGAGAGCAGTGTTGGGCAAACGTCATTTTGCAATTACTTTTCTTTATGGTTGTAAATCAGGATCTAACCACTCAATTCCCATGTTAATCCATACTGTTGGAACCGCCTGAGTCTCTAGAATGCAATATGTCCAACGAGAATCAATAACATACGTAATTAGAGTGAATAATTACTCTCCAATTACGTAATTGTCACCTTTCTAACTACAATTGTAATTGGAACGGGGCAATTACTTATTAAAAGTGTAATTATTGGCTCTAAATACATGTCCCAACGGTATGGTTTAATAAAGAAATTGAGTGGTTAAATCCTGATTTACAACCAAAAACAAAAGTAATTGCAAAATGACGTTTGCCCAACACTGAGTGAGAGTTATGGGCCATCCTAGAGGGTAGTTTGCGTTCACGCTTGCCCGCCCCAGAGCAGCGATTCGCTTTAACTTGAGTCGTACTAAAAGGGTTAAATAAGGAAGTTGGTGTGATTAATAGAATAATTACAATGGAAAATGAAGACACGTATTTTTATTTTTTTGAAATAGGTATGTTTAGGTTTGAGAAAAAACAGGTGCGTTTGAAATGGGACACCCTGTATAGGTAGGAGTGCGAGAAAGTTTCTTAAAATATTGGCAGTGTTGAAGTAGAACGAAAAGCCCCATTTTAATATCAATGTGTAGTTTAATCTTATGAAAGTGGTGGCTCTATTCCTTCACCTTCTTCTTCAATATTGACTTAGAAACGGGCTACTTGCCAGAGTACGAATATGAGCCGTTCAAACAGGTTCGGTTCTGCTATCACCTGTCACATGAGCCAGCAAGTCCAGAGCTTCGATGGCTGGGAAATAGAGGAGAGAGTAGCGTAGAGCAGAACATGGTTCACATAAACAGGAAGTGGCTACATTAGACAGAGAATAACAATTCACACTGGTAACCACGGATATTATCCACAATATACTAAAGAAGGGGTTTCCACCCCTGAAAATATCTTCAAAATTAGTCTGAATGAAAATGGACACACATCTCTAGGGGATGAAGAAGAGATAAGAAGAAGAAAATCAGTTCTGTCCGCATCCACAATTCCAGACCAGTTGGTCGTTAGCCAATCAGATTGCAGCATGGATCCTTGAGGCTCATGCGAACCAGGCTTCAAATAAGGGACAACATGGCACAACAATTGATAGGAATTTTACAAATTCAGTAGGGAGGTACCAATTCTGCCGTGTGAATGTAAAAGACCTGACCTCCAATTTTTTCGAAATCGGGGTTTTTGGTTTTCCCCATAATTTGGAACTGCGCTTTCCACCGGTGAAGCCAAAAGATAGCAAATGGGACGGGAAAACATCGAATTTTGAACCTCAAAATTCGAAATCCCACACGTTGTGGAGGTAAGAGACCTTACAGGGGTAATTTGAAAGAGCCTGCAACACAGTGAGAAGTTTTCATGTCGCTCCGCACGGGAAATGTCGTTCAGAAATGAAAATTGTCCAATGGCTGATTAAGGACGGTTGACGAAATCGTAGCAACGAATCAATATGAAGCTGTAACTGTAGACATCATTTCTTACTATCAACTGCTTTGTTTATAGGATGGCGTAACAGGTTTTTGTGACAATTGCATAACGGGTTGTTATTTGATGTGACAAAGCAAAGAGATGAACATGTCAAAAGAAAAACACATAACGTTTACCTCAATAAACACCTGCTCCTTGCAGCCAGTTTTACAACTGTGTGAAGGTTAAACATCTGGGGGGGGGGGGGGGGGGGGGGGGGGGGGGGGTGTTCTGTAACTTAGGAGTTATCACAACTGTTGAAAACTACAGGTGGAAACGGCAGAACGACTGTGTAACAAGAGTTGTGAGAAATTATTGAGTTGGTAGTTTGGTACTCGATGTATCGATTCGAAACGATGCTCGCGAACTTATCGACTGTAAAGGTCAAAGAGAAAGGAAGAAAACATGATAATTAATGGTTCAAATCACTAAAAATTACTACAACTTGATGTGTCACGCTGATAACCCAATACAAATGCTCACATTATCGGCAGTAAATAATGATAATCCAAGATAACTTGATTCAGTCACCTAACCTCATCTCGACAAATCTCACCACCTCCCGACATGGTCACAAGATTTACAGCTTTTGTCGATGTTGCTTCCTTACAGAACACCTCGCGGGCGAAACATGGCGGTGTTTATCACCAAGTTAATAACTCAACTGTTGTTACCAACAGTAGTTTGGCTTACGGACCCCCCCCCCCCCCCCCCCCCCCCGATCTCAAAAAGAACCTTGCAAGGTGTTTTACCTCAACATTGAAGGCCTCAAAATTGGACTTCAGGCGTTATGTCAGCAAGTGTAGGTGAGTCAGCTGATGCCCCACATCTGATGTTCTCCCTCCAAAAAAGTGGTTGGATGAGGGAGGCTGGCACAAAAACAGCTGGTCTATGCATTACATCCAGTACTGGTGTTTTGGGGGGAAAATTTCCCCCCAAGAGAAGAGTTGAAACAGGCCACATGAGAGTCGTGAAACCAACAATAAACATCCTAGCGACTCAATGGATGGTCATAATCTCATAAGTTCCAAAACTTTCATTTCTCTGACGGATTTTTGATGACAGGTCTTTCACCTTCACACGGCAGTATTCGAAGTGTAGCTTTTTTTTGGAGAGACACCACCTTATACAACTTTTAACCACTCTAGAATTATCCTGGGCATTCAAAAAATCGATGCAAGAAGCCCATTTGAGAATAGGATATAGCTACAATACACTCTCCTATAATTATGAAAGGAGATTAATTCGAAATATGTATTGAGTGTTTACAGTTAACAAGAATCTAAATATTCAGTCACATGAACAAAATTTGCGAGTACATGATGTGAAAATAAAAATGATTGCGGTTTATTGCAAACTACTACAATGATGGCAGTGAAATAGTAAAGGGGAATAATGTTGAGGCAGTGGCTTTCAATAAAGCCGAATGGAAATCACCAAATATGATGGTTAGGTTTGTACAGAACAATCATCAATTCTTCTCAAGTAGGTAGGAAAGATGAGACCCATAATCAAAAACATCGCTCGATGGGGCTCTTTTGAAACTATCTGTTCAAAAGGCAGAAAACCTTCTTCACTGTATGTCTGCAAATCCGTAACCTTGGAATTAAACAATTTCAGCAGTACCTGATACAAAAATTCCGGAATTCATGCAGGTTGGCTCCCCTATGAAATTCATCGCAGTTAGACCAACGTAATCCTTTGTGCAAGTGAAAGAACAAAACTCGACAAAATAGACGAATTTTGAGAAATGCCGCAACACGAGAGTAATTGTATAAAGTGTAAAGGAGACGATTTCCAAAGACGTCTGGATGGAAGTGTGAACAGAGCACACGTTGAGTCAAGTGAGATTCAATGAATTCATCTGCAATTGGTAATCCATTGAATTCAAGATTGATGATTGATGATTGATTCAAGGATTGAGAAGGGGACGGTTAACAGCTGGAGTATAGAGATTCTCAGCTTAAATGGCAATTTTTCAACGGCGCACAGTGGGGCAAAATGGCAATTTTCCGGAAAAAACTAAGCTCCGCTCCACATAAATAGGAAATTTTGCGCTGATTCCGAATATACCCCATGTTCCTATGCCTAAAATAGCGAATTACGTAAACCTCAACAAACCTAGAAAATTCACGTTTTTGACCATTGGAACCTCCCAAAATTATTTTTACATAAAAGAAAAATTAAAGACTTGAGACTTCTGAGTCGAATGAGACCAATGCCAGGTCACCAACAAAGTAACCATGATTTTTGGTTATTTTTAAAAGTTTTCATGTTTCAGTCGCTAACACGAAAAAAGTCGAGAAAACGGAAAACTTTGAAAAATTATCAACAATTATGGGTACTTAGTTGGTGAGCCAGCGTTGGTCCCATTCGACGCAGAAATCTCAAGTCTTCAACTTTCCTTGCACACAAAAATGATTTTGGGCATTTACAATGGTCAAAAACGTGAATTTTCTAGGTTTTTTGAGGTTTACGCAGTTAATTCGCTATTTTAGGCATAGGAACATGGGGTATATTCGGAATCAGCGCAAAATTTCCTATAAATGTGGAGCGGAGCTTAGTTTTTTCCGGATCCGCCCCACTGTGCGGCGGAACTATGCAGTGTTTTACACTACAGCAACTGAGAGTATGGACTATGGACAGAATCTTGCATCATAACCACGTCAGATGAGAAAAATGTCATAGAATGAACTTAACCATTGGAATATTGAATATCCGCTTCCAACCGCTTGAATATTGATTGAGTATTTTGCACTAGTTGCAAACTATCACGCCCGCTGGACACAGGATGTTACATTGTGAGGCTGGGTTGGCAACTGAATAGTTCGAAGACATTCAGATTAACCTGTACACTAGTCCTACAGTGTGTCGAGATGAATAAAGCAGTTCCTGTCAGATTACGGCAGTTCAACATTGTCAGAGGTGGTTCCTACTAGTGGTGGGCGTTATTGATATTTTCAAAAAAAGAAAACTGGCTGTTGGTTGGGAAAAAATAATTGTTGTCGAATAACAGCGTTGTATCAAACAATGTGATTATGGTGAACTTGCATGGTTATTTTTGCTTCCT
>JAEMON010000002.1:45517012-45545528 GCA_030264115.1 Lygus lineolaris | reverse complement strand
CACCCAACTTGGCAGACGTTTTATTATGGTTATTAATTTGAAAGATCTTAGTGAGGGCTTTCCAAAAAGGTGCTATATGAGGGGTATCCAACGATTAAAGTTACCGAAAATGGGTTTTGTAGTTTGAACCTAACTGACGTCACTGACCTGCCTGCCTGGGTGGGCCCCCCCTTTTGTGGAACCTAAATGATGTCACGCGCTCTCTTTCAACCCATTTTCTGGGCAAAACAGCCATAATTTCAAGCCGAAAATTGGCGCCAGGGGATTGTGAAGGGCGCTGAATCAGATTTTGAGGTCCAAATGCAAAATTCCTACCCATGCAAAGTTCCCCATTCGGTTATTAGATTAGCATACACCTCCGTGACAACAGGCCACTCTATGCTTGAGGAACCCCCCCACCATAGTCCTCACCTTACCATTGGAAGAGAGTTTTAGACAATGGTGCAGTTGCGTTGATAATACAATGCCCTGAATGGAAGACGAAAACGTATTTTGATAACATAACAGGCCATGTTTGAAAACGGGAAGTTGAAACAGCTACACAAGACGACAGAAATAACAACACAATAATTTTAACTTGTGACACAACCAACGACTGCAAAGACAGGCAACAGTTGAAGAGTGTCAAAAAACTATGGAAGTAGGAAGGATCTATCCAAGGAACAACGGAAGTAGTCTGGAAGCTTGTGGAAGCAGCCCTCCAAAGAGCTACAAGGGGGGGGGGGGTGAGAGAGCTGTAATAAGGGTTTAGCCCTCGCCTTATCCCTTTCGTAATACCCCCTGAGGGCCTGTGAATCCCTGTTATTGCAGTACTTTTTCCCTAAGAAAGTACACCATAAGAGAGTCGGACACCAAGGGAGAGCCGATTATCAGAATAGTATTGAACACAACGTCAAATGCAAAGTCAGGAACTTGGGATTGTGATGAACACGAGCAATCTACGATTCCAAACCCCCTTATCACTTGCATTATAGTTAATAGGATAATTAATTGATCGTGCACCTTGTTTATAAAAGTACAGACAATGAACTCAGTAAAACGGTAACTGAAAGAAAGTGCAACCTTCGTCATCCACCAGGAAGGTTTCTAGAAGGGAATCTTCAATCAGCTTCTATTATGTGTGAATCCAGAAGAATTTTCGAGCGTCAAGAGTAGCTACTGGTATTAAGCTGAGACCACATGTAGGACAGCGTGAGTTTGCTGTACCGATGGGCACATTTCAGATTCTGTGAGTTTCTTCCAGTTAACACGAAGCGCCACCCATTTGGACAGGAACCAGAGTACCTTCTTTTTGCTCCATAGCAATGGAGCTCCTTTCCATACAGGTGCTATTAGTGGGGTATCCGATGATTGGAAGTGAGCGAAAACGAATGCCGTAAACAATATACAGATGACGTCACCCATCCCAGGGGGCCACCCTCTGCTCCACAGAACAGATGACGTCCTGCGTGATTTTCTCACCCTATTTAAAGCCTACCCAATGAAATTTTGAGCTGAAATTATACTTAACTAAGAGGTTTTCAAGGGTAATGAATCCGAATTTGAAGTCGAAAATGAAAAATTACGACACACTGGAATTTTCCATTGTATGATGATTGGTTCTCAGTCAGTGAGCCAAATTTCAGGATCAGGGTTGTGCACAGACTGTATACCGGAACAAAGATGTACGACGAAGTCCGTTCAGGGTATGGCTTTACGAGAAAATCTCGAGTCTACGGCACATTATCATGAATGAATTCCACAAAGAACTGCCTTAATCCAAAGTTTTTCGCTCATATGTCACGTTCAGGTAAGAAAATCAGCATTAAACGAATTAATCAATCACTATCATCATCATCACTAGTCACAGTTCATTTCATCCAAGAGTATGCTCAATCATAATTAAATTACAAGAAACATTACAACTAGGTACTACAAACTATTCCAATCAAGTCCGTGGAGCATGAAGCATCAAATTAGGGTTTTATCAATCCCTCACAGTTCATCTTATATAAAATACAAGGAATGATCTGGAAAACGAGTTAAAAGAAAGAAGAACACGCAATAGTAGAGTTAAATACTTATGTAGAATTTGAGAAAGAGCAGATTAGGAGCTACGGGAATCGGGACTGCGCGGGTCGATACTCCGCGTGTCAGTGTCAGTTTGACTTCCTTCGGAGGATGCACTGCTGGAGGCGTCTGATGCAGTGCGTTTCTTGGCTTTATACTCTGTAATGACGACCGTCACGTTGTTGACTGTGATTTCGTCCGTCTGGGCAGAGCTCCGGTCCACGTTTTTCAGCCTGGGAGGCCTCCAGGTCTTCTTGGACGACTTACCCCCACTTCCCCGCTTGTGCTTGTCGTCCTTGGAGCCCTCTTTCTTGCTTTTGAAGGGGGCTGCGGTGTACTGTGGGACGGCCTGCTGAGCGACCAGTTGAGTGTTGATGCGAGGTTTCCTCGTTGAAGTTCCTTTCCTGACGTCGCACATGAGGCATTTAAAGGCTTCTGCCGTGTTTCTATAAGTGCAGACGCTACAATCCCAGTAGTTATCCTCCAATACTTTGGCCTGCCGTTTGGTCCTGATAAAAGTACACCACAATGCGCTCTTCAATAAATAATTAGCATCATCATATTATATTATCATAATGAAATGTTAGAATATAGGTAATACATAGGCAAGTATGACAGAGATTGTAGTCTTGGGAAGGCTGGTATTAGGATGGGCTCTTGATGATATCTATATTTTACAGCAATGACGTAGTCTAAGGGTCTGGGTCTGAGAGGAGGTTTTAGCCTTAAATAAATAAATGACCCACAAAACCCAATGTAAACTACTGCTACTTGGAAATGAGGGCAGGGCGAATAACATCAGTTCATAATAATTAGCATAATCATATTATCAAAATGAAATGTTAGATCAGAGTAGACTCTTCGGAAGTCTGGTATTAGGATGTGTTCCTGATGATATCTGCATTTCACAGCACTGACGTAGTACAAGAGGGGATTTTGGACTTGAGCCCAAGTCACACTGGCGTCTCAGCATTTGCAACCAGGGATGCGAACGCCAAAAAATGGAAAGGTCTGAGGGATAGTCAAGAAGACTTTGAGATGCTGTCGTCTAACAGTTGGACTTAGGAAGATGGATTGCCGCGTTCAAGTGGCAGTGGAGGACAAGAGGTAGAGGAAGAAGCGCTAAGCAGCGAGAAGCAGTTTCATTGGCTCTCCCCACAGTCCTCTTCATCCTTCAGTGTGTGAGACACCAATGTGATGAGGGCTTAGGTTGGGTTCCTGATTTCATCTACATTTCACAGCAATGAAGAAGGTAGAAACTTCAACTGCTTCAAATACTAGAGATTGAGTTCTGGTTGTTTTATACTAAATTCAACTCCCTAGTTGAAAGGCTTGATGTACTTTTTTTTCAGGGGTAATTGCTTATATTTTGCTATCATCTTGACACACAACTCAGCTTCCCGTATAACTACAGCGGGCTAGAGAGTTGTTGATTTAATTGAGCTTTCTGCATAGTAATAACTAATTAATTAATAACATATTAATTAGCTCCGTAAGGAGCTAAGAATGGATTGTAGGTACGTAAAAACCATCGCAAAATTAGTGCTAATATCCTGATATTTCATTCTGGGATTAAGGTTGGGTTCATTCGGCTTTAAGGTGAGTTTCCTGAGGCTGAGCCTCATTATTCTCTCATGAGGTGATGAAGTCACACGCCTTTTTCTTCCCCAGTTTCACCCACTTCCGTTCATCAAGTTCCTCAGCCCCATCTCATTAGATGCCCTAAAGCCGCCTCTGATTGAAAGCACAATAGTCTGGCTGTAAGGTCTAGTTAAATGGTTTCCGTAGTTTCTTTCCCAGCATGAATTGGTACAATTGATTAGAGGAACACACAAATAATGAGTCTGTGATGTTATGTTCTCCCCTTCATCATCTTCAAGCGTCACAGGACTCCAAAGCATCATTGTGTAGAGCAGGAAGTACCAACTACATAATATCTACTCAGTCCTATTGTTCCTAGAGTACATAATACGATAAATACATGCTGGTACATTAAATTCCAAGTGAGGATTCAGTTAGATGACTGTTTGAATGAACTTGGATAAGAAAATAAATCAGTGTTGCCAGTCACCATCCAACAAAAAAGGGGAGAGTTGACCATAAAAAGAGGTACCTAGAAGGGGGTAACCTGAAATATAGAAAAAAGCCTAATTTTTGGGGGAGGGGAGAGATATTCAATTTTCTTCTGGCGCTCACAAATTGATTAATATTCTGTAAGATTGCCTCCTACAAGTAGAAGTCGGTTGAAGAATAGTGAATTCCCATCAAAATAGGAAAGAAGGGTACCCACACTGTTGGAGGACTACAGATAGTTTATATAGCAAGGAAGTTGTCTGCATCTGCTGTGTGAAGGAGTGTTGTCTGCCGAAAGTGCACTCTTTGCACTGAGTAAGACATTTTCCGAACTATTGACAAACATATTTTTTGGTGGACATCCTTGGGATTTTTCGGTTTTATTGAGATGTTGACGTTGTTTTTAGCACGAAATGCTGGTTAAGCACAAAAAGGGGTAAAAAGAGAGGGGCCCTTAATCGAAAATGAGTATTATTGGCATCCCCCCAAGGTCTTGTGGGTTGGTGGTATTGAGGACCTAAAAGAGGGATAAATACCCATAAAGAGGGAACTCTGGCAACATTGAAATAAATCAATAAACATAGTGACTGCACGGCTGAACCACGGTCATCCTGATAGTCCTGGAGCCAGGGCCGAAATGAGGTCACGATCGCAGGCGAAGGTTTGACGATTGCAATAGCTTCAAAATTTTAGTAATGCGAATTTTTGTAAATTTTCTTTATGAAATCCGTTTCAGACCATTCTAAAACGATTCCTGGAATTTAACAATTTTTTATTGTGGGGAAAATCGATGGGGACGGTTAAGGCAACGGCATATTGTTGGCAGACACAGCTCAAAATGTTGGTACACCATGGGAGAGTGGTTTGCCAAACTTTGAAACCCCCTGAAGTAGTTCAAATTTGGAACGAAAAATGACAATTTTCGGAAAATCGTGCAGATCGTGAGCCAAAATATCAGGCCTCCTAAAGTAAGTACAATAATTTACGCTGAAAAATGGCAATTTTATCATTTTAGTCTGCCGGGTGTTAACAACAGCATTTAAATGGCAGACAAAGCCCATTATTCTTAGAATAGCATATATACTTTCATGGTTGAAAATTTCAAGTGGCCTAAATTAAACCCTCAAAATGGCAAATTTTCAAATTGAGTCTGCCGGGGGTAAACACCGGATGGGAGGAGGCAGACATGGTAAAACATTCATCTTTTGGCTCAAAGATTCCATTTTTTTACACACCATGCAGCCTGTGATCAGTGCCAAAAACGCGTTTTTGAACTCAACATGGCCTGTATTTTGAGAAAATGGCATCAAACCTTCGCCTGCGATCGTGACCTCATTCCGGCCCTGGCTCCAGGACTATGAAGAAGATAAGACAGACGGAAAATGATGAATGCATACCTGTTAGGGCTCTTTTTGTTATCCATCACCGAGAGGACGTCCTCTCAAGTCCCGGGTGAAAACTCCAGCGTATGCCTCACTCTGTCTTCTACGGAAAATCAGACGCCTCAACTCCCTGATAAACTCAAACTGACTCAACCCTTCGGTTGGAAATAGCTCAGCACCAACAAATTACGCACCTAAAAGGAACAAGAGCGAAGCTGTTTCAGAATATTTATAGACCTATCGAAAACATGCGTAGAATATCAATCTCACACTACACGTTAATATGCAAGAAATAGGTACTTGTACCCACTTAAATGTAAAGCAATAATAGGTATTTCAAAAAACGCTCACCTCACTCACCATAAATGTTCACAGACAAAGCCGTCAACAGATCAAAACAGAAACCACAGAGCAATCGGTTGTTGTTACAAGGGCGAGAGAAATTAATTTCCCTAGTCCCAAAACTGCAGCGAAAACCCTACTAATTCAAACATTAGGAAATGAAACATTCTAACGCGTCATTACCATTCAAAGATACGTAGATAATAATAAAAAGGATCAGAAACTGGGACACAATAAACCAAAATGCTCATAAAACGAATTAAAAAGCCAACCATTCCAACCAAAGTACCAAAGAAACCTATATAAATAATCGTTTTTGCGAAAAGCTTTGTGAATCATGAAATCGAATTTTCGAATCAACACGGCTTTGAGCTGATAGCCGTACATTTCCAATTGGTTTTTGTAAACAAAAACGGTATATTAGTTGATATCCTTATATTTCTAGTTGAAATGTGTGGATCAGAAGCTCGCAATTAGATCATAAATCCTTATTTATTAGGAAGTCGACCATGAGATCGTACATTTTTCAAGTTTTTTGGACCCGATGAACATGATATTATAATATCTGAATATTACTAAAAATTAATGTCAATATTTAAAACTAAAATGGTCTGAGGTTCAGTTGAGATGAATTGTTTAGTGTTGGCAGCATTGTTGAAGTTGTTGCCCAACTTCTGATTTCCTTTTTCTTCAGTCTAATCAAAATGGCGACGGGGGACTCTAAAGCTCCCCTTCGTCAAGTGAAAAGAGTTCAATTTGGAATATTATCTCCAGATGAAATCGTAAGTTTTATGATCAATTCAATTTATTATAATCTAATGCTTGTTTTTGAACGGCATTTGACTCTTGTACCCCCCAAAATTCCCCAGTTCCGGATGACCCACTACCTCGACTTACAACCTTGCATCCTTATGGTGTTCGCTCAACGCGATGCAGTTTACAACGCAATATTTCACAATATTCAGGCCTCCGAATTGAAGTTTTTCCATCAAAAAGCACTCAGGGTTCATTCCAGATCCAATTGAATAATTTCCATATTGGGGTTTCCACGGTTATTGTATTACAATCCGCATGTACAGTTCGCTTCCAATCGCACTTCCTTGACTTGAACTCCCATGTCCTCGAGTGGCATGGCTGCTCGTCCCCTCGGTGGCTACGGATGATAGCTGTCTACTTACCTTTTTTGTGCGAAATTGTATTGTCTAAGTACCTATTTGCGTCCAATGATTAGTAGATACTTAATGAAATTGTTAGTTTTAGTTTTTAGATAGGTAGGTATGTGCATCATCGATCATCTCATATTTGATCCGTAGGTAAGTAGGTACTTTCCATTTCGTAGGAATGGGATGTCACCAAGTTTTGAGTACCTTGGGCTCCACTCTTCAAGTAGTATTTTTTATTCAATCTGTGTATGTACTTCATAATGAAGAAAGAAGTTGCATAGAATGGAATTTCCGGAGTTCCCATTCGAAGATACTTACCTACCTGACTACATATTATGGAAGGGCAGGGCGAAGCCACTTGAACATCAATATACCTACAGTACTTGAAAAACATTATTTTAACGATTTTCATACGTACAGATGAAATTGTATCAGGGTTTCAGCTTACTAATTTTCGTGGTTGGTAGAAATACTTCAGTCGATTTCTAGAAAGTAAAACTGGCTTCAGTTCAGCTTTGGAGCCTGATACTAACAACCTTAGTGCTAACAAACAAAAACTGACCGCTCCAATACACTTGGTTAAGAGATCTAATCTAGGTACCTACTATTTTGGGTAGATTTTTTGCAACAGTATACAACATGACAATTAGTGAGGTGGTACTTACGACTTACTTATGTAAGTAGGTACTTTCCAATCTATAATAACTATATTTAATATATTATTTAGTTATATCTAAAAACTAGTTAGTATCTTGTTTTGGGAGAATACTATTATTTATAGATGAGTTGTTTCTATTTGTAGTAAGTAACTTACATTAGAGTAACAAACATAATATACCTAACATCAGAATAACTGAGTACTGTAGAGTACTGTGTTCCAATAATTATAACTATAAATTGTATCTAACATTTTTTAATTGCTTGGTTGAATCGAACTCAGTTCGTCGGGTCTTCTCGTTTTCAATTGGTTTTATTCCCAATAGTCAGCTATAACTCCTCAGCCGACTATAACTTCTCTCCTCAAAAACCTACATATTGTTTTATTGATGAAGTGATTTAGTGAGTTCCTAGTTGATAAATTAACTTTTTTCGAACTAGTGTTTTATCGAAGTAGGAATCAAGATATTACCCCAATTTTTTAGCAAGTTACTCTACGTTGCTAAAAAAAAAAAAAAAAAAATTGGGGTGGTGTTTTATAAAATCATCGTAAATTTTGGTTCCCATGTAACTTTATGTGATTTTGAGATAGCTGGAAGCGCTTCCTTGGGGTTTCTAAGAAGGTTTCTAGTTTTTGAATAGGTTCCAATTCTTTATTGTGAAGCAATCTTATTCTTCAACGTACTTACCTATATTTTATGACACCTACAGGGGGTAGGTAACTTCAGTTAGGTTCAAATTAACCCCTTGGGAGCCCTTCCCCAAGCGCCCTGCTGAATCAGATTTTGAGGTTCAAAATGCGAAATTCCTACCCACGCAAGTTCCCCATTCCTTCATGTAGTACCTCTAGTTTATTTATATGGGTGATATTCAGCTTTCCCCAGGTAGTAACGCGGTAGCTGAGGATGTAATATAGTTCCAGTGTTCTACTATTCCTAGTTTATAAAATGTAATGTAATGTTCTTAGGATTTGTGGCGATTTTCGATTAGGTATAATTTAAAAGTTCGACCCAAGCAGCATGAGTTGCTGAGCGAATTTTCAAATACTAGTTTTAACCGATTTGGTGGGTGGTTCTCTTTTCGAAATTTGTTGCTACCTATACCTACTGTAGAGATATGTTCTTTTCTATGAGGTAGTAATTTACAATAAGGATGGAACATCGATGTTGACATGGAAGTCGCCATCGACGCTTAAACATCGATGTCAGGAAAACATCGATGTGTCGATGATTCGTCGAAGTTTCATGGACTTTTTTTAGAAATTCTTGCGAAAATTAGCCTACCATCAAGGGAATTGCTGTAAATTGATTGGACTGCTAATATTGCCAAAAAAAAACATCCACTCTCTTTGCGCTCAACCTTCTTCTCACCAATTTATTGAACCAGTTTCAATAAACTTTGGTTAAATCGGCCCATAGAAGTCATATAATAGATAGAATTGCCTATTCAAACTTACCAGTGTAACATCCTCATGAAATCCGAGATGTAGCATGTAGGTAGCTGTGTCACACAGCCTGTGTGGTGCGTGTGCAAAGAGTTTTGAATAGTCAATCCCTTATTCTAAAATCATTGGCTGTCTGCCACTATGCCAGAAGAATCCTACAGCAACAATACTCACAACTATAATCACTTGCTATTTCTCTATCGAAATCCATCCGTTTATATTACAAACACCGTCCGTTTATATTATTCACTTCAAAAATTATAGGTCACCGAAGTTTTTTTTTTCTTTCTTTTCACTGAAGTAGAATATCAGCTATAGAAATAGGTATTATTTGCTGTTAGAAAGGAAGAAAATGAAACATCGAACCTCGAAGGAAATACATCGATGTCTCGATATTATCGTTATGTAATCATCGATGTTAAAAACATCGAACATCGAAGGAAATACATCGATGTTCCATCCCTAGTTTACAGCAAAAGTTGCATTCATGCTGCATGAGTTGATGAGCGAAGTTTCAAAGAATAATGTTAATCGATTTGATGGGTGGTTCTTATAGGAAATTTCACGCTATGTTTACGCTATGTTCCTATTTTTAAGATGGTAACTTGCACAAAAAATATGTTGTTTGGCGATTTTTTATTCAAAGTCGTTGGGTCAGATATCGTCCGGAGTGATATATATTATAGTACTTATATGAAAAATTGTACACTTCTGGAGTCGTTTTAGAATGGCCTGAAACGGATTTCTATGGAGAAATGTTTTAATAAATTATTATTTTATTTCACTTGCAGCGACGTATGTCAGTCACGGAGGGGGGGATCCGATTCCCCGAAACGATGGAGGGAGGACGTCCCAAACTCGGAGGTCTCATGGACCCTCGACAGGGTGTCATCGACAGGCTCGCCAGGTGCCAAACCTGCGCAGGTAACTTTGCATCCTTCATATTCCTTATCCATAGAAAGACGATGGAAATCAATCTATTTTACTGGGTACTGATCAGGGTTGGTACTGTTTCAAACATTTTTTTCAAATATTTGTTTTAAACAGTGTTTTAAACACATTTTCTGGAAAAAGGCCGACTTGTCATTCCGCGTTATCTCGAGACTGAGCAGCGGGACCTGGTTGTCCAAATGCAAACCTCACCTTTCACTCGATCAGACCGAGTTGGTCATCGCCCGTTTAAAACATTGTTTAATACTTTTTAAACATGCCCTTCGTGAGTTGTTTCATACTGGGTCTGTAGGAGGAAAATGACATTGACCTCATGAGGAATGAGCAACAAAAAACATAATACGTACAATAGACGTCCATCGCCATTTTCCAGTAGTCAAAATGACAAGTTAGATACCTACCAGCTACCACCAGCCTGGAAATTCTCGGAAGTAGAAATGAACTTGGGTTTGTTCCTTTGTTCGAACTTCTGGAGTTTCGGAGAAATTTACCGATAGGCCATTTTTTCATTTGAATGGTGAATTCGCTATAAATTCTCCTCACCGTTCTGCGAAAGTCAACGCATTACGTACTCCCTGAATATTTTTTCTTGTTCCTACTTCCTATTCCTAATCATTCCTATGAAATTCGTAGTCATTTTTACTATGAATCCCTTTCTTCTTCATTTGGTTGAGAATTCTGGATCTTCCCCTGAGGAATCCAGTTGCGTTTTGACTGCCGTTCCGTAAATAGGTAGGTACCATGTCTTCGGCTAGTGGGAGGAAGAAAGATGTTGTGTGGGACAATTTTGAGGAGGTACCACCTTTGGGAACCGGTCCGAAATTCACGCGAGTGATCGGGGTTTCTCAAAATTAATTTTCATTTTCAACAATTAATGTCGTAGGTAGTTTATTACTACATTCAATTGTACTAAAAATATTCAGCCATGGTTTAAAAAGAAAAAAATCGGATGGTTTCTTTCTCAGCCCTGTTACCTAAAGCACTATGTTTTGTGCCAATGTTTCGTATATACACACAAGCTGCTATAGTGCTTGATCTTTAAAAACTTGTTTAAACAATGATTAAAACAGTTTTAAACAGCCTAAAAAACCTTTGTCTCACAGAGGAAAAAAAGTTTTAAACTGTTTAAACAGGGTTTTTTGTATTTAAATGAAAAAAAACTTTTTTCAACCCTGGTACCTACTGATCATGCATGGTTTATGAACTCAGTACCTTTTCTTAGAAACATGTAAAAACAAGAAAAAAACAAATTCGTCCCAAGACACACCGAATAGTGTGTCACTCCTTCTTCAAGTCGGTCGAAAAGCTAAACAAAATGTACTCGTATACCTACCTATTACCGTTGTCCAAAAACGTAGATTTCACTACATTTGAAAGCAATGTTTGAATATTCGAATTCCAAAAAATCGTGATTCCAATTTCGTAACTGAAGGTAAAACCGCGATTTTACTGGTCTTAATAATAATGGACTAGAATGTGAGTGTTAAGAACAAATTTCTGCTTCCTCACTACTGAAGGTAGGAAGCTATCTATTCGCGAAAGAAATGAAAAAAAAAAATAAAAAAAAATACTTAGCCAAGTATAAATGGCTTAGCTTTCTCGCGTCCAAGTAAATTTGAAATAAAAAATCGTGCGAGTTCATAACTCTCACACAAGTCATACATTTTTATTCAATGTACCTAAGTTCCTATATATTTTCATGGGAGTCATTCTGGGAGTTCTGGAATTCGAGTTCAGTTCTCCATTAAGGCTTAAATATGTCGTGGAGGCTTAAACATAACTGTTGGTTCTGTTAATGTTTGTAAGTTTAGACAAAATGTCAACATACTCATGAACGAAATTTACGTTAGCGCATGCGTAGAGCGAACCGTTGATTCAATCAAGAAGTATCAAGAAAATATAATTAGAAACGCAATTAGGATTTTTTCTCCTCTACGATTAATAATTTCCTTTCACGGAATGCTTTTAAATAATTATTATGTTTACAATATTGTGCTTTTCTCTTCCAGGAAATATGTCCGAGTGCCCCGGACATTTTGGACACATAGACCTTGCGAAACCAGTTTTCCACGTTGGTTTCGTCACCAAAACCATCAAAATCCTCCGATGCGTGTGTTTCTACTGTTCCAAGCTTTTAGTTAGCCCCGTGAGTAACGACAATCGCTACCTACTTAACGATCGCTAGGTAACCGTCCTCTTTGCATGAAGAGCGAAAACTCAGAAATGGCAAGAACTCTGGAAGCTTGTAATGTGTTGATGGTTTCATTTCGACAAAACGAATTTGTTATTTTGAAATCATAAGCTAAACTTGCTAGTTTTGATGGTTACAAACCGAAACGCGATTGTTCACGTCAGATGGTGGAAAAAGCGCTTCTTTATAAACTTCAAAATGTTCCTGTCTCATTTCACGTTGGGTCCCTTATTTTTCCAACTATACCGGCTATTTCTCAAATTTATCATCGTTTGGCGTTCGCACCACCAACAGTTGAGGGCCTAAAAATATTAAAGTAGTTAATGTTAAAAGGGAGAGGAACGCTTTGAGTCAGTAAAGACGCACTTTTGATTCCAAATGATGGTGGTTCTTCGTAGCCGTGATATTGATACTTTTTGGGTTGAGAGTGACAGTAAATCATAGGTTGTTCTCTCTTTTGTAGATTTAATTCCAGCCGGTTTCGCTTAGGTATCCAAGCTTCGGCAAAGAATATTGAATATAATCATGAAGTATATTTATAAGGTGTGTGGCTGGTTACCATCTCAAAATTAATGGGGAATTATTGTGAATAAGACAATCGAATTTTCTTTGCCTTTGTATTGTTATTTGGAATAAAATAACACTGTTAGTACAAAGAAAAAAATTCGTTCTGGTGTTGAAAAAAACTTGGAAAAAATCGTTTTGGTGTGGAAAAAAATGTGGAATAAAATCTCGGCTGTTTGAATATCAGGCAGCATTCTGAAAGCTCTCAAGAAACCCTTGACAACGTCACACTAAAAGACCTGAACTGAAAAATAAGGCGCTGAGATCGTATCGGGAGCAGTGAGAATAGGAATAATTAGAAAAATTAATTAATAATAATTAACAATTAAGTAAGCAACTGAGGGACTGGTCTTCCTGACAGAAGAATGCCCCAGCCAAAGCCATTTGCACAGGTTTAAGGCTGTCGATTTGTTGAAGATGTTTGTTTGTTTTATCGTTAGATGATTTTTTTTTGAATAAATTAATTAAATTAAAAAAATTAAGTAATTCAATCAAGTTATTAATTAAGGAAATTATATTTTCACTAATCAGGAGCCCAAACAGTGTTGGGCCATGTGTTGCGTTTTGTTTAGTATTCATCTTGGACGGGTTTGGCCTATGACAGACGAAACCTTTTTTGGCATCATCTTCCTGATAATAAATATTTCAATACGTTTTCTAAAATCATCACTTCATTATTGTTTCTTTTGGGCCATTATCTTTTAGAGAAAAATTTGATGATAATCTTCCATTATTATTCTATTTTCGGTTTCAATTAAATGTGTTAAGTGGGATACGCTTTTGTTGGGATTTTTCCTGTAAAATATGCAAATTGAGAACAAGGGTATTCAGTAGTAACAGTTTAGTGTTGGTCGCTTGAGATAATACGCTATGAAACAGGTGTCGCCATAATCATGTGAAAGAAGCAGTTTTGCTACCAACTGACCAGTGCTATATTGTGGATTTTTCTTACTCATCCATCGCATTTCTGTTATTCAGGGTCATCCCAAGATCAAAGAAATCGTCATGAAGACGAAGGGTCAGCCCAGGAAGCGGTTGACGTTCGTGTATGATCTTTGTAAGGGCAAAAACATCTGTGAGGGCGGTGACGAAATGGATATTGCCAAGGAGCAAATGGATGGACAACAACAGGTAATTTCTCAGACAGCTTCTATTTTGTTTAGTTAATTTCAGGCTTTTGAGCTTATTCTCAGGCTAGAAAAGCTTGCGGAGAGAGGAGGAGTAGTTGGTAGGAAGAGCATCTCTATGATATCAACATTATCACTAAATGGAAATTGTAGGATGTCTTGGCTGACCATGAAACTGGCATATCATTTCATTGCTTGAATTTTGTGGTGAACAGTCATACAAACTTAAATCCGTGAATTGGAAAGAGATTTGCGTCTACACTGGGGGAAACAGGCAATGGGTAACTTTCATGGTAATTTTTAATTTTGTAATTTGAAAGATCCTTATGAGGGCTTTCCAAAAATGTGCTATATAAGGGGTATCCGACGATTAGAAGTTACCGAAAATGGGTCTTTTAATTTGAACCTAACTTACGTCATCTGCTATCTTTCAACCCATTTGCTGGGTAAGCCAGCCGTAATTTCAAGCTGAAAATTTTCACCAGGGAGTTTTGGAGGGTGCTATGCTAAGATTTCGGGGTTCAAAATGCCAAATTCCTACCCAAGCAAGATCCCGATTCCAATGACCTTGATTCCTCCATACGAAAGATAGCTGCTAAAGAAATGTCTACTTCGTAGATCTAGTTATAGGGGAAGTAGGAGGTAAAACGTAGTTTAAAACGCTTTTTCAACATTTTCTCCAAAATGAATTTGGTGCAATTCACTTCTTATTCTAGGTTTAAGTTTATCAAATGCCCTCAATCTCCCAGAAAATACTTCTATGGCAGTATTCAGCAGAAAAACACCCTAAAAATAGCAATACAAGTAAGGGAAGTAGTGTGAAGCGTGTGTTTCACAAAAAAACAGTTTCGTCGAGATCGAAGACATTCTGTCTCATTATTGATGAAGCTGTTAGTTTTTGGTTGAGAAGGTGGATGTACCTGTCAGTTTACCTCTCGATCGTGAAAGTTCAGAAGGTGGTGAGAAGGTAGTGATGTGCTGATTGTATTAGAACAACCGCCGTCTTTACTTGGCCTAAATATCGCATCTGTACATTATTTGCTACGTCCAAACCTCGTTAGCGCGAATTCTTTCTTCCCTATGAACTCTTCTGATACCTATACTTGAAAGCCTTTATGTTCACTGAGGTATGTTATGATTTAGAACCGCAAACCTGGCCATGGTGGTTGCGGTCGTTATCAACCCAACCTTCGGCGCACTGGACTGGACGTCACAGCTGAGTGGAAGCACATCAATGAAGACGCCCAGGAGAAGAAGATCAACTTGACAGCCGAGCGGGTCTGGGAGATCCTCAAGCACATCACCGACGAGGAGTGCTTCATCCTCGGAATGGACCCCAAATTCGCCCGTCCTGATTGGATGATCGTCACAGTCCTTCCTGTTCCCCCTTTGTGCGTCAGACCAGCTGTCGTCATGTACGGCAGTGCAAGGAATCAGGTGAGATTCGGGTTTAAATCTTAAGGGCTAGTTCCGCTAGTAATTGGGTCTGAAGCTGTACAATTTTCGTCTAGAATACTTTTTACTGTGATTACTGATAGGAAAAATCGAATGGGTTCAAAAAAACCTCATAGTTGTTGACATGGTACGAGCCTCAGTTCGCTATCGGCTGTTTGTAGCTTAGTGCTCCCAACTGAAAAACCTGACATTTGTAGAATTCTTTTGTGGGTTCGAGATCAATCCCCAACGTGAGCAGCTAGTTTTAAAACCATGAATTTTAAAACAATGGCGCCCAACAAAAACTCGAGTCCCCCGTGAGAAATAATGACTCACTGTCTCTTAAATGAATGCTATCAGCACAGCAGATAGCGTCTGACCATAGACAGGAGGATGAACCCTTAGCTGAAACGTCTAAAACATGGATGCTATGGGAGTATCCATAAGCTAAAATCGTCCATGGATGTCACGCTTCAAGTATCCATTCCCTGGCAAGTAGTGAAATCACTATAACTTTTTGAAGTTTTAGGGGGGGAAAAACTACGCATATTCCAAGGGAAAGTGAATTAAGTACAATTTCATCGCAGAGATATCAGCCGAATAAAAAGAAAGAAATGGAGCTTTGCTTATTTCACGGATCTTGATGCCTGTATCACAAACTGTCATTTTGGTAGGGATGTGTGACTTGGATGTAGTCAGGCCTGTCACCAGACTATGCAGAGGCCTTCCTGGGGAGAGGTCTCTTCGACACTGATAGACTCGAATATGTATGCGTTGATTTTGCCTGTCTAGTATCTCTAGAAAACTGAGGACGTGGTTAGGAAGCCTGTGGAATTCGGGTACAAAATTAAGCTCATCGCTGATCCAGCTAATGTGGGATGGCGGTGGTGTGGTGTGGGTGTGGCTAATAGTAATTTAAAAGAACTCTTTCTGGTGCAGAATCTCTCCCTAGAAATTATATGTTTTTAAGTTCATTGATTCGAGTCCCTCCTGATCAGCTGCTCCATGTATGCCAATTTTAGTACATAACTTTTTATCATTGAAAATTCAGAATTATTCGCAGTATTCAGAATTATTCACAGTAGAGCGTCGAAAATCCGAACGTCAATAATCTGAACACCTGAGGATTTTTTTGAATAGTATTTATTAGAGCGGAATATATAATTTTGCGGGCCAAACTTTAGTCAGGGGAGATGAGTAAGCGCGCTGTGACAGGTGAATGACCTTGGGCGTGTCTATGGATGTTGTACTATGTACAATATGTATGTACTCTACATATTTCTTCAAGAAACCAACTACAGTAATGTACATAATACACATACATACACATAAATGAACTACATAAAAACTATTGTTTTCATTTCCTGTACTGTATTTTTAATTATCTGTCTAAGCGGTATTTCTAGGTTTGCAAATCCGAACAAATCGGTAATCCGAACTACCTATGGTCCCAATTGGTTCGGATTTTCGACGCTCTACTGTAGTTCTTTATTTTCGATTCAAAATATACGAGTATATGCTTGCTTATCCAAAAAATGTACTCAATCGCACCTTCTTCCAATCTTGTTTTTCCAGGACGATTTGACCCACAAGTTGTCGGACATTATAAAGTGCAATAATGAGCTAATGCGAAATGAACAATCCGGTGCTGCCACTCACGTGATAGCTGAAAACATCAAAATGTTGCAGTTCCACGTGGCTACGCTCGTTGACAACGACATGCCTGGCCTTCCAAGGTGAATATTATTGAATTATTATTGTACGGCAGTTCAAATTCTCGGCTGTGGGTTTATTTATTATTGAGAGTAGTAGAGATGTGACCATTGAGATAGATGCTGCAGGGATTTTCAGTTTTTAGGCTCAGCTGTCGTAGAGCCGGCCGAGGCCTTATGTTTTATTGTGCTACGTTTTTGGCCTTACTCAGCTCATCCTCAGGTATAGCAGAAACTGAAAGAGCAAGTCAAAGAGGGTTGCCTCCTCCGATGTCAGCAAAGAGTAATATGTGGGGTATACTTTGAATGACAGTTTGATCGCTATTATATCAGCTACTGTATGCTGTTTATAGTTCACTACAATGGTGTATTCCAGTGGGCCTAAATATGAGATTGTTAAAGTGACTGAAAAGAACGTACAGTATGGAGGGGATAATTTTGTATTATAAGGAAGGCAATGTGAAATTAAGTTAATGAATGTTGTAAAAGAGCGGGTCCTCCTAAGGCCTTACAGACCCCTTGAAGGCTTGTCATTCGTAGAAGTGGTGAGATATTAGAGAGTTTTTGTTCTTCCCGTGTATGTAAAGAAGCAGCTCTTCAAGTACACGCGAAGTACTTTTTATGTACGTGTAGAGTCGTGCTTCAAGCTCATTGGTACATTGTGTGGATATTATCGATGGCGCAGAGGTGCTAGTATAGTTAGTGATCTTGGAGTCTCCACTTCGAGCTTTACTCCACTCACTTATATCTGGACTGAGGATGACGATATAGTCGAAACCGGTCTCCAATCATATGTATTGTTGAATACATCGAATTTAGCAGAGGAAGTCACCGTCTTATTGCTTGCCAATTATCCCCTCATTGGTACATTTTCCCTTATCAGCTACGCGTTTCGTTTTCATTCCGCACAGTTGACTGGAAGAACTAAAACTCTCTAATATAGTATCCTTAGTGATCAAGGTCAGTCTAACGTTACTCCTATCATTCAATAAAGTAGTAACTTTGCTTTGATAATCTTATCTACTTATAACTTCTCTCAGGGCCAAAAAATCTGGGTGAATAAAACTACCGCTGTGCTCAACTTCACTTCAGTATGGATACTACTGCTTTCATTCAATCAGAGATACGAGAGGCAGTGAAAATTCTATACACGACAAGCCCAATGTACAATTTCTTGTTAAGATTTCCTAGAAAAAAATTAAAAAATGATTGACTGGAATACCCCATTTAATTTATGTGGGGTCATTGCTATGTTGTCGGGATGCGGCCCAGAAGAAATAATACACTACTCCATCAAGTTTTGAATATATCAAAACGAGTTTTAAATAAATTAAAACGAGTTTTAATTAAATTAAAACGAGTTTTAATTAAATTAAAACGAGTTTTAATTAAATTAAAACTTGATGGAGTATTGTATTATATCTTATGGGCCGCATCCCTGAGCCCATTTAATTTATTGTACTCATATCACATTGAGTATTGCTGTAAGTTGAACGAACGCCCTTAAAGAAATGCTGATGGTCCAGGATGCTGAACAGAGCAGAGGAACGTCTGAAACTTGTTTACTTAGCTTGTCTTTTGACATGAATATGTCTTTTAGCTGAGGTCAATCCAAAATGTTGTCCCGTCAAAAGCGTTACCCAACAACCGATAATCAGAGTTAGTTGGGAAGGTATTGATATAGATAGGGTATTCTTGATCTTGTTGTTTTTAAGTTTAGGAAAATATCAACACGATCGTGAAGTTCTTGTTCGTATCATCGAAGCTATGCAAAAAGACAAATATTCATGTCACAATGTATCAGCGTGAAGCGTTGATACTCGTTTTTTTTTTTTGACATTGTGCCAAACTGAACTCTCTGTGCCATGATTGGGAAACATTTCAATTTCTCTGAGAATGCTTGTCTTGAGCTCTGCTGGATACGTGCTCTCTACGTGCTGTTTTCCCTCTACTCTCTTCTCGGTTGTTACAGGGCCATGCAAAAATCCGGTAAACCGTTGAAAGCCCTCAAAGCGAGATTGAAGGGGAAAGAAGGGCGTATCCGAGGCAACTTGATGGGAAAGCGAGTCGACTTTTCCGCCAGAACTGTAATCACACCGGACCCCAACCTGCGGATTGATCAGGTCGGCGTACCGCGGTCTATCGCCCAAAACATGACATTCCCTGAAATCGTTACGCCCTTCAACATCGATAAGTGAGTAGTTTGCATGATTATTTCGTATGCATTTTATTTATTTATGAGAAAATAACACCTGATGAAAATTACGGGTGTTAGGTAAGTCTGTTGGACCCTCTTGAAGGGGCCTCCATACTAGCAAACCTTAGCCTTCAAGTGAAGATAGTACTTGCAATCATTTTTTTTACATTTAAAATGACATTTCAAACATACCAACACCTATTTCACATCTTCCGAGGAGCATAGAAGCAAACCCTCTACCCAAGGTATTCACAAACCTAATGTTTTGACAAATGACAAGGCGGACAAGCCTGCACCGTCACGCAGATTAAAATCCCTGAAGAGGCAAGAAAATTGTTGCGAAACATGTCGGAATGAACAATAAATCTACTTACCGAAAGCAAGCCGAGAGTCCTTTCACCAACTTATAAATTTTATTTCCTTCCACAGATTATATAAATTTTAGTTTTTCTAAAAACGTCTGAAAAAGTCTGCCAAGTTGGGTGTGGCACATAGCTTCCTCGTATCCATAACATGATTGTATATACATAAAACACATATAAATATTTAGATATATGAAAAATCATCAAAGGGATTATTAGAACCTGCACGATCCCTGAAAATTCCATCGAAATCGGATGAAAATGGTCGATGTTATGAGAGCTTCACGTTTGCGCATGCGCAGTGGGCACAACTGATCTGATCTTGATGAAACTCATAGGGCATTATCGAATCTCTGATCCTCAACTTTCATCCAAATTTGAGCGAAATCGGACCATTAGGTCGCGAGAAATTGATGTTTCAAGGATTTCACGTTTACGCATGCGCAGAGGCTACCGTTTGGTGGCTGTTAATGAAGATCACAGGGGACTATCTAGGGCCTAACCCGCGTAATCCCTGAAAATTTCATCGAAATCGGATGAAAAGTGTTGAAGTTATACGTGTTCCAAGGATTTCAAGTTTTGCGCATGCGCAGTGGATACCGCTGATTCGATCTTGATGAAAAACGTAGGGTACCATCAACCTCTCGATCTCCAACTACCCTCCTAATTTGAACGAAATCGGACCATTAGATCGCGAGAAATTGATGTTTCGAGGATTTCACGTTTACGCATGCGCAGAGGCTACCGTTGCTCGGCTGGTAATGAATTTCATAGGGGACCATCTAGGGCCTAACCCACGTAATCCCTGAAAATTTCATCAAAATCGGATGGAAAATGTGGAAGTTATGCGTGTTGCAAGGATTCCCGGACAGACAGACAGACCGACAGACACGAAACAAAAATTGTCCAAGAAGATCTAAAACGTAAAACGCGAGTTGAAATTTTGATTTTGGAGGCAAAAAATGTTTCACTTTTCAAAAGTGAAAACAATGCTTCCGCTACCTTGGTAGATTCGGAAGCAAAACCTGTAGCCAACCTGCCGAACAATACAAAAAATGAAGAAGAAGAAAATTGGGCAGTAATTTTATTATTAGAAAAATAAACTAAAAACAAATAGATATAAATTTTAGTTGACCGTAAAACCTCTAAAATATTCCCGGCAACAGAGGTTTTTTGGCAATATTGCTGGGATAGAATGGCTTGTAGTTCTCCAGTAGTCAAAATACAATGTTGCGGGTATCTTTTTACAGTAACAACAATTTTGTCTTTCCAGAATGTTGGCGTTAGTTAGACGAGGCAATGCAACATATCCAGGTGCAAAGTATATTGTCAGAGACAATGGCGAGAGAATCGATCTTCGGTTCCATCCCAAACCTTCCGATCTGCATTTACAGTGGGGTTACAAGGTAAGCTGTGAAACTTTCTGAGTTGTTGGTAGCTGTTATAATTGATTGTGTATACTTTAATACCATGGTTTATCATCACTGCAACAGGTCGAACGACATATTCACGATGGAGATCTAGTTATTTTCAACCGTCAACCTACTCTTCACAAGATGAGTATGATGGGCCACAGGGTCAAAGTCCTTCCGTGGTCTACTTTCCGTATGAACCTGAGGTTAGCATCTTTACTGGTTATGGATTCCGTTTTTATTTCAGTAGAGAGTTCCCAGGCGATTCCACGAGGATTAAGAAGATTCTTATCTAATATTTGTATTGTATTGGCTCGGGCGAGCAAAGTGGAAGCTAACCTTCTCAAATTTCGTATGCCAACTTTTTTCTGTAACGTGAAATAGTGGCGTATCCCCAAGTTGAAGAATACTTGAATTCATTAAATCTTGTTTATTTTATGACGAACTCAACATTATTTTTCAAGTCAAGCATATGCTGTGCACCATCATGAGAGAATTTGCCTTGTTATAACTGTGGAAGGTTATTCCAAAGTGTTATATCTTCACGAATTTCCTGTGAGAGATACGACGTCGTAACTCGATACAAAATTTCGTAACTGGTTGCACACATGCTGCTGCGATACAGTACGACAGTCGGCGATGCAAAACTTTGTATCTCAAGAAACACTCCTGGGAACTCTCTAGTATTGTGTAACGTGATCTACTTGTCTTTCCATGACCACTAAAATATTTGTTAACATCAATTTAGTTTTTTAGTTCTTCAATCGTCGTCTATTTTTTTTTTTCTTTCCCAGTATCTTTGGAATCAAGTAGGGCTGCGACATCGACCAAATCCATCTATGTTTTAAAATCCGAACATTGATCTAAACAAAAACATCGACCAAAAACGTCGATTTTTTCAAAAATTTTAATGGAAGGAGTTTTTAGCTGAAAATTGAAGCAGTGAGGAGCTTTGCTTAAAGCTCCGGTCTGAATTCCATGTCAATAACAAAAACTTCCTATCTATGAGCAGGGGATTCGATCATTTGGGAAAAGTAATAAGATATAAGCAATTCGTCACAACGTTTGCATTTATAAAAAAACACGAAAACTAGGTACAGCCAGTTTTTTTAGTAGTTGAAAACAAGCAAGGAGGGAGGGGTTAATGTTATCGTTATATAGAAACAAAACAGTTTGACGAGAGCGATGACAGGGGAAAAGAAGAAACCTCGATGTCGCAGCCCTAGAATCAAGCATGCAATTTTTTCTATCCCTCCTCCTCCATAAAAATCTGTTGTTTTACGTTTCGAAGTACTTAAGGCGGGATTTATAGACGGTCCTCGAGTGTCTATGAGACCTTGAGATGGTGTACTTGTTTGGAATACGGATTCGGCTTACGGAATCCTCGAAGACCACCTCAAGGTCCCCTTAAAACTCGAGGACCGTCTATGAATTAATTGCCCTTAGAATCCGAAAATCGAGAATCCGGAACGTCGCACAATAGTGTATTTGACCCCAAAAGTTGGCAAAAACATGTTTTTAGCACTAGTTTTCAAATCGCCGTTGGTTTAAGGCGCGTCCACACTATGTTGAATCAAGCCGTTCGACATCATTCGACCTGAGTCGATCGACAAAGTCGAATAAGTGTGGACGTGCCGTTCGACCTCAGCAACATGTTGAAAGTGGAATCGAACGAGTCGAATCCGATCGCTCTCGAGGCAGTCCAGAATAAAGGAAGTCGACCTGACCCGAATCAAAGTTCATTCTCGTAAGTGGGCTTATCAACTTCGATCAACAACTTGGTATTATTTTTGCTGATTCTCGGTCCAACCTCGTTCAACAAGTGTTCGAAATCTGAACTTTTCATCCTGAAAAAGTTGCGGAATCGCACTTCGTTCCGGTAGTCAAGATTTAATTCGTCAACCTCGTCGAGCAACAAATCTTTCATGAATTCGCGAGCCCTGTACTTTTTTCTTCCCCGAAGAATGCTTGGGCGAATCCAAAACCTCCGAGGGCGTCGAGCACGTTGTTCCCCTGCTGCTACTGCGATAACTATTGCAGCAGAAGCTGCTAAAACAACATCATCATCATCACTCAACATAATGGCATTGGAAATTACCGAAATCGCCAATCTTTTCTTCACGCCGGATGATTCCATGATTCGATACTGATCGGCAATTCGACACGTACACACTACCAGAGCAGTGTGGACATCTTGTCGAATCGAACCGACTTGTCGAATCGAACGTGTCGACCGGCCTGATTCGACATAGTGTGGACGCGCGTTTAGAATTTTAGAAAAATATCTCCATAAACGAAATTCGAAGAGAAAAAATGATTGTGAATGACACGATATTTTACTTCTCTAAGTTGATAGGTCCTTCTTTACCACAGAAAGTGACCTACACTGGATCTGTGTTGGTCTGTATTGGAAAATGATGAACCATCATGTAATAATTTGCTGCGTTTTTTAAATCAGATGTTGTTCAATGCTCTGTATTGATTATTGCTTTTAGCTGCACTTCTCCGTATAACGCCGATTTTGACGGAGACGAAATGAATCTTCACGTTCCGCAGTCTATGGAAACGAGGGCAGAAGTCGAGAATCTCCACGTTACCCCGCGCCAAATCATCACACCCCAAGCGAACAAACCAGTCATGGGTAAGTTCTTACTTTACAATGTTCTCTCAACCACCATTAATACAATTTTCTTCACCGCTCAACAATGTTTTAACCGTCTTATGTAAATTCATAATTTCGTGTTTACAGGAATTGTACAGGATACGTTGACTGCTGTGAGAAAAATGACGAAGAGAGATGTCTTCCTTGAAAAGGAACAGATAATGAATATCCTCATGCATCTCCCAGTTTGGGACGGGAAAATGCCCATACCAGCCATTTTGAAGCCAAAACCACTGTGGACTGGTAAATAACGATTGGCAGAATTCATTTTTTGAATCATAACCTTGAAAGGTTGTTGAACTTAACAATCCAATTTACTTCTCAACCAATCAGTGCTGCGCTGATCTATTGTACTTTTACTTTTAGGAAAGCAGGTGTTCTCGCTGATCATTCCAGGGAACGTCAATTTGATCCGACAGCATGAAACCCACCCTGACGACGAAGACAGCGGTCCTTATAGATGGATATCTCCTGGAGATACCAAGGTAAGCATAGTTCTTGAGCGCATTTTCCACGTTTCTGACGTGGAAACACCCTGTTCCACGTTGGTTTCCTGGTGCATTCTGTGCTACTGGTGTCTTACTCACTGATCCCTAACATCCTAGCACTACTTATTGCGATCTCTTACTTGTTTCTACCGTTATATTCAATCCCAAACTTCAATCGATTTCTAGTGCAATTTATGTTCTGCCACAGTACAATTGGTCTGGCTTCGCGGCGCCGTTGGTGGCACTCCTGTCAATTTTTATTGACCGACTTCTTGCAATGTGCTCTACTGATACCGGATCACATTATTGACCATTTAAGTTTTAACATTGAAAATAAACAAAAATAATTCCCCGAAAAAAAATTTCTAGTGCGATTGAAAAAAATTATTTGAGTTGGAGTTCCTATAAAGACTATTGATAAGCCTTCGATAGTATACCTAAATAGATACTCAAAAATTGGCACTGATAGACATCGCAATCCCTGGCTATCTGGATCTGTGCCTCCAAGAGGCGTAGTCTTTAGACCCTTATTTCCCCTCCTCTATTTCTCTTCTAAACCAAAGAGTTAGACAGAAAGATAGGGATGGCAAATAATCCCTAATAGGCGGAGCCTAATGGCAACCTCCACCACTGTTAGAAAACTCATTTCAACTTACTCATTTCAAGTCTTACCTCTGCCAATGATGAAGGGGTTCCTAAAAGTGCATTTAATTTGTTAAAATATTCGATGTTGAGAGGAATAGGGCCGATTATCTGATTTATCATGTCAGCTATTTAGAACTAATAATTTATAAGTGAATGTTTTTTTGTAATTATTCGAATCAGGGTTTCAATAAATACTATCGATAAGCTATTGGTAATATATGTCGGTGTTAATCGGTAGTATAACATTGCAACCTCATTGGCTATCCTGGTCCATGCCCCCAAGAGGGGGAGTTAGGTCTCTTCTTCCTCCTCCTCTCCTCTTCTTGTTACACCTCTATTCCGCAGAACTTTGTACTCAGCGGCAAAATTGAATCCATTTCGACCTGCTTTTTAACGTCCAGTGTTCAGACTCTTGATGGGTTCCTCGTTGGACACTCCTTTGCTTTGGTTTGGTTTGAATGCTGAGACGCGGGGGTTGCTATACGGGAAAACCCTGCTCAAGTCACGGTCTTCATGCTTGAAGCGATTTGAAATGAATTTCGTCTCGTTCTGCCTCATGTTCCGACGTGGGTCGGAATCAGCTGTTTGTTGAGTTCAAAATCGGATTCAGCACCCTCAAAAACCCTTCTGTCCCAATTTTCAGCTCTAATATCTGATTAATTTGGTAGGAATGACGTCATCAGCAAGATGAAGCCGTCCCCCTCACTCGGTTTATACATGTGGATACGTAATACGTTCGAATTGATTGATGAAAGCTTTTATGTATATATATATATATTTTTTTTTAAAGAACTCCCGTCCACATACAATTTGAAATAAATTGAAAAAATCAATTCTCTTCTAAATCCAATCCGCCTACGTATGATGTACAAACTGCCTATTCTTCTGTCTATATTTCATTCTGTATTCTATATTTCTATTTTTTCTTCTTTTTTCTATTTCTCGAAGTATACTTGAATTTTTAACAAATTGTTGCCTTTTTAGGTCATGGTGGAGCATGGCGAACTCATTATGGGAATCCTTTGTAAAAAGACTTTGGGAACATCGGCTGGTTCTCTACTTCACATCTGTTTCCTCGAACTTGGGCACGAGGAATGCGGTTTGTTCTACGGTAACATTCAGACCGTCGTTAACACGTGGCTACTCCTGGAAGGTAAACTCTTACTGTATAATCAACAGAATAATCCCCCGGCAAGGGTTGTTACAGGTCAGGAAAGTCCGGGAGAGTCGAGGTTTTAAAATGGGTCGGGATAAGTAAAAAAAAAATCATATGTGGAGTCAGGAAATTTTTAAACATTTTTTTTTTTAACGTGTGGGAAGCAGCTAGAAAGCCGGAAAAAGCATTTTTCGACTATTTTACCCCTTAGCGGTAGCGGATATGTACCTACATCAAATGGTGGAGAGGGTGGAGGGAGATGTCTTGGGAGTGTAAAACATCAACATTATTTTGCATTTCCTTTCTATAATGCTATTTATGCTCGTCGTGTCACTATTAAAAGTCTTAAAATTTAGGATTTTGGATCTTGTAGCAACCCTGCACAGTTGTTTTGATGTTTTTGTACTGAATAGTGTGTAATTGCTTGATCTAACTGTTTTAGGTCACTCCATCGGAATCGGTGACACCATTGCCGATCCTCAGACCTACATGGAAATCCAGAAAGCCATCAAGAAAGCCAAACAAGATGTCATAGAGGTCATTCAGAAAGCTCATAATATGGAGTTGGAACCCACGCCGGGTAACACGCTGAGGCAGACTTTCGAAAATCAGGTTCGTTTATTGAAAAAACATGATCTAGCAGTAGACGACGATAACATCTGTGTATTATCTACCAGAATCTGCTGAACAGCTGTTCAGAGATCTGTTCTCTCTTATTCATCTCCCCGTTTCTGTACAGGTGAACAGGATATTGAACGATGCTCGTGACAAAACTGGTGGATCTGCCAAGAAGTCATTGACTGAGTACAACAACTTGAAGGCTATGGTAGTGTCAGGTTCCAAAGGATCCAACATCAATATCTCACAGGTGAGCACCCTGGATATTCATGGTAGAGCTTGTACGTACTCAATGCTGTATGTGCTCAATTACGTAGTTTACTCCGAAAGCTTCTCAGTACTGCATGAAATGGATTCAGTTACTATTTTCAAACAGACCTGATTTCAGTTTACTGTATATTCAAATACCCTTACTATTCTGTTATCCGCCCATATCCCATGACCTGTTTGACGTAACGTAGCTGCAGAAAATAAGATTGCTCCGTACGGCTAGCATACAAGAACAGCTCCATTCCTTGCTCGTATGTTCAGCATACTGGACAGCTCCATTCTCGTCCTTTCTAGGTCTGAATAAATTTCAAAAGTTATTCCTCTTATGCTCATCATAATTGCATAGCTCCATTCTCGTCCTTACTTATGCCTGCTCTGAATCAACTTCACAGGTTATTGCTTGCGTGGGACAACAGAACGTTGAAGGTAAACGGATACCTTTCGGATTCAGGAAACGGACGCTTCCTCATTTCATCAAAGACGATTACGGTCCTGAGTCAAGAGGCTTCGTAGAGAATTCGTATCTTGCCGGTCTGACGCCTTCCGAGTTCTTCTTCCACGCTATGGGAGGAAGAGAAGGTCTTATCGATACAGCCGTAAAAACTGCTGAAACAGGTATTTCATTGCCACTGCTCCTTATGTTGTTTGTGTATTAGAACTTATATTGACCTCACATAGTAGACAGCTTCTGCTGAAATGACGCGTTACGTTACCTACCTTCTGTTTGTTGTCTCTCAGGCTACATCCAGCGTCGTCTGATAAAGGCTATGGAGTCTGTAATGGTCCACTACGACGGCACCGTGCGAAATTCGGTTGGTCAACTCATTCAGTTGCGTTACGGAGAAGACGGACTTTGCGGAGAAGCTGTAGAGTTTCAGAAGATAGAAACAGTCGATTTGTCTAACAAGAAATTCGAGTCCCAGTTCAAATTTGATGCTTCTAATGAGAGGTTAGTATCTCTTCTCTGTGACATAATTGAACTTAATCGAGCTATTGAGTTATCCTCGTATTTAGCGTGAACTCAATATCAAAAACTTCTACAAGTCATTCTTGATCAAGTCGGCTGGTCGCAGGTTTTAAAATAAGGCGTCAGGGGATGAACGAAACTTCACGAATACGAATATTACGAAAATAAACTTTAATTTAGGGCCGGTTTCACCAAAGCTTTTAATCAACGTTTAATTATTAAATCGACGATCTCAGTTGTTAAACAAAGATGTCGGGTTTCGCCAACGACGTTTAAAATAGATCAACGATTTAAAAAGATAAATCAACGATTTAAATTAACCAGCCGATTTTGGCTGGTTAAAGCCGTAAATCAACGATTTACCACTCCGCCATCTTGCCAGTTCTAACGTTTTTATGAGAATCACGCATTATTATTCTTGATAGGTGCCTATTATTCTAGATATTACTATTCTTGTACGTCCACAAAAATGAGTCCCTACCTAGGTGAATGATTCGGTTGGTTTTCAAGGACAAAATTGACAAATATGAAGACAGAGATGCGAGATTCGATGGATAAGAGAGAGAACACTCATTTGGAGCTCGACGAAATAGATTTTGAGACGAGGAAGGTAGGTACTTGAGAACAATTTCAACCAAAGAATCATAAAA
>JAEMON010000002.1:45501287-45511635 GCA_030264115.1 Lygus lineolaris | reverse complement strand
GTTTACGCATGCGCAGAGGCTACCGTTGGTCGGATGGTAATTGTGGAAGTTATGCGTGTGGCAACGATTCCGGGACACACAGACAGACACGAAACCAAAATTGTTCAGGAAGGACTAAAACGTAAAACGCGAGTTGAAATTTTGATTTTGGAGGTAAACAATTTTTCATATCCCAAAAGTGAAAACAGTGCTTCCGCTACCTTGGTAGACTCGGAAGCAAAAACGGACGGTAGACCTACGGTTCTACCGTCCGTCAGTCAGATCATTTAATGATGATTAACTTCTTTTTTTTCGCTAAAAGTTGTTATCATTCACAATTATTCAATTGAAAGGCAAATGATTATGTTATTATTTTGTACCTTAGTACATTCAAAATACTGCAGCTGCAGCTGTAATAACTCACTGAGCACTCAAATCTTTTATAAAAACAAAACATCATGTTTTCTCGTCGCAGTTTATTATATCGTACCGTAACGATAGCGAGGTCTCATTTCATAACGTAACGGTGAGAAAAATAATGGAGTTGTCCTGTTAATCATTAAATGATAAAAAGTCTGCCAAGTTGGGTAGGCAGTATAGCTTCCTCACTTTTGTAAGATGGACGTATGGAGTCAGTCAGTGAAAATGTCACCGGAATTTGTAGAATTGTTCGGGACTTTCGCACATCACAAAAGTTTCGAGGGAGCGCATGCGCAGTGGCTATTACTGATCACATTGTTGGCACTCGTCTTGGAATCATCCTCCAATCACCCTCGGAATTTGAGCTAAGTCAGTTCATTAGGAACTCAGAATGCGTTGTTTCATAAAATGCGCATATGCGCATGCGCGATTAAATTAATTGGGGACTGTCTTGGGCTTAACCCGCACAATCTCTGAAAATTTCATCTATAATTTCGTATAGTTTTCCTTAGTTATTATAGCCCTGCAGTCGTGGCTTTCTGGTCCGCATACTTACAGATTGTTACACGCTTACTCATAAATTTTTGTAATGATGAGTTTCCATCATCGCTGAATCAATAACTTGTTGACATGAAAGCATGAGTATAATATGTATCTTGTGGTTGCAGGGGATAGAAGCCATCGCCAAAGTGTACATGCATTTGCCTCAAACTGACTCGAAGAAACGGATCATCGTAACTGAGACAGGCGAGTTCAAAGCCATCGCTGATTGGCTCCTGGAAACTGACGGTACCAGCTTGATGAAAGTCCTCAGCGAGCGGGAAGTCGACCCAGTTCGAACCTTCTCTAACGACATTTGCGAAATTTTCGCTGTAAGTCCTTCGAGTGTTGTGAAATTGGTATTTATTTATTTAATTATAAAAGTTACAACGTGTACATACTGTACATAGGTCAAAAGACCCTCTTGGTGTATCACACCCTAAATAACTAAATTGAAAATTACAAAGTAAGTAAAAATGTACAAAATTAACGTGAGATCATAAATGAAAAAAAGATGATAGTAATTCAAATCAAAAAAGTTACAACATGTACATAGGTCAAACGATCCTCTTGGTGATGATAGTAAGATGATAGTAATTCGAATTAATTAAGTGAGTGAGAAAATAAAATTAAACAAAAATTTTTAAAAAAGATGAAATCTAAGTTCGAGAAAACTGAAACCTATATTCAACTAAAATGAACCGGAAATGAGTCAGGAAGTTTTTAATTGAGGGTAATCAGAAAATAGCGATGTAAGAATGAATAAATCGTTATTTAATAGCGTGAGAAGGAAAATAGGAGAAACGAATGAATGAAAAGAAAAGGGATAAAGTTTCTAGGTAGAGTGGCCATCAAAATATTCGATAGCTCGCGTCTTGAAAGAGTCCAGGGTGATGAGTGCTCTTATGGACAAAGGAAGGCTGTTCCATAACTTCCTTCCCGGCAACACGAAATGATAATTTGAAGGATGAGCAAGTAGCTCGCATTAGTCACACCGTTTGGAGTCAGGGAGAACAACCAAAACCAAGGAATCCTGCCAAGTACGATGGGAATTCAAAAGATTCAGGATATAGAAGCTTGAATGTGAGGCATAATCACCGCATTTTTAGGTGTGTCAAAAAGTTGCAGTTTAGAAGTTTGGTCGAATGGTTTGAGATGTGACCTCTGGGTTTAAGGTTGTATACGTACCGAGTGCAATCGTTAAATGTCACTTGAAGTTTCCTTTGGCAAGCAGAATTTAAAGAGAGAGTGAAAAGGATGTCTCCAAATGTTAAAAGAGGTAAGAGGAGAGGGATTTAAACAGGTTTATTTCAGGGGTAAAGAAAGCTAAACGTTTGAGAGAATGTAGCGCTCAGTATACCCTTTGGCAAATCATATTAACGTGGTCGTCTCAGGACAGATCTTAGGCCAGGTAGAGAAAGTTGATCAGATGTCAATCACAACCATTCTAAGGAGGTGTTCCAGAAGATGGGGTTTCTGCTTATTGCAATACTTTCCTTGCACCTTCAGGTGGGCAGACAAAAGTAAAAATTGGTTCAGAATTTAAGTTCCATTGCGTCCCTAGACCTTGAAGACATAACTATTCCAAAACCACAGCCTGCCGACTTCTAATCAGAGGCCATCTTTCGAAGCCCTTCACGTCCCACCACACTGGTTACCCCTAATTAAAGTCCAGAAGTATTTTGCTGAGATCAGCAAATTTTTCTGATGAGCGATCTATGTGATCTATTGTGATGTTTCTTTATCATATTCCACAGTAATTATTTGTTGGATGTGTGCAGGTGCTCGGCATTGAAGCTGTCCGTAAATCCGTGGAGAAAGAAATGAACGCTGTGCTGCAGTTCTACGGGCTGTACGTAAACTACCGACACTTGGCCTTACTTTGTGACGTCATGACGGCCAAAGGCCATCTCATGGCTATCACTAGGCACGGTATCAACAGACAAGACACCGGCGCTCTTATGAGGTAATGTAATGAGAAAATATCTATTGCTTGGAATCAACAATCTAAACTCGATACTTCTTTGAGGTCACGTATCGTGTGTGTGTGGTTTTGCCGCTCTCAAGGCTGCAGTCGAAGGAGCAGAATATTAGAAGAGGGGACCCCAGAGGACGTCTCTGGTAGCACCAGGAGAAAAGACGCGTTTTTCCTAGGCTGTCTCGGTCGGTGCATTGAACGGGTTAAGAAACTTTCTGGTTTTGCCTCCACAGCAAGGTTCATATTAGTATGTTGTTTCAAACTCAGTCAGCCATTTGCAAACTGTTCGAGCTTGTGGATGTGTTTAAGCCAAAATTATTGTGTTTACCTTGCCTACTTTGCTGCAGTTTTCCAAGAATTGGAGTTTTTCAGACCATTTCATGGGTCAGATAGGTTACCTACCTATGTATCTCTTCCCTACTACTAATTAGATGGCTAATGGACTCGTTCTTCCTTTTGCGTACTCTCTCTTGAAGGGGTCACTGGCTGCTATGTATATGTTGATTCACATCTCCATCACCTCAGATTTTTGGACATGAGTACTTAAACACGATTTTCCAAGGGTTTGAGTGAGTTTTGACTTGGCAATCTCTAGAATTCTACAGCTGTCGCCTTTTGGGATCTGAAAACCTCAGTTTCAGTGAAAAATATGTACAGATTTTGGTTTTACCACTGGTTTACTCAAATGAATCGAATTAAAACGAACTTTTATTCTTCAAATGGTTATAAACTGAAATATACACACAAATTGTACTTAAATTATGTTTACGCAACGAGATTCGTGAGCACGATGCACTTCAATAGGCATTGACCATTGTCAGGAGGGAGGGGTACGGCCTGCTATTTCTTATCGAAAAATTAGTTGTTTAAAATATAGAAATATAGGTACTAGGAAAAAGTGAGGATCTTAAGCAGATATTGCTTGCTTTAACAATTTGGACTACTTACTTGTTATTATATTTTTGTTGTTATATGTTGTTTTTGTTATTGTATTGTTGTTACATTCTGTTATTTGAAGAGGCTATTCAGTATTGAGTATAATACAGTGTTTATCAAATAATATCGTAAATGTCATAGTCTAGGAACTAATTTCGACTGTACGTGCTTGAGGTTGAGGCTGAGCAAAATGGAATTCATTGTTTAAGAACTGTCTGTCTGGCTTTATAGTTATGATAATGATTATAATCTTTATTGCTGTTTCACCATTATCTAAAAAGTGTCTGTCGAGCCAATCGTTATTAGAGTCTTAGTCTGCACGAGTATCGTTGGTTCCATTCAAAATATCAACAACCTCACTCTCCTCCTTGCCAAAAGTGTTCTTCCTGAGGCCTGATAGACACTGCGCAGTGCGCACCTTACTCACATATCACATGAATTCAACCTATCTTTCATTTGACTTGTCATAGATGCTCTTTCGAAGAAACTGTGGACGTTTTGATGGACGCAGCATCACACGCTGAGGTCGATCCTATGAGGGGAGTATCTGAGAATATCATCATGGGACAATTGCCGCGCATGGGAACAGGTAATTCATTTTGATTGAATTATTATCTTACTTAAATTTGCCAAAATACTTTTGAGTTACGAAATTGTATAGTACGGTAGATGATTAAGTGGTGATGCTATCACCTGTTTTTTCATCATTAAGGTCATGAAAGGTCATTTTTTCCCCACTAGCTACTGTCCCAACTTGACTATCAGCTCGACGTGGAGAGTGCACCGCTGATGCGCTGACTAGTTACAAACTGTAACTTCGTCCAGCAGGTCTTCCAATTAGAAATCTACTTGAGTCCTCAGGCCCCACTGTAGGCCCATAACAGATAAGCCCATGGACCAGGGTAGAGTAATCTGCACCCCAACCACCCTTAGCTTACATTCTCCAGGAGGCCCTAGCAGTAGGATAGGATCAGTGTTATAGGAACAAAGGCAGATGGTATAGTAGCTCCGTACTGATTCACAATCTAACCTGTGGACGACAATCTGACAATAATGTCCAGGTGTAGATGTGTCAAGGTGGAAGAAGAAATCTGAGGTAGGTACATCGTAGGGATGGCCATCGATAGTTGATAGTATCGAAATATCGATATTTTCCATCGATATATCGATAGTACATAGTAACCTATAGTTTCTGACGATATATCGAAAATTTCCAAAATTCTTGAATCAAATGAAAAAATTAGTTTTAGCGTTGTGAGTGTGGGTGAACCTAGTAGAACTTTCGACTAGTTCCATGGCCGTTCCAACCTCCATGGGTAAATTTCACTAAACGTGTCCATCATGGCGTCTGCCTGGACAGGAAAATGGAAAAAAGAAGAAGGGGAACCCTTTGTGTGTTGATTTTGATAAGGGTGAGTGTAGGTGTCTCATTCCCAGAGAATTTACATTACAGTTGGGCTTAGGTACCTATATACAGTTTTTTAATTGGATGTTTTTTTCAACCGATATTTTAGTAAATATCGATATTTTTGATCGATACTATCAGTTGAAAAAAGTATCGTTAATGAGCTACACGATAAATATCGTCATCGATACCTTACCTTCGATACTATCGAAATATCAATAAGTTGGCTACCGATGGCCATCCCTTACATCATAATTTCCCCCTTCCGGGTAGGTAGGTGAAAAAGGTAGGTGACGGGTACGTCTTAGTCAACCCAGTCCAGCCATTATGTAATAATTTGCCAGATCAGGCCACAGACAGCTCATGAATGAAGTTATATATTTAAGAGAAGCATTGATTAAGCCGTAAATCAATAATAGCGGGACCAGGAACCGTGGGAGGCGACCAGGCGCTATCTGTGGAGAGCTTGGGTGTACCTGTTGTTGACGGGAAATTGTTAAAAAATTAAGGTACTTCGAGGGAGTTCGAACCTTATTGTCACAGCGTAATCTGATGGATTCCACTATGACTCACCAACTAACTACCTCGGCCACCGAAGACCTGGTGTCTGTCTCTCATTTCTGCTGAAGGATGAGCTTTCATCCACAACATCTCCCCGAGCCTAATTGGAGGCCTCCCGGACTCAAGGTAGCTGAACATCCTGACTTTACTGGAGTGCGAGTGCTAGTGCTCATAGTGCTGACGCAGGGACGACGCCAGTTCAGTAGGCAGTTGTTTTTCGCTTCAAAGTGAGAGAGCCGGAAGGGGAAGGTGCCCGCATGGCAACCCCTTTTAGTCACTCGGAGACGCTACGATTTTAAGAGATGTGATCCTGAGAAGCTTTTTGTGATGTAAGCAGAAAGGAGAGAGATGAATTATGAAACTTATTGCAGTCGTGTGCGCCTTTTTGGGAGTCGGAGGATTGTTTCAATTATCGAGTCCTACCGACTGCGCCACTTGTTGTAGACGGGACATTGTTAAAAAATTAAGGAACTTCGAGGGGGTTCGAACCTTATTGTCACAGCGAAATCTGATGGATTCCACTATGACTCGCCAACTAACGACCTCGGCCACCGAAGACGTGGTGTCTGTCTCTCATTTCTGCTGAAGGATGAGCTTTCATTCACAGCATACCGTCACAGTTGATAGTCGAGGTTTACAGAATTCCCCGTAGTAGGTGGTTGCTGACCAATGTTGAACAAGGTGCACGCAAGTTCAAGAATTTAACAAATTATAGATAGTTTTATTTTATTTTTACACGTTGTAAAAAGTATTACCTATTTACGTTTGTGAACTTGGTCAACATCTGCATCGTCCAAAGAGGCTGATCAGCTGGAACGAGGTGACCGGCATTTCTTACCAGAACTTCGGAAAAACTGATATTTACTCCAGCCGAGTTTTTCCTATCCACGGTTTTCCAGTAGCCCGCCACGTCGTCGCCCTCTCTCCAGATCTGTCGGGGAGCCTTTCCGTAGGCGTCTCTGCCCGACCATTCAATCTGGTTGATGAACTCCACGACGGACGTGTAAGGTCGAACCATGTCCAGTTGGCCGGTGTAGAGCAAAACGTCGTAATTTTCCGCGACCTCCACGAACCAGTTTTCCACCGATTTCATGCGATCTTCGAAAAGGTTGGACGAGACCGCTGATTTGCATTTTTGGAAGAATCGGCGTCCGACGTGAAGGGAGGCTTGGTTGAACGGCATGTTGAGGTATTTGTTCACTTTTTGCATTTCGCCGATCAAGTCTGATTTCTCACTCAATATGTTGTACAGGAGCTCGAAATTTGTGGCGTTGAGCACTAAATCCCACAATTCAAAATACGCTGATGTGGCATTAGACCACTCTTCAGCTGCAATGAATCCTTCCAACTTATCAGCAACGCCGTTGTAACTCGTAAGAGTGAGCTGATCTATCATGCCTAGCTGATAAAGGAACTGACCGTTGTTCACTTGACTGATTGGATCGATAATACCGTTTCCTATTGCGATTCCCTTCAAATTAATCTTACGACTGATCTCCATAGATGGATTCGTTTTGTGGATGTAATGAGCCAGCGCTGGAACGTATTTACCTGCGTACGATTCGCCTGTGACGTAGAATTTGTTGCTTCTAAGTTCAGGGAACAACTCGAAGAACTGCCTCATAGCCTCGTGGAGCGTGCGACCAACGTCGTCTTCGTCTTTAGCGTAGTCCTCTTCGGTGAAACTGAACCCAGTTCCTGGAGGGTTGTCGATGTACAGAACGTTGAACTTTTGAGACCAGTAATGTTCTCTACTTTTCAAGGTGAAGTCCGACTCCAGTTCGTAAGGTCCGTTTTCGAGGAACGTCCCGTACATACTCGAACTTCCAGGACCTCCTTGAAGCCATAGCAGAAGAGGAGCGTTTTCAGGTGTCGTTTCCGAAGGGAAAAACCACATGAACAAGTTGGTATCGGTTGAACCGTTGACGGTCAAGTATCCTGAGTAACTTTCCTTCTCTCCGTTTGGATATCTGCTTCCAACGGGGTTCTTCGATAGTTTCTTTGCTTCGAAGATTCTTCCAGAGTTGATGAATTCTGTCAGGTACAACGATCGACTCGACCACGACCCTAAATGAGCACCTTCACCGGTCTGAATTGCCAGTGCTAGAAACATCACGAACCGTCCGACGAACTCCATCCTCGTGCCAAGGTGAACACCTTTCTGAAGACTCCTCTATCGAGACTGAACGCCTTCGGGTTATCGCGATGGAGAGTCATCGTAAAATGTGGGTCAATCTACTGTTGGCCATTTTCCCTTATTATTGTCGGAACTGGTATCAATTCATTATCTAATCTCTTAAAAAATAGACAAAGAATAGAAATTAACAATTCATGAATCGTGATGGGCTGATGTTCCAGAGGTGGATATCCTTCTCGGTGAGTCATGTTGACTCCTAGGAAGCGGGTTTTCAAGTGATAACACACTCCAGGATGTCACATTAACGCGTAGGTCATCATTCATAACTGATCGACGCTATACTGGGTCTCCCTTACCCGGATTTTGATGCGGTTGGCGGCATTCTCCCTATTTTATCATTCTTCAGGGGGATGAAGTGCCGTCATGCTAATTTGAATAGCTAAAAATTACAACGTGAAAATTATATATCGCTGATCTCCCTACAGAAATGAACAAGAAGAAAAATTCCGCAAACCGCATCAAAATCGGCCCAAAATTGGCATAGATAAATGGGAAAAACGAATTTCATCCCTTCCTTGGCCCCTTAATGATATTGTATTTATAATAGTAGTGTATAAGTAATGTAATCTTTCCTGACCTTCCTCATCCGACTGGGCCTTCTCAGAAGGTTTACTGGAAACTTGAGTCCGAAATGTTAATTAGTGGATGATGAACTGAACAGCATTGCCCTTTTTCCGACCTGGCCGATCCTCGACTAATTTTTAAAGAGAACATAAATAGAATTTTCATGGAAATGTTGAAAAAACGTGGATCTCAAATCCGAATGTTGAAAATCAGAATCTCAAAATCAATCCCGAATCTCCAAAATCCCAAAAATCCATTTGAAAATGGAATTTTCATGAAATGTTCAAAAAATTGTAAATTTTACAACAAATTTGTGTTCTCCAATCCAAAATATTCGGATTCTACGTAAAGTGAATGCGCAAAATACGCTCCAAACGTGAACAACACAAGAAATCGAGTTTTTAGGGTGTAGTAAACTACCAAGTATAAACGTGGTGGTGTTAGTTTTTTGATCTTGTCAACTTCGACAAATTTTGTCAAAATCAAGAATCACCACGTTATTCAGCATGAAAAATATAATGTATTACAGGGTAGTTTACCACACCCAAAACAACGATCGATTTCTTGTGTTTTGTCCACATCAGGAGAGTATTTGCGCACTTTTTACTTTCCTCAGTCCACCGTAAAGGTGTAAGGAAAGTATTTCGCATTCAAAATGTCGATTGTCTCAAAATGTTATCAAAATTGGCTATTTACCCCCTACAATTTTTCAACAACCTCAAAATACGTTTAAAATTGCTTTAAAACATTTGTAACTTGTAATTAAATTCGTAATTATCCACTCTACAAGCCGATACCTCGTGACATGGATATGTATATGGGGTGGGGGTCATATTTGAGCCGCTGAGAGGAAAAGTGGTCTAACTGAAAACTTCTCGATTTTGAGTTAGACCATTCTTGGTGTTCTTTAGGTTGTTCTCCGTTCAGAGGAAAAGTGGTATGACTAGTTTGAACGGTAACCAAGAGATTGCGCCATTCCGCTAGACGAAACATCGCGCGCCCTGAAGAAAAGTGGTACAACTCAAGGTTGACGCCTCCCCTCGCTCCTGTTTGATTTCTATGAACGACATTTTCACTATCACCAGACCGACGTAGGGTCCATTGATATGGGGCCCCTGACGGACTATGAGGATGATAGATAACTAATGTTTCGCTAATTTTGATTGAAAAAAACTAAAAAAAGAAGGAAGAATAAGATTAGTTTATTATTATACAGATTAGTTTGGCACAATCGTTTTGATTTGGCTCATGGATGAGGTCAATATGCACTGCACCAGGGTAACCAAAGAAGGCCCCTCCAGATATAAATGGTCTTCAATAGAGGGGAAACTAACAAAAATGGGATCTCAAGGGATTAATGTAATTCACGTGTGCTACCTACTCGATTTTGTACGAGTGACTGAGCCATTTGCAAAAGGCCAGTTAAAACTTGTTTAAATAAAAATCGAGTAAGAATGGCGTAAACTTAGTTTTTGAGGTAGCTACTAATTTTCAAGCTCGATCTCGATTCCCAAAGTTTTGCCATGGAAGAAGGAGAAGGAAGGTCCATTCAATGTAAAATGACGTGCTGGAAATCTGCCTTTCACAGTAACTCCATCTAGCGAAACTTTTGGGAACTAGAACTAAATGGTCCATGTAAAAATTTTTCTCGGGAGTGGGATTCGAACCCTCAATCCCCACCATGCTAGTTGGGAGAAGAGGCTATGTCCTCACGCCTGAGCCAGTGTGCCTCTTGATGACACCGTGAGAAACAAGGGATCTCGACTTG
>JAEMON010000002.1:45486078-45498356 GCA_030264115.1 Lygus lineolaris | reverse complement strand
CCTGCGATCGTGACCTCGTTTCGGCCCTGGCTCCAGGACTATATGGTTTCCCATTGTCCCCTTCGTTGAGAGGATAGGAGCCCGCCCTCCATCTATCTACAGTAGAGCGTCGAAAATCCGAACCAATTGGGACCATAGGTAGTTCGGATTACCGATTTGTTCGGATTTATTACGGGGATCCGGGCTAATTGAATAGAAAACACACTTCACTTTCACTAGTTTAATTAATTTCAAGTTATTAAAAAGGCAAATTGAGATCAGCGGTACATACACAATGGCGGAGAGGAACTATAAAAGATATCTAGTAGATAAGAGATACAGACGCACTCTAGCGGAGCTTTCCCAGTCATATTATTCAACTGCTACATAACTTTACTATCCTTAACAGGATTTGCGAACTAAACCTAGAAATGCCGCTTGGACCCATAATGGGGTCTGCGCATGAGAAATGAAAATTTGAAAAAACCCATTATTTATGTTATTTGAGTTACCATGACTAGTAAACACTAGAGAGTTCCTAGTAGATCCGATTGCTTGGAAACTGCGTGGTATCGTATCCCAGGACACTACTGCGCATGCCCAGAACTCGCGGTATCGTATTGTCGATACCACCGTGGTATTAGTTGGTATACATACTGTAGGAATTGAGAATGATCAGGGCGAAATGAATTTTCAAACTCGGACTTTAATATAAAAAAATACACTTTTCGTAGTCAGAATAAATCTTAATCATGCCGCGAAAACTAACAATGTCCGTTCACCTCCGAAACCCAAACAAAACATGCATTATCTTATCAGTGTCCTCCCGCCTGTTGCCGATCAACCAATCGGAATGCTCAAGGGTGAACAGGCCCGCGTACTTATGAAATTCCCGCTCCTACACATACGATCCGTTTTACCGGATCCGATCAATCGTATTGTAGTGGTATCGTATTTAATAACCTACTATCCCAGTAACAGTTTTGTTTTCCCGCACCCGAAAGAGATAACCTTAATTTGAAGTCGAGTCACGAGTAAGTGAAATCAGTAAGTGAAATCATTTGACGAGTAGGTGAAGTCGAGGCACTAATAAAACGAGTTTTACAACCAACACTACGACCACGGAGAAGATCGTATGTTTCGCCAGAAACAACAGACAACTAGGCGTCGAGGACGGGTTTCGGTTTCCCGCTTCCGAGTTGTGTTGTTTTTTCGTGACGTGTTGTCAACATCGAAGTTCCCGAATCTCTGAGCTTCGAGCTATAGATTTAATTTTTGATTGAACTACAGGAATCCGTATAAAATTGCGATATCAACCCACTCGCATGAAGCTCGAGCATGTGTGGCAGGTCTGCCATGTCTGAGGCTTTATTGGGAAAAGGAATGGAAATTATCGGAAAAAAGAAAGGAAATTTCAATAGGTACATTGTTCCTGGTTTGGAAAAGGGAAAATGGCGTTCAAGGTTCAACGTGTAAGGAATTCCTATTCCTGTCACTGCAGGATGCTATTCATGTTTAACGTCACTTTAAGATGCTACAGTAAATTGTTGCTATTATGTGGTATCTGGTCAGCTGGGGTTAGCATTCGCGTGGGGTCGCCTTAGACAGCAGTGGTATCGCATCTCGCATCAGTGGTATCATATTGTATCAAAAACTACTAGGAACTCTACTATTTATCAGGACAAAAAACTCCATGTGGGAGCAGAAATCGTCATGTTAAAATGGAATGTTTTAAATTTCGCGGGGGGGGGTGTGACGTAGGTACCTCCACAGGTACGTCCGCTGGCCCTTTCAAAAACCGTTCGTGGATATTATACGTAGTCAGCATGGATGCGCTTCGACCAATCAGCGCGCTCCATTTCCGCACGCATTTTTTCAAACGTTCACATTTCTCTTTGTCGATAAAAAAAAAAAATGGGGAGACCACATAATTATTAAATAACCCCACTTTGGCCATTTTGAATCGATTCCCTTTCAATAAAAATTGTGAAAAAAACATGCGCAGATCCCATTAAAAATACAGTTCTGGAATGGAATGGACAAGACAGTTACATACACGAATAAAGTACATAGTACAACATCCATAGACACGCCCATGGTCATTCACCTGTCACAGCGCGCTTACTCATCTCCCCTGACCACAGTTTGGCCCGCAAAGTTATATATTCCACTCTAATTAAATACTATTCAAAAAAAATCCTCAGGTGTTCGGATTTTCGACGCTCTGCTGTATAATCAAAGGGGCTACGGCTATCCTCTCGTTCTATTAAGGCCCTAAACAGAGAGATTGCAGGGTTGACAGCTCAATCCATCCTCACCGTTACCAATCATGTAATTAATAATGGGTTAGGAATGTTGATTTCCAAGGTTCATAGATACCAATGCACATTAGCACGGAAAATGTTGGATTTTTCCTCTATGGCTACGTGTTGTTGAGCTGGCGTTGGTCTCATTCGACGCAGAACTCTTTTGCAGTTATTCAAGTTTCTGGGATTATTGAACGTGGGCATATGAGGGTATCTGCTTCCAAATAATTATGGAACCTGGGATTGGGATCTCTATTAGGGCCTAAATAGAGCCTCTAGGTCAAATCCCACATGTTTCAAAACAAAGCAAAAATAACAAATAAAACAGGGACAACGGAAAAAAATGAATAACTTACCCAAAAACTAGTAAAACCTAACTTGCCCCAAAACAGTAAATTTTTTATAAAAACTACTTCGCTTTGCTGAATTTAAATAGAATTTAAAAAGCTGTTTTTTTGGTTTGTTTCAGGTGACGCGACTAATTGGGGTCCGAGTTTCTCGCCTTCTGGAGCTTCTGACGTATCGTGCATGTCGCCGTGGAGTCCGAGTCACGGGGGTGACGCGTCGCCGAGGTCGCCTGGCATGTCATACATGGCGTCGCCATCCAGTGGAGGCATGTCGCCGTCGTACTCGCCGAGGTCGCCCTTCTACGCGCCTTCGTCGCCGAGCTCGCCCACTTACAACCCAGCGTCTCCTCAGTACTCTCCAACGTCGCCTCATTACGTCCCGACGTCGCCTTCATATTCGCCGACGTCGCCTTCATATTCTCCGACATCGCCGTCGTACTCTCCAACGTCTCCATCGTATTCGCCGACGTCTCCTTCGTATTCTCCGACTTCGCCTTCGTATTCTCCTACTTCGCCGTCATATTCGCCAACTTCGCCTTCCTACTCTCCCACTTCACCATCGTACTCGCCGACTTCCCCTTCTTACTCCCCAACTTCACCATCATATTCACCAACTTCACCATCATATTCGCCCACGTCTCCTTCATATTCTCCAACTTCACCTTCATATTCTCCGTCCTCCCCCAACACGCCAGCATCACCGACGTATTCCCCGACGTCGCCTTCTTACTCGCCGTCGTCCCCCCAGTACTCCCCAACTTCACCGTCGTACTCTCCGAGTTCGCCCAAGTACTCGCCATCCTCCCCTTCATATTCTCCGACATCCCCGTCGTACATTTCCTCCCCCCAGTACGGCACGACGTCCCCCAAGTACTCTCCGACGTCACCCACTTACTCCCCAACTTCGCCTTCATATTCGCCGTCCTCCCCTTCATATTCCCCCTCGTCACCGACCAGGTACTCACCCTCCTCCCCTCACCAGTACTCCCCAACCTCTCCCTCATATTCTCAATCGTCGCCTCAGTACTCACCAACCTCCTCCAAGTACTCACCGACGTCGCCGACCTTCACCCCATCAGGGTACTCTCCCGCCTCCCCGGCGTCGCCAGTCTACTCTCAGACCTCTCAGTCCTACTCCCCAACTTCCCCCAGTTACTCCCCAACCACCTCAGCCTACGACCCCTCCGACCCTCCAAATTAATGTAAATAATCAGCTCAGGACTTTCAAGTCCAAATTTCATACTTGTGAAATATTCACGAATTTCTGCTGTACAAAATCATTTATTCTATTTCATTGCACATTGTTTATTTAAAAAACAAAAAAATTATATACCTAAGTCTTTTTATATTTATTAAATGGTTTCAAGTACGTTAAGTTTAGACTTAAGAATATTCTATACCTACTACGTTCTAGGATTCTATAAAATACATTTCTTTTAGTATTCTAGTTTAGACTTATTTAGTGCCTCCTCTCTGGAATCACTAGAAATGTTGGTCCTTTTATTCTGATGAATGTGAGTCATGAGTAGTCTTTTGACTCATAGACTATAATTAGACTGCAATACATCATCGATGATGTGAACTATCGAAGTGAATGATCAGTTGTATCTGATGTTTAATTATATAAGAAAATTCGGTTTTTGTTTTAATTCTTTATTACTAATTTGTGATATACTTACCTATTTTACCTGTACCATAAAAAAAAATATATAATTTATAAGTAATGAACTTCGTTGTCTTCATTCACCTTGAATTATACTTATAGTGAAATCCCACCTTAGCGGACACTCACGGGACCACCCGAAATGTCCCTTAACGAGGGGTGTCCGTTGGGGAGGGGGTAAGAGTGTTGCAGTGTTGTAGGGGGTGCAATAAATAGAATGGGGAATTATCATCAATGTTTTTTATTTTTTTTCTGTAACGTAATGGCTTAAAAGAAACAATATTGAAGCCGTAGAGCAAAAATAATGTATCTGTGATTTTAGAAAATTTTTTAAAATTTTCATTTTTGTAATATGGCGGGAAAGTTACGTTGTAACGGGTGTCGTCTGTCATTGGCCAAAATCCGTGAAGGCCTGTCAACCAAACAAAAACAACACTGTTTTAGCCCCAGATTAGTGAGACTATAATTAACTCAATTAGATAATTGATTGAATTAATTAATAATAATCAATTATTTAACTAAATTATGTTTTCACTGCTCCCTGTGTGATCTCTGCACATTCTCTTTCAGTTGTTCTTTTAGTGTGACGTGTTACCGGGTGGCTCAAGGGCCGTCGGAATGGCGCCTGTTTTTCAAACTGCTGAGATTTTATTCCGAATTTTCGCCACACCAGAACGATCAACTATTTTTTTCTTTGTATTAACAGTGTTATTTTATTCCTATTAACAATAGAAGAGTGGAAAAAATTCGCTTTTCTCATACACGATCATTCCCCATTTACAGCTTATTCCCAACAAAAAGGTCTTCTTAAAAAACATTTACCTCTTATATTAGCATTTGTAGTTTTAGGATTTTTTCGTGTTTTCGATTTAATCATATTAATGGAGGGATTTATAGACTGTCCTGGAGTTTCAAGGAGACCTTGAGATGGTCTTCAAGGATTCCTCTAGCTGAATTTCGAGTAGATCATCTCAAGGTCTCCTTGAAACTCGAGGACCGTCTATAAATCCTGCCCTAAAACGGCCATAAAACTCCCTCAAATAACAGTGTAAAATCAAACCAGTCATGCAGCATGAATTGATGAGCGAATTTTCAAAGAATCGTTTCAACCAATTTGGAAGGTTTATTATACCTGTATTGAATTTTGCGAAGATTCCGAATACAATATACATGTTTTTTATGTTTAAGATGGTCAGTTACACCAAAAACCTTGAAACAACACTTTTTTTTAACCCGTAATTATCAAAATTTGTCCTCTTGGAGTACTCAATGAGCAATGAACTCGTCCTTTCTTATAGTATTGACATTTTTAGTGTACCTTGGGTTGAGGTATCGTATGGAATTGTAATATAAATGTAGGTATATGTATTTGAAAAATGTTGCAGTACAGGTATCGTATTAAAATGGTAAAACGGATTTCCACGAAGAAAATTTTCAAAACTAAATTTTGAAGCCATTGCCATAGCTTCATTTTTTCTCGAAAATTCGCTAAGTACTATACCTAGCCAAAATACTTGTCAAAAGTATCTATTAAAAAAAATCTATTAAGTCAGTTGAAATTGTGATTTTGGAGTATTTTTGGCATTTTTATGTCGGCTATGGCTCATGAACTCGAAATTCGCAGAAATCTTTTTGCAGAAAAATCGTCACAAAACCCGTTACGCTGAAATATAACTTAAGGGGGCAGGAGTTGAGTTTTTCTGTCACCAAAAATCGATCATTGACTCCAGCCGAGTCGAAAATTGAGCTCAGAGATCAGCTGAGGGGGGTACCCGCGGACTGACACGTCACACTGTATTGCAAACTTGCACGTAATCAGATCAATAGATTTTATTCCATGCACAAATAAGGGCTTCATACCTTCAATACATGGGAGAAGGGGGGAGGGGGGGGGGGGTGTTACCCATCTACCTACTACGAAATTCAGTCACCTAATGAATTAGGCAGTGATCAGAATATCTTCAATCTTAAAATGTTGCGATTAACAAAAACTATTTACCATGGAGAAGAGAGTAAAATTCAGTTAAAACGAACAACACGATTTCATTGGAAGAACAACATTTATTTTAAATAAAAAAATACAAAAACAATATGCAGATGTTGACTCTTACCGCTTGCGATACCCAGTACTAAAGGTACAATACTTACTAGGTAGGCACTCCCAAGTTCATTATATAAAACATTAATTATGTCCGTGTGCATTCTTTGTACGAACGAATTCTTTACAGTCAGAAACGATAAGACAATCGATAGGAAAATAGAACAATACCTACCTACTACATTTACAGTCGAGAAATAGTAGGAAAATAGGTACCTCTACCTACTATAATAAGAAACTATAACACTCAGGGTTAGGTAGTTATCTACGTAACAAAATTTTATCTATCAACAGCTAACCGCCATTAGCAGCAATACCTTTAAGTACCTACTTATATTGTATCTGCATGTAAAACCCCAAAATACATTTGCAGTGGAGGACTAGACTTCAACGAAATCATTTACAATTTTCATACCTACACATTGGCCAATTTCACGTTGCCGGAGCGGGGCTCTTCTGGAGGCTTTGGAACCAGTTATTTGTTTCTGTTCGCTTAAAATTTCTCTCTTTTACAAAGTTCTCCATTTTACTTAGTGGCAGACGGGGGACGTTTTCCATCGTCTGGAAAACTGATTTCAGAAAACTGATTCAGCTCATTTTAGTACGTAAGTAAACAAAATGATGTACAAACAAACCACTTTTTCTTGGCTATTTCTTACGATTCACCACAAGAATTGTTTCTTGTCATAATTAAAACCCCTAGGGACGTTTCGTTCCGATTATCGATATTTTCTTTCGATATTTCCTGTACCAATCAAATATTGATAATAATAAAGAAAACTCGACGGGGGTGGACCCCCGGACCCCCCTTTTCTGTCACCTTGCGCCTAGCAGCAAAACATTGGAGGAACGTGGAACACGCTTAGACTTAAAAATTACTCCATTTTTCGAGCAAATTTTCAAAGGATCATTTATCCGATTTGGTAGGAGCTTCTACTAGCGTGCTTCATATTATGTGTGAAGGTACCTATCATAATGAAAAACTGAAAACTCAAACCAACCTTGTTTGTTTGCCTACGTACGAGTAGTCCTCTGAAGGATGTGGAAGGAGGGGGGGAAATTGGCAGGATGAGATGTTGTGTGATGTAAATAAATTCAGAGCTTTCCAACGAGTGGTGAACGATTTTTGTGGGGTGGAAAATGAGGAAGTTATTTTTCCCTAGCAACGATTGGTTGTACGTGAAAAGCATCAGGTCGCATTTTAGGGACGTTTTTTTCGGGTCGGTTTCTTGGGTCTTTTTTTTTTTTTTTGCATGATGGGTCCCGGTAAAAGCGTGTTCCACGCTAAAAAATAGCGAGAGACTTTTTTACAACTCACTGCTTTGAGGAACCGATTATCAGAGAAATATGTGGACTCACGTTTTCCAGCGGTACCTATCCCTGAATTAGACTGGTTTTAATTTTTCTGACTTTGTATTTATTTTGTTGAAATATATTTTTGTTCGAAAATGAAATGGAATCGTTTGAAGTCGTGTTTAAAATTATGGCGGGATAAGAAAAAGAAAGGAAATTTGTTGTTTCAATATCGATAATAGGAAATATCGACATTTTCTTCCGATAATATCGGCACATCGATATTTTCTTTCGATATTAATATCGAATCAAATATCAATATTTTGCAATATCGAAACGTCCCTAAAAAAAACCCAGAAAAAAGTGCTGCCAACTTCACAACAAACTCTTCTCTTCTACCACGAATTGAGAATCAGCTGTTAAAGTTAATGTAGTCTCATTCGCAGTTTCCAATTTGTCCCATGTAGAGCGCAGTAGGAAGCTGGAATCTTTTTCTTGTCCTACGAAGGTCCACTGTCATATCATACGCCCTAACAGGGCCTGATAGGAAACGTCCTATCAGGGACGCTAGATTTCTCACATGAATGATCAAAAATACAGAATTATTTGGATTGACATAATGTAGGTTGTTGTTGTCAACCAGCAGAGTGGGATTAACAACCAAAGTAATCTGAAGAAACTAATTGAAACGATGATTTTGTCAGGATATTATTTAGGTACCAGAGTGATAAGCCAGGAGAGAGATGACCACGCCAGTACAGCAGAACACAGGGAACGATTAAAAGGCGCTCATACGACATGTCGATAACACACCTTATTATGCTGTGTCGCTCTACCGGGATTTTTGGCAGTTTCAAGGCTGCCAACCTCTTTTTCATTCATATCATTCGATTCCCACGGATCCAGTGGTGTGAAAAACTCAATATGCCCACTGTGGTCATACAACATGTTGCCTTAACATCGTCGATGTCACTACTAACTTACCATTTTTTGGGAACTAAAAAACGATAGGACGGTAATAAAGATTAACCTCACAATTATGGTTCAATTTATTTATAAAATTATAGAGCAAGAAACTGAGGATGTAGCTGAATACAAGTGGGTATTCTGCTTTCTCCCTTCAAAATTTCAAGGAAACCGGAAGCAGGAAATGTCAGAAAATTTCGTTTGGAGTAATCAAAGGCTTCCAGCTTACCTCTACTAAAGTGAAAGGGTTTGTAGGGGAGTTGAAAATATAAGTAGCTAACAACATAAGAATTAAATGGCACATTTACATTAGGAATCTACAAGTAACTTAGATAGCAATTACAAAATGACGACAGGACGGCAATAAAGATAATCCCAAAATATATGAGATAACCGACGAAATAATGAGGACCCTGAAGACACTAGAATATCTGTTGTAGTATAGAGGGCTCGATACAGGGTGTCTCGGAAACAGGTCTGCAAGAGCCAATCGATAGTGAAAGTGTAAGACCTCGTAAGTCGGATTTTGGCAATTTTCTGATTTTCAGTGAAATAGGTAGTTATTTATGACTTGATCCATTTAGGCGAAGCCATTTTTCCCGCCTTTGTCCCATCTCTTCTCTGTGGCCGTGTGTAGAAACTTGTAAGTCGAAACCTGCCAGGGGTGTAGCAAGACCTTGTAAGTAGGGATGAGCTAAAATGTTATTTTTTAATAACAGGTTACCAGATAACAGCCTGGGGGACAAAAATCGATGAAACCATAACATAATTGCATTTTGTATGAGAAGGTTTTTTCGTCTCCTGTGAAATTTGAAGTTTTGTACTTACAAGGTCTTACACTTTTACTATTGCAATGTAGTGGGGGGATCCCTAGAGGGGGTTTAAACCTTGAACAGCGGAATCTGAAGGATTCCTCTGATGCTCAACACAAACCACCTCGGCCGTCGAAGACTGATTATTTGTCTCTCCTTCCTACTAAGGGGTCGAGCTTCCGTTCATAACACCAACATGCCAGGGATCGATTCTTCATTTTTTTTAAATCAAAAGTTCCTTCGTGCAATTTTCATTCAAACCCTTTAGTTTTTCGAATTTTTTGGAATATTAACATTTTTCCTCAAAATCAACTCATCTTACATAAAACTGGCCGTCACACCCATTTTTAAAATTCAAAAGCATAACTTGTGGCTACTATCAGAAAGCTTGTTGGTTTTCCTTTTAGAATATCCTGGTTTGAAGAACTTTTAAGTGGTTCGAACTTCTAAAACTTTCCGCTTGAAAATCGATATATTTCGTGAATTTCAGAAAACACGAAACATTTCTAAGCCCTCTAGCTCAGCAGGACAATCCCAAACCGCATTTGCCACTCACTGGAAAGACTTCCTCAGGATAAACGTGTACTATTTTGTAATTATATCCTTCAGGGCACTTCAGGACGTTTCTAACATGTAGTAGCTGCTCAGAGCTGGCTCAGATCTCCGAAAAACTAACGAACTAACCTACTATGGGTTGAGGGGGAAGTATTTTGGCTCACTTCCGGTTCAATTTTCGTTTATTTCGGTCCGACATGTTTCGCAACTCAAGTGTTGCCTCTTCAGGGATGTGTAGGGGAGATCATGCAGGCCTGTCCGCTCTAGTCAGTACATTGTTATTCTATCAGGCACGATATAAGGTCTCCTTGTACAAAGGTTTCCTCTTATAGGTTTGTAAGAGGTGGGGAAGTGGGTTTGACCTTGATCTCTTTTACTTAATTTAACTCATTTGCTCGTGCTAATTTCCCATTTTTAACAAAAATGCTCAACCCGAAACGAACCATTTTACCTCACTTCACCATCCTAGCAGGTATGGAACATAGTTATAACTATAAAAGGCCTTAAAACCATCTAACTGATGCCTCCACATGTCACGAACTGTAGCCCTCAGCTCCTATCATGTATCACACTCACAGACCTCCTCTGTCTATATTCCAGAACGTAAAGAGGATACCATTATACAATAAACTATATATTCCGTACCTGATACATGTATAATGAACGACATAAGTGGACAAACCCGCTTCCCCACCTCTTACAAACCTATAAGAGCAAACCTGTGTACAAGGAGACCTTATATCGTGCCTGATGATCTCCCCTACACATCCCTGAACAGGCAACACTTGAGTTGCGAAACATGTCGGACCGAAAATTGAACTGGAAGTGAGCCAGAATACTTCCCCCTCAACCCATAGTAGTGTAACCATAATGGCTACCCACAAACAACGAGCTAACAACAACAAAGCTGCAACATGTTGAAAACGTCCTACAGTGCCCTTCCGGATACATCCTCTCCACTCGGCCCGTCGGCAATATCCTCTCCACTCAAGGGGGTGTGGCAATGAGTAGCCATGAGCGAGATCATCAGTATAAATTCTGATGTTCCCTTTGGAGGGCAGCTGATCACGTCCACGACGCTGGGAGAGGCAGACGGATGAAAATCCATCCTGAAATGGTTGCTTACTTTACTTTACTGAATATTTTAAGGGTTTTCTCGTAGAGATGTGCCGATACCCTCGAGTTGGGAATGTGGAAACTGTTCTAGGTTGCTCAACTTACCAATCATGGAAAAGGAGAAGGACGGTCCACTCAATGTAAAATGACGTGCTGGAAATCTGCCTTTTACAGTAACTCCATCTAGCGAAACTTTTGGGAACTAGAACTGGATGGTCCATGTAAAAAATTTTCGCGGGAGTGGGATTCGAACCCTCAATCCCCACCATGCTAGTTGGATGTAGGGGCTACGTCATCACGCCCTAACCGCCTGAGCCAGTCTGGCTCTTGAATGACACCATGAGAAACAAGGGATCTCGACTTGCATGTTGACGATCCCTTTCAGAATCTAGGTTATTCGGAGTCTCAGCTGTTTCTTTTGATTTAAAGCAATCTTTTGGATATTCAATGATGGTGAACTAACAAATGATTAATAAAATAACCAAGGATGATGAAATATCCGAGGTAAAATAATACAATTTATCCATTATTATTGAACTTAGGTTAATAGGTACCAACCCCTAATAATGTTGAAAGAAGGGAAATTATAGCTGGAAATTCATTTCATTGTTACATTTTAGTATAATATGATAATAATAGACGGATAATAATCTAATAATCCAGAATAATTGTGAATTTGAAAAGCTAAGAGTGGTAGGTTGACGGAGCACTCTAGCGACTGCTGGTTGAACTGTCTAGTTCTAAAAAATTTCGCCAGATAGCCCTACGGTCAGAATCTGCACAGATTTTCCTATAAAGTGGACCTTCCTTCTCCTTCTTCCATGTTACCAATACCGATGCAGGCTCGGGCCAGGGGACTGGTAGGATGTAGCTAGAGGAGAGAGAGATTTTGTTCTTACTGTCATGGATATTTTACTACTTCAAAATATGAACAAATCACAACTCCATGGCTTCACCTTCTCCAGGTTTCACCCATGGAGCGAGGAATAGATTCCTACGTCTGTGGTTCCACCCATTCACGATTCACCCCCTACTTCCACACAGATCAAGAAGAAGAAGGTGGAAGAAAGAACAACCTCCTTGCATCGAAAGATTCTAAAGATTAAAATACTTCGAGGATTGGGAACTTCAAACCATGGAAGA
>JAEMON010000002.1:45437396-45453457 GCA_030264115.1 Lygus lineolaris | reverse complement strand
CATAGGAAAAATTAGAAAAATCATAAACTGAAAAGTGGGTCAGTCTCCCTAGTTTCCCCTACTTGATAATACATATCCAATAACTTCACTGGTGCTGACCTTCATTTTCCTGACACTGCTGAACTCCGTAGGCAAAATTATTCACGGATATAACTTGTTTGGAACGATTTATTACGGTTATTATTAATTATTCCTTTATTGAAGGGTCATTTCGGGAGATCTCTAGGCCTACCCCCTGTAATTTGTACTTTCCAAGAAACGCGTAGGGAGGTACCTACCTGCATTTTATCGTCTGAAAAATCCGAATCCCTATCTCATGTGAATACATAAATCAGAATCTATTTCACAATAATGTATTATCTGAATCAAAGATTCGCAAAACTGTCACTGAGATGGGAATGGAAATAGTACGAAATACGAAAATTCAATATGGCTGCCAGCAAATCGGAGTTTGACGAGAGAGTTAACTTTTAACGAGAGCTTCGAATATCTAGTTAAAGATAATCACTGATTAGGGATTAAAGTGGATTGATAAACGGGTATGTGCGAGATAATCAGAGATTTGACTTAGTCAGACTTCATTCGGGCTTGCAAATGTGATTGATAAACCGGCCCTAAGAATCGATTTTAGATTGCTCGATTAGGTCCCCCAGCGACCGAAATTCAGACGTCAGTCGCTCCCCATTTTTGATGACCTGTCCATCGAGACGCACTACGGAGAAACCAGTTTGATGAACTGTCCATTGAGGCGCAGTGAACGTGTTAATCCACACAACGAGCTGTTGCCCCTCATGCCTACAGAGAGAGCATTTCAAATCCTCGCCCCTGCTTTGGCCATGGATTTTGACATAGCCGTGCTTGTACGTTGATGAACAGCTATAATGTTAGCCCTAGTTGATGTTCCACCAGGAAAGAGTCGTAGATATTCTGGAAAGCAGCCCTTGGTGGCCCTGAATATGAAGCATGAACCCCTGCACATATGAGTAGGTTATGTCCATACCAAAAAGTTTGCTCTGTGAAGGCTCTTAACTGGCCGAATTTCACTGGCAGCTTGAAACATGATTCAAATGCCATACATTCACTACGTAATTTTGATTGTGTTTGTGTATGATTGTTAACGTAGTTCTGTACGTGGGAATGGAGGTTTGTTGTCCCACTCGCAATTACTTATCTGACTTGAATTCTCACTCTCACCTTATCTCAACATCACGTTGATACAATGGGGGACTTGTATGGTTATTTTTTATTTCAGCGTTTGAAAGATCTTAGGAAGGTCTTTCCAAAAAGGTGCTATATGATGGGTATCCGATGATTGAAACTTGCCAAAAATGGGTCTTGTAATGTTAACCTAACTGACGTCACCAACCCCCCACCCTCCCTGGGCGGGTTCCTCAGCTCCCTAACCCAAATGACGTAACGCTCTCCCTTTCAACCTGTTTTCTGGTTGAGAGGTAATTTCAAGCTGAAAATTGGCATCAAGGGGTTTTGAAGGCGCTGAATCATATTTTGAGGTTCAAAATGCTAAACCCCTAAGCATGGAAGTTCCTCAATATTACAAAATTGATCAATCAGTTGAACTAATTCATTAGATTTTTCTGTGCTTTGATTTTCATCATTAAATTTTAAAAAATTGTGGCCAATGACAATGGCATAGTGTGGACACAAATTCGCTCACTTATCGTTCATCCTTGCAGAAGGGTCAATCTCGTCAATAATGACGAAACCTGGGGGAGTTTTCGTCATTATTCCCTTATAAATATGGAATCCCCTCACATCAAGTGACACAACTAAAGTTTGAACCCAAGACTCGTCTCGCCTATACTGTCTACAACATCAAAACAGTGTGTAAACATTACAGAGTTTTTGCAATGGTTCTGGTGACATAGTGAATAGTACCTACTGAAGACGTATCCATGCCATAGCGGTCAACATGAAGACTGCTCTTGCATGACGACTCCTTCAAGGTTCGCCATCAATGTGCTGGATTTATAGCCTACATTCTCATGTGGCTTCTTCCTGACATAGTGTTCCTTTTCTAACATTACACTTCTATATTAGGTACAACAGCTTACAGCTGAAAGTGCCTTCAGTTCCATGGGTGGCTTACATTAGCAAAACAGTCAGCATCTGTTCCATGCCATATGGAACCTTTTGAGAGGTTAACATCCAAATGTGCTTGCACTGTTTTTTCACTGTACACTCTGGTAGTCGCCCCAACTGTTGCAAAAAATCTCTTGTATTCTTTTCCCTAAACTAATATAATATCAAATCTAATGTTATTTCCAAATTCAGGACGTATCCTTAGGAATGTTACGTAACGATGTTATATTTTCCAAACACGATGAGCCTTTGCAAGTCGAAGTGAATACCATTGCAACTGGAATGGCCCATTTGGGCCCCATATCCCGAGCGATCCAAAGGTTTGTGGAAACTGTTCCTAGGTTTTCAACGTTGTGAGGGCCAACATGACTAACCCAAGCTTTGTTGGATTCTTTGAATGCAGTGGACCCATCCGCAACCCTTCCCCATGATGGATACTGTAGTAGAGTAACAAGAATGTCCGCCACAGAACCACTCACCCAAGAGAACTGTTGAGACTTCAAGTTAAATACAGGGATGCTAATATGAGAAATCTCCACTCTTTTAATATGAACTCTTATTGTGCAAACTCGCATAACAGTACAACTACTCTTGGAATGAATAGGTAGGTGTCGTGCATCTGTGGGGTGGACCGCGAGGGCTGCTCCTAAGAGCATTCTGACGGCATTTCAGGGAAGTTACTGAACCTCTTTTTACCGCTAACATTAAAATTAGGTAAAGGCGTTGGTGCGCTGATTGTTGAACCAATGAAGTCAAACCTTCGTTTAATTGTTGTATTTCAAATACGGATATCAATTAAATCACAATATTTCCCGCAGAAAATAATTATTGTTTATTGCACGTAACGGACGTAGTGGCTTTGAAGTGATTAGTAGGTATATACGTACAGGTGGACCTTCCTACCATATTTCCTCCTCAGTCTGATGTTTGGCTTCCAAACACCAGCCAAATATTTCATGCCTAGTTCTTCTTCTTCTAGTTGAGAAACATATGGTTTCGTAATAATTAATAAATAATTTTCAGAAGAAATTGAGCCATTGAGATGGGGCTTCAAATTTTAAGATGCGGAGTGGGTGGCTTTTAGGTGTGAAATTCACAAACAAAATCAGTAAGATTGAGATGTTTTTCAACATGCACTGCGTGTTGTGAATGTGCGTATTTATCAACAACATTTCTTTGAAAGTTCGCTCTTAGAGCCATGCTGCATGACTGAGTACTTTTATTCATCACTGCGATTAAAATTGGGTTTTTGGCGATGGGCCTCTGTTGCGAAATATCTGCTTCTTCATCACCTCTCGATCTTCGTTACAAATTAAACGTTTTGTCTAATATTGTTGTCCATCATTTTTCTTCGACATAGGCATTATTTACCTATTCTTACATTCTGAAAAAGTAGGCGCTGAAAGGGGAAAATCATGATTAAGAATAACGAATTATCCAGTTTTGACGGATCAGGACTTAAATTTGTGTGGAAATACTTTACTTTTACTTGTTTTTTGCCAGAATCTACTTTATGTAGGTACCTAACTCGAGAAAATGTGGCAACCCAACTGTCATTCGCGTACAAGAACCTAAGGCTAACGCTACCTATCTAGAAATGTAAAAAAACCCTGAATGCCCAAACACCATTTCAAACTACATCGCGGGTTCATTTCACTGAAACTCCGTCAGAGCGCTCCCCCTCGCCCTTCTGCTGGAATCCCTCGCGGTCTCCCCCACAGACGCAAGTTAGGTAGGTGGGGAGAAGTGTGTGTGTCGGTATCCAGCAGTGAGTGGTTCTGTGGCAGACATTCTTGTTACTCTACTACAGATTCTATTATCTAATTGAAAAAAACTACAGTGCCCGTGCATTGCCAAAATATTATTTATCAGTTGATCTATGATTGTTACTTTTATATTCTTACTGACTGAAGTAAATTTCATTTTCAATAATTTTTTCTTCATTTATCTGTGGGGAAATGGTTTACATCCGAAAATAATAAGTTTGGACTTGGCAGAACCTGGAGGTAGGTATGGGAGGGGCAGCCAGTAGGTTGGGTGTTGATCGAAAAACCGGCTTCATGCTTCATCACTTAATACAGCTTGAAAAAATGACTACCCGAGTATGTTACATCATGGGTATTATTTTACAACCTGCATTGTCCAAACTTTAATCGTGATTACAAATTGTTTCCATTGGTAGTGGAGGTCAGGAGCGCTTAATCCTCTTGTGAGGAGTGTGTTAGCGTGTCTAGAGTGAAGTTAACTCAAAATACTCAATTTGCAGATATGCCCTTCATTCATTTTGCCGATGATGTAATCATGGTGTAATCTGAAGGCAGGTAGGTTCACAGTGTGACACAATTTCCACTATCAAGTCTGCAAAACCACAGCGCTTCTGGTAAACGTGGAAGGCCAGGAGGATCCATGTGAGCTGTTCAGCGTTCCTTATGGCGTTGCTCTTTCACAGAGTTGATTACAGCATTGCACCTTTATGCGTTGATTACGAGTGCTATTGATTCTAGTTGGCTCTAATGAATCCTTAAGATTCTTGCAGTTCCATTGGTGTGGTCAAACGCGAGGTTAAGCGCTCCTGACCTCCACTACCAATGGAAACAATTTGTAGTCAGAATTAACGTTTGCCATAAATACGTTTTTTTATTTTTATTTTTTTTTTAGTTTTCACCATATTATTGCGAATGTACTGACAAATTCCAGTGAAGGGTCGAGTGACGGGATCCTACTCCACTCTGATACCTACTGATGAAATGGTTTAGACCCCTATAATGATATGTGGTAGGATTCTGCACCCTGTATGAATAGAGCAATCATGTCCTGAAATGATTTTTTAAAATTTTCTCTTGTTATTTGGATTGTTCCATTTTCCCACAGAGCAGTCATGATATTTATAGACTTTCCAATTTACCCATAGTAAACCCTGAATGCCTTTATGAACGAATAATTTGTCGGTTGACTAGGACGTGAGCCTTGGGATGTTCCGCTCAGACTACCTCCCTGACACGGTGCGCTCTTTGTACCTCCAAGTTGAGTTCAATACAATATCGACGAGCATTGCTTCCTTAGCCAGTCTCGTCACACAACTCCAAAGGTAATAAATAATCGAATTGATTTATCATCACCGTCTCCAAGCTTTTTCATTTCATTTTAAATATCAAGGACATTTCACACTACTGTGTCGGGCACTGTTGTTCATCACTCCTTAATAAATTGGTCCATAGTTACATTTTTTGCACTCAGAAAGATAATCTAATTCGATTTATGTTAAACTAACTAGAAACTGATATTCCCACATATTATCTGTATTTTTTGCACATACTTAACCCTCATCGTGACTAGGCCAGAGAGAGATTTATTTGAAATTTTGGTGTTATTTATTTGGATACTCCTTCTTGAATGTAGGTAGGTACTCTATTACGGTTAGGTATGAGATTCGCTCATAAACCACACGCCAGCTGACAGTAAAATGGTTTCTGGGTGCTCACTGCACTAACAAAATCTAGGGAGTTAAACCATACCTATCACATCAATCCATTAGTAAACTTCATTCTCCGCATCCCATCAGGAGGCATAAATTCGGCCATGTATAATATTTTCATATCGATGTCCTGACGTGTGTTTAATTCGTTCTGAATTAACCTACATTGTAATTTCAAATTAATGATTTTTTAATTTTATTGATACAATTTTCTTAATTTCTGCATGCTGTTCATATGCCGTGGCATGTTGCTTGTGAGTTCCTACATACTGAGAAAAGGTAATAGAGATTTTTCGTAACGGTTTGGTCAACGCAGAGGACAGTACCGTGAGTAAAGTGATGCTGCGCGCACACTCGGATGCTGATATTTTTTCAATGGTTTTCAAACAGTTACATGGCATGGAATATGACATACTAATGTCAGCCATTCATGGAACTAAGGAGCACTATCAACTGTAGAATTACTTATAAGATAGGAAAGGTTCACTTGGCATGTTGGGAAGAAGCTGTAAGAGAGCGCTGTTGAGTTGAAATCTCAACTGGAGGGTTGAGAGAATGCTGATTTCTCGAGGGGCATGCACGAATAATGAGACTCCAGAGCCCATCAATTTCTGCACAGCTAGCTTCGAACTGTGTGCTATTTGGCCGCTGTAATACACCACTCTTCCAACATACAATTAAACAAATGGATGACCCCTTCGGAAGTATGAGAACTTCGAACAAGGAACACACAGATAACTCGGGAAACTTAAACTCAAAATCATCAGTTAAACTGTTGCAAACATGCAAAAAACTCCCGATTTCCACGACCTTGCTACCAATTCAACTTGTATCCACCTACTTGAAAATTAAATTCCAGTCTAGGTACCTACTTGAATGAAAGATGTAGGTTTGTAGAGTTAAAATACACACACAACAAACAAACTAAAAAAAGAGTGAACCGTGAAACGTCAACAAACCAGAAATTAAACATGGACTTTCCTTCTCTTTCTTTCATGTTACCACACAGTAATGAACATTCTTACCAACTCCAATCGAGTAGGTGATGTGAAAATGGGAGGTGGTGCCTCTAGCGTTTCCCACCTGAACTTGGAACCAGTTGAGACATGGAAGCTTTTTCCATCTCAGAACAGGAAACTATACTATATCTCCATGGCTGCGCTCTCTGACTCAGCCCCCTACCCTGAGCCTGCATGGTAGAATAGCCTAATGAGCCCCAAAACATCCCAAAAGCAGGTTGGGCATCGCCCTGATTGCTCTGCAAATTGCCATCCTGCATCGAAAAAATCCCTCAGTGAAGCGGGTTCTTAAATCTTCCAACATTGCATAGAGGAGAGTCATATTTCCATGGAGAAGGGTTTCATGGATAATATTACTTCCACGCCATGATCCATGGCCACACCTTTGGGTATTCATCATAGACTTCTAAAAGTCTACCTCACGATGGTACACGGGTACTATAAACGTGATTGTTTAATGCTCCCACAAAAATTCAAATTACTTCCAGATTGTGGAGTTTCTCCTCTTTTCTTCCTGGGTACAGACAGGAGGTTCATCCCCCGTCCCCCCCACTGAGGAGCCACCCCTGACCAGATCGCAATAGATCAACTATGGTCTTGGACTTGCCCCAACCCAGAAAATTGAAACAATTAAATTGCTAGTTGTACACATTAATTTCCTATGTAAAAATGATTTTGAAAATGTCATAATTTGTAATTGAACCAAAAATCACGGACAATACTTTGTTTGACATGTTATTCATACAAACGAATGCCCTAACTGAAGCTAAAGCCAGGCTCGGCTTCCTTTGATCCAAACCGACTTCGTACGGGGCGGGCTTCTTGATTTTTGGCTAACCCAGACGGGACGTCGACACTTGTGCCAGCCTGCCCCGGCACAGGCCACCGCCATAGTGTGTGGGCGCAGCTTAAAGGACCAACACCACTCATATACAGGGTGGTCCCAAACGTAACGGACTTACTTTGAGGTCTCATAGGGAATTTCACGCTGATCACGATTATACCGCATATTAAGGGTCCATGAATAAATCATGGCCACTTTTTCCGCAAAAAAACACTTTTTTCGATGTTTTTTTAGTGTTTTTGGGCAATAAACAAGGCAATTATCCGGAAAATCGAAAAACACCTCGAAATAAAAGTTGTAGGAAATTAAATTCTGCGTCGAATGAGACCAACGCCAGCTCTTAAGATAGTACCTACGATTTTTGGTGAATTAGTACTGATGGTACTAAGTAGTACTAGTGTCGGAGGTAGTATGAACTTGAAATGTTGGTTTAAATGTTTTTAATGACCTGTTAATCATTATTAAATGATACAAAAACATTTAAACCTACATTTTAAGATCATACTACCTGCCTACCTCCCTACTCCTATCAAGCGGTTTATCAACAGATCAAAACTTCAAAAATTCACCAAAAACCGTAGATACAATCTTAAGAGCTGGCGTTGGTCTCATTCGACGCAGAATTTAATTTCCTACAACGTTTATTTCAAGGTGTTTTTCGATTTTACCGGTAATTTCCGTGTTTTTTGCCCACAAACACTAAAAAAAAAGTAGAAAAAAGTGGTTTTTTGCGGATAAAGTTATTCAGGGACCCTTATATGCTATATTCGTGATCAGCGTTAAATTCCCTATAAGACCTCAAAGTAAGTCCGTTACGTTTGGGACCACCCTGTATATCACAATACTCATCTTCACTCATATCACCAACCACGCACACTTCATGGGAACACACCTTGACTCATGCGTGACTACCAGAACCACCTATGCTCATTGTGGCCTGTAAGGTGGAAGCTGATCAGAAGAGGATGGAAACGCACACACAAACAAGAAACAAGAGAGTGCTGTGAAAGGCGGATTTATACAGTGACCTTCTTTATAAAGCGGACCTTCATGAATATATGGGTCCTAACGCGTGCATAAGCCACATTTTGCTACGTCAACCCAACTGTCACGAAAACCATCAAATAGCATCTGAGTGTGCCTCACTATCACTTTTCTCATGGTAGATACCGTGTCCAAATTGTTGCAATAACACTTAAATGAACAAAGCCATCACCATATTCATTGTGTTGTTTAATAAGACTAAAACAGTTACCTCGGTACATGTACGTCTCTTATTTTATGTTATGGGCTTACGAGAAGTTTTAATCTGCCAGAATTAAGTAAAAGACAACATTAAGTAAAAATTTAAAATAAAATAAGTCAAAATTAAGTAAGTGCTTGGTAGGCACCTGTCTACTTCTTCAAGACGATTATTCCACTTCCATAAATATTATGAAGCAAATCACTCACCAAGTGGAAATGGCACAAAGCTTCGTCTCGTACAAGAAAATTTGAAATCAAAAAGTGAATCAAAACTGTGTAAGTTCAAAACTCTTGATCGTGTTGGTATTAGTCAGCTTAGAGAAAATGTTAACTCAATCTTGAAGAAAATTTACAATTACTTCGAGAGACTCGGAAGCAAAAACAGGGAAATGAAGTGGAAAAAATCGGGAGACAGGAAAGGGATTCGAGGCATTCATAGATAGTTTTTTTAACTTACATTATAGCAACGATTAATTAGCATATTTTTTTTGGGGTAGAAGCGAGTCCCCACCATGCCACCCTCCGTGTGATGCTCCAGGACCCTTCACCACAGCGCATTACTTTTGACAAAAACATCGGCGAGGCGTCCAGGGAGGGTAGTCATAAGAGGGGGTGGCGTGGCAGGGGAGGGGCATGTTTTTGTACGGGGTAGTACGTGGACAGGGTGTTCTCCCTCTCTTCGTCACGAGCCAGGAAAATGGTGCAAAGTAATCGATGCTGGACAGCACCACTTTTCATTTGGCCGTTGATTCAGCTTTTCTTACTGGTTGGAACAAGCTTACTGTAAGTAGAGAAAGGAGGTGAGATCGAGATGAAAATACGTAATGAGTTTGTATGTCATTATTTATTGAAAATGGTATAGGTAGAGGAAGGTACGTACTTCCACGACCAGTCCTACTACATTTACCTGCCACTAGGGATGTTGCGACACCACCTAAGAATCGATACCGGTATCCTTAGTACTCTTTTCGAAGGTGTATCGATATCTCTTTCCTTTTCTTTATGATATGTACCAGTATCATGTCAGTACCTACCTACCCACCCACCTACTAGTCTTGGCAGTCAATGTTTCACGTGCCGTAGTGATAGTGACGTGCGATATATACCCACCTCCAATATGAGTATCAAAAATATTTTATTTCAATAGTAGGTAGGGATTAGTATTTACGTAAAATTGAATAAACAGCAGTTATTATACAGCTACCCTACTGTAATTAAGATGAATGGAGTTGACCCTTGGGATCCTTACATGAAGAAGTTTCAAGAACTGCTTCCACAGATGTGGAAGTTATCACGTGTTATCAATAAAAGTACTCGTTCCATATCGATATCGAAAGAAAAGTATCGATACCAGTATCGAATTGAAAGAAAAAGCACCGAATGATCTGATATTGAATAGAAGCATAATCCAAAATAATCCAAAAGCATAATCCAAAAGAAAAGTATCGATACCAGTATCATATCAGTAGTATCGCAACACCCCAACCTCATTTGATATCTGAATGAGCTAATGTTTGTTGTTATTTTCTAGATACATTCTCTCTGAGCTGGGATACAGTGAATTGTTGAAAAATGTAAGTAGATTACAAAAAAGTCAAGATGTACATCTAGAAGTAGAATTTCAAATTGATTTATAACGTTTCTTAAATTAAATTCCATGTTGTTTGCAAATATGAAGTAATAGTTTGATACTGTGCACAGATGCCTCACAATGATTCCTTACATCTCATGAGTCTTGGACTTGTCAAAGCTTGGGAGTATTATGGGAATGAGAAGTAAGTTCCTGTTACACTCGTTATTTCCTTTAACTTTCACTCACTTTCAGATCGACTATTTGCCTGAAATATTGAAAAAATAAGCGTTGTAGTCGAACGAATACATATTCCCTAAGGATATGTCATGACATTCTTTGATACATTTCAAGAGAACATTTTAAAGTAAATGTTATAATAAATTGGTACCTAATATTTTGTCAATATAATTACGAATATGAAGTTAGTTTTGCATAAGTTACATAGTTAATTGATTTATTACTACCGCCTTGATTTGTCTCCTTGTTTCAGGGCTGTGGTGCTTTTCTTGGTTGAAGACGTAACCGCGAATATCTGTGACCAGAGGTTCATGGAGTACGAAATTAGGAAAATACAACCAAAGATTAGAGTATTGCGAGTGAAATTTTCCGATTCTACCAAATTCAGACTTGGGATTAGGAAAGAACTATTGGTGTAAGTAGATTTTGATTCCTAATCAATGTGTGGGCTGGTGATGTGTTGGTCAGGAGTGAAGGTATCAAATATCAAAAAAAAACCTTATCTCGGGAACGACCCTGTCTGAACTGAATGGTTGGTAAAACTGTATCCATTCAAACAGTCATCTCCATGTTCTTAGGGTTGTTTGTTGATCAGTCATGGAAGTGGGATTGTACAACTTCCATGTCTTCGGCCTATTTCGGGAGATGCGAGTTGCAAGGAGGTGGGAAATTACCTCTCCATCTCGACATGTTACCCTTTTTCCTCTGACCCACTCACTCCCTCCCTCTCAATATCACCATTAGTGACCGTGACCGTCACCATTCCTGTTTAACGTTCTTTCAATTGAAACGGCCACTGATACACTCTAGGAACAGTTCACACCATTCCGTTCAGCACATGAACCTCGGGAGAGGTGTAGCTACCTGACAGCGATCAAATAACGGTCACTCAGATATTCACAGTTTTGGGAGTGAGTGGTGTCGACTCACATTTTCATTTCCATTGTGAACGTCTGTTGATGACCATTGTTTGGCGGCCGGCAGGTAAAAAACCCCTCCCGTGTGATCCGTCACTGAGTGAGAACGTAATGACTGTATAGGCATTGAACCAAAACTGCTCCTTGAATGTAGGTGACTTAGGCAGGACGAGTTCAGTCAGTAACTGAACGTAATGAACGTGTGACCTGGTTCAAAAGACCTTGTCTGTGAATGGAGCGACCGTTCGGGATTCAAATCTAACAAGTGACCTTGTCTTACACACCTCCTTAGAGTATCCCCGCAATGCGTCATAAAGCGTAAAAAGTGATGCACCGCCCGTGATTGATGGCAGGTGAGGACAGGCAAGGTCTGCTCTACCTAGCCTCTACTATGGAGGCTGAAAATATTCGGAAATTAGAAGATATTAGAAAATATTCGGAAATTATTGGTCAGGAGGGTCTCTTAATCATAAATTTTAATTGCCTGTTGCCTACCTGCCAGAGCCGCCATTGGCAGTCTGTACGCTTGAACTCAAGTGCCGCTGCTGTTGTATCCTATGACATTCAACACCATTGCGAAATTGGAAATAGGCACAATTTTCTTTTGCCACTATTTCTTTCTTCCACCGAGCAAATTATTGGGTGACAGTATGCGCGAAATCTACTGTTTTCAAGCTCAGCTTCCAGTCTTTAACTGAACTTTAAACTTTGTACATCTTGTAAAATCGGAGCGGGATGTGACTCCTCCACCACAGCACAAGACTTTGTCTTACCGTGGGGAGTAGCATAAGGAATATATTTCAAGTGTATTATCCTGTATTTCTAAATAAATGCGTTAATAAAAAAAAAAGTCTCGTGGAAGTAGAGCCACACTGTGCTGGCAAAGATCTGTGGCTCTGTTTATACTGGGCATGAAGCTCTGCATTTGTAATCCTTACAATCCTTGAAAGTAAAGAGAAGTAGAGTGAAATTTTCATCTGCAGACACCTCTCAATAGTAGACGAGTTTGTCACTCCTTACGCTCTTCACTTTTGGATATTGCACTGTACCTATTATAGCAATTTACAAAATATTCTACGTATGTATTCTATGGTTGTGATAAATGTACCTCTAGCTGATGGGTAGCATGTTGTGAACAAGTAATTCGAGTATAATAATGTATCTTATATTCACCTGGGTCTGATACATAAGTCGCAGGTACCTCTCTGGTGAACTACTTTCGCATTAGCTCGCTCTATAACCTTCTCTTGACTGTTTCAGGGACGACCAAGAAGTTGCTGTTGTCTACTATAGAACGGCTTACACCCCTGAACTGTACAAAGAAGGCGATTGGGAAACAAGGTATGAACCTTTATCATAGAATAACAGCACTCTTTTACCATTTTGGATTGATTTAAAAAAAAATTAACAGTGCAGTAGACCATCTTGCTACTCAATAGCCAAAAAAGTTTGCCACTTCCGATCCACGTGTAACACCCAATATCTAATTGTTTTGAATTTCAGGTTACTGATTGAGAGATCAACATCAGTCAAGTGCCCCAGCGTCCAATATCATCTTGCTGGCACAAAAAAGGTATACTTATAAATAAAGTATAGGTTTGTATAATACAATGCGAAAGAATGTGCTTTGAGAGAATAAATATAGGTATACTATTATACGAGCTAAATCACTCACGATGAAGTTGTGGAAAACCATTTCAATAGACAGTTCTTGCTGGTAAACGAGAAGCTAGTTGGGTTACGAGTAGGGAGCTCAACGAATAGAAATCAGTTAGTGCGCATACGCCTGGGTCTCGTTAAGAGTAGGGTCATCTCGTATCACGAATAGAACTAACCTATTCGTCAACGAGTGGGGCTCCGAATGGATTCCCGAAAACAAAGGTGACCTTCTTTGAAGGTAACTATACTGTCACCATGGATTGAATTTAATTGAAAAAATTGCTTTATTTACGATATTAGGTTTAGGTTTACGATATTAGGAACTTAATTTCCTACAACGTTGGTTTCGAGGTGTTTTACTTAATTTATTGAAGTATGATGTGTGGCGTTGGGAGTTTTATTACTCAAAAAGATTTGGAAAACGTCGAAAATAATCATTTTTGTTTGCAAACAAAAATGTTAAAATCGAATTTCCCGTTCGTTCGTGTATTCCTGATGATATCCCACAGTTGCTGTTACTTTGCTGACGAAAGTAGTGGCATTTTCCTTGTTTTGTGATGGCGGGCGTGTTGCTTATGGATCGTAGTTTATATTATCCATGGTGCCTTCCGCAGCTCCGCTCCGGAAAATATTCAGCTCGGCTATCCGCACTTTGGACGTTCTGCACTCTTCCGCGCCATTCCTCCAGTAAGTGTGTCTGGAAAACTCCCCGCCTATCAGATTGCAGAACGGACGTTCCGCATCATTCCGCCCCATGTGAACCTGGCTTAAGGCAAGCAATGAATCGAATCGAAAATCGTCCATAAAAAGATCGATACTCGCAATTCTCTGGCTAGTTGGGATCGATCTAAAAAAATCGATTAATTGGACCGAAAAGATCGATCTGCTTGAAAATTCGATTCGATCTTCCATCACTAGTTGAAGGTAACATTATAAAGGGGGGGAAACCGAGCTGCTGCAGGAATGAACCTATTAATGGTGAAATATGATTGGACTTCCTTCTCCTCATTTACCAGATCTATCACTTTTAATTATTTCGAATTTTTCTAGTACATTCAACAAGCCTCCCTTTGGACAAAAATGAAGAAATTCTACAAACTGTCTACTTTGCAGGTCAAAAATAAAGTTATGATTGAGTTATGAGTTCTCTCAGAAGCCTTTCAAAAGCAGAATCGCCCTCGTTATCCCTGAAATCTGTACTATGCTGTATACTATTATGCTAACGAGTAGGAGAGGTTTGTCCTATAGGACCTATCGTGACCAGCCAAATTTGGTCCATTTTACAGGTGCAGCAGGTACTGGCTCTACCTGGAGTCCTAGAGAAGTTTTTTGAGGACCCCAGTGAAGCTAAAGCTATCAGAAAACTGTTTACGGAACTCTATTCTTTAGACTTGGTAAGGTACTTAGTAGTTTGTTTGCTCTCAAACGTTTATTGAATAAAACGTCATTCATTCATGACGAGTGATACACATTTCATCAAATTCTGCAAATGTACTGTTTCCAGAACGAAGAAGGCGACAAAGCGTACAACTTGGCATTGCAATTGCCAGAAAACTACGTACTGAAACCACAAAGAGAAGGAGGAGGTAATAACATCTACGGCAAAGAAATCCCCAACTTCCTTCAGTCGTTGGGGAAAGAAAGGCAGGCTTATATTCTGATGGGTCTGATTTCCCCACGACCGACACAGAACTACCTCGTGTCGAGAGCGTCTGGAGATGTTCCTGCTTTGGAGACTGTCGTGTCAGAGTTGGGGATTTACGGAGTTATACTGGGGTGAGAAATAGTTATTTTGTATACTTAGAAGTATTGTCTAACCAAAAGTTTATGGACAATAGGCATTCTGTAGGTCGGAAATGGAAGTGTTTTTATTTTAGATAAGAATTTCACAAAAGGTTTGTGTTCCAAGCAAGCTTTTTGGGTTGAAAAAGTAGGGTTATCTGTTGAACTTTGCACGACACACATATGCCCTTCCTTATTTTCTGTGTTAGGATTTCTGTATTAACTAACCACCTATTGAGACCTTGGTCCTGAAACTTCGAAAAGTGACATTAAATAAAAAAGTTCCATTCATGCAGCATGAGTTGATGAGCAAATTATACCACCCTGACATTGTTTTTGGCCAATAACTTTAACTTTTATTTTTTAAATTTTTTAATTAACTTTTTCTAACTACTTTTATTAGGTGATTTTTTAGCTAATCAAAACGGGTTGTCAGGATTAGGGGAAGGAGTGGTGGAGCCCCCCCCCCCCCCCCCCCTCACTGTTTCCATAGGTCAAGAGAGGGGAAGGACTTACCGGTGTGTCTCCCGCGCTGAAAGTGTTAAGCGGATTCGACTGTACTTGAAAACAATTCTTCCTGTTAGGAGATAGTAGGTAGCTATAATCACGCTCGATTTGACATCTGTTGAAGAGGGGTACCGATACACTCTGGTGAGCAAATTTTCAACTTCGAACTACTCCCACGTTCTCGGCGGCCAGGCAGACGCACATATTTGGATTCAGCTTGGAACAAGCTTTAAAATGAGCCTAGATTGAAGCTCCAAAGTTGAACTTGAGCCTAAGACAGACCCGCATAGGTATGACCAGATTTGCACGTCCTGACCAGTCTGGAGGTAAGAACCAGGATTGAGTTTTGACTTTGGGAAAACAATGCTACCACTACAATTTCATGAAAATCCCGCAAAAATAAGTTGCAACACTGCGAGTTGGACTATGTTTCCATGGTAATATTATCTTTATCAACACGTTATCTCCTATCTCTGTCAAATGAGACGAAATCATGTTTAAGTTTTAACTTCTAACTTCTTCTCTGTGTGCCTATGGAATGAGAAACCCATTAAGAAATATACAAACGGAGATCTTTTTATTTATAAGCAAATACTTAATGGTTCTTTCACCAGGGGCAGGTTGGTAACTACGAAAGAACGTGTGCCAAGTTGGGTGGGCTGTAAAGCTTCCTCACTTTAGTAACATGGACGTATAGAATCAG
>JAEMON010000002.1:45360494-45372162 GCA_030264115.1 Lygus lineolaris | reverse complement strand
TGAGACCTTGCGGAGCGATTTAGGACCAACCGTTCGCTCCCCTGTATGTAGGGACTTGAGGGTTGAACGACAAAAAGAGCAGAAACACGAGTGTGAATCGCAATTCTTCACGAGTAGGCAAAATCTCCGTTCAAATATCAGCTGTTCAAATGCAACTTTCTTTCGATTCCACCGAACCAAGTTTGTTGTTTACTTTCAGAAGCTTCGTTAGTTTGAATTTCATTAAGAATGAATGACACAACTCTCCGACAATAATAATTACAAGAAGGTACCTACTCGTTGTCGCCAAGAGATGATTGTGAACCTCGCGGTAGGTGGGTATTTTATGTCAATAGGATCTTTGTAGATGGGCGATCTATACAGAAAATAATAAACATTTGTGTAATAATTTGCAGCGTTTTTCTCTATTCCACCGATTCGAATTTCTTGTTTACTATCATTCAAGCTTCATCAGTTACTGAATTACGTTATGAAGAACCTAAAACTCTCGGCTGATGATAATATTAGGAATATGTAGGTAGGGACTAAAGAAATAATGATTGTGACCCTCGTGAATGAGGTAGGTAGTTATAAAATCATTGAAGACCGGAAAGTGTATTGGACTATTAGTTTATTATGAGGAAACAATTAACCAATGGGATACATTCGGGTGATCTTTACAAATAAATAATAAACCGTTGTGGTATAATTTGCTGCGTTCTTTCATGCCTTCCATCTTATATCACTCGAAAACTTCAAATAGGAAGGTATGGAGGTATAGTTTTTCCATCGATTCCTACCTAAGTCACAGTAATCTTTAGCGTCGAATGAGACCTCGCGGAGCCTTTTAGGACCAACCGTTTGCTTCCTTTAAGGACAAGGGTTGAAACAAAATGAGCAGAAACTCGAGTGTGAATCGCAAATCTTCCAGAGTAGGTTGAATCCCCGTTCAAAGTTCAGCCGATCAAATGCAATTGTTTCCCGATTCCACCGATTCGGATTTCTTGTTTACTATTATTCAAGCTTCCTCAGTTACTGAATTACGTTATGAAGAACCTAAAACTCTCGGTTGATAATAATATCAGGAATAGGTAGGGACTAAAGAAATAATGATTGTGACCCTTGTGATACCAATGAGGTAGGTAGTTATAAAATCATTGAAGACCGGAAAGTCTATTGACTATTAGTTTATTATGAGGAATCAATTAACCAATAGGATACAGATGGGTGATCTTTACAGATAAATAATAAACCGTTGTGGTATAATTTGCTGCGTTCTTTCATGCCTTCCATCTTATATCACTCGAAAACTTCAAATAGGAAGGTAATAGGGAGGTATAGTTTTTCCATCGATTCCTACTTACACCTAAGTCACAGTAATCTTTAGCGTCGAATGAGACCTCGCGGAGCCTTTTAGGACCAACCGTTTGCTCCCTGTAAGGACAAGAGTTAACAGCAAATGAGCAGAAACACGAGTGTGAATCGCAAATCTTCCAGAGTAGGTTAAATCCCCGTTCAAAGATCAGCCGATCAAATGCAATTTTTTCCCGATTCCACCGATTTGAATTTATTGTTTACTTTTATTTTAGCTACCTCAGTTATTGAATTACGTTATGAAGGACCTACAACTCTCGGATAATAATGATTGTGACCCTCGTGATACAAATGAGGTCGGTAGTTATAAAATCATTGAAGACGGGAAAGTGTATTGGACTATTAGTTTATTGAATCAATTAACCAATGGGATGATGGGTGATCTTTACAGATAAATAATAAACCGTTGTGGTATAATTTGCAGCGCTATATCATGCCTTTCATCCTATATCACTAAAACAGCCATAATAACTCCCTTAACCGACAGTATCAGGTCAACAATAAATATACCATTGGAAAGAGCGTTTCATTTCCTGTTTAAGGAAGGCCTACTATATTTATCTAATAGTTTATTTTCGAGGCTCAAAACTTAGCCTAAAGTTCAAATTTAGAGGATTTCCCGAAATTTGACTTTTCTACTTCGCATCCGTTCGCTTCGAAACCAATACCATTTAGCCGGGGACTCAGCGGGAATAACTCCTTAGGATCTCAAGCTTTCCAACGGTGTGGTAATTTTTAATTTTATTGTACCAATAAAGAGAGAAAATTGCTTTTGACTGCAAAACAGGTGGTGGTTTCAAGGTAATGTTTTATAGGGTGACTGGGGGAGTTTGGTATTGTTCTCCACTTAATTTTTCACGCTGAATTCAATAGTGACACTATTAATTTATTTTGTGGTTTGTTGAAAAGTAGCGAATTTGCTGGACAAAAGAAGTACTAGCTCCACCGACCCATTCTTTGCTAAGCAAATTATCTGAGCAATATTATTTGGGAAAATTCAATAAACACGCCTCCAGCGGGAAATGGGGTACTGCCCTATTTTTCTCGAAAAATCAATTTTTCATCGGACAAAAGGAATACGGAATGTCACCTTTAGATTCGACGTAAAAGATTTATTGGCCTATGTGCTGCTATTTTTCTAAAACGACCTATGTTGGGATTGTACACATAAACCCGTGCAAAACTTGAAAAAAATTGGAATGAGAAAACACGATCCATTCCTTTGATTCCCATTACATTCATGTAGGTCGTGATTGAAAACCCATCGAAAGACCGGTTGAAGTTACATCAACTTGGATGACTTGAGGTTTGTTCCAAGCTAAAGTTTAGGTCTCAAAATTAGAAGTCAGAGTTTTGTTCGACTTCCGGCTTGACTAGGGGTGCATTCGAACCCACGAACTCGAACTATGGAAAGATATCATTTATCAAGATAAAAAAAGAAGAAAAGAAAGTCGGCCAAGCTGGGTGGGCAGTATAGCTTCCTCACTTTTGTAACATCCACGTATAGTATAGAACGTAAAACCTCTAATTTTGAGGGGGTTAAAAAATTTTTTTGTCGTGCTCGATTCCAAAGGTTCATTATTGAAAATAATAAACCAAAATCCGTCCGTCCGTCCGCCGTACGCTGCACTTTCTTTAGTTACCATGGTCCAAAATTAATGAAATTTGGTATACCGGCCCCATTTGGGGTCTAGTTGTGCCGCGAAGCTCGGCGTTACCGTCAGTCTTCTGTAAGAGGTAGAAAATAGGGGATTACATTTGCAAAAAGCTCGAAAATATCAAATAGGAAGGTGTGGTGGACACATTCCCGATTATTCCACGTGACCAAGTTTAGGATAATTAGAAGTGCCTTTTCGGGCATTTCTAGAACTTGTCACGGGGTCTAACGACTCCACCACATCACTCAAGGTTCCAGGATCTCTGAAGAAGGTATATTTTTTTCCATCGATTTAAAATAGAACACAATTTTTAGCGTCGAATGAGACCTTGCGGAGCGTTTTAGAACCAAGCGTTCGCTTCCTGTAAGGACTTGGGGCTTGAACGGGAAAAAGAGCAGAAACACGAGTGTGAACCACAAATCTTCCTGAGCAGGCCAAATCCCCATACAAAGATCAGCTGATGATATTATAACATAAATATACAGAAAATAATAAACCGTTGTGTATTAATTTGCAGCGTTTTTGTAATCGGACTTGATCGTAACGTTTCTTGGAATACCATCGAAACCTTACTCAAACATCTTATAATGAAGTTCGCGAACTTTATGGAAAGTTCGAGTTCGAGAAGAAGGGTTCGAGTTCAAAAATTTTGGAATAAGCAGTTCAAGTTCGAGTTCGGTTCGTGAGTTCAAGAGTTCGAGTGCACCCCTAGGCTTGACCTTATACCTACTGGATCAACTTTTTTCAAGTTAACCGACTTCCTCAAGGTTGAGGAAGTTCCTGACCTCATGATAATATTCCAGTTCTTATCATTAAGTTAAATTGACGACAGAACACTTGGGACAGGCGGATGTTAAACTTTTGTGACCTGAGTGTGCGCAGTACGTTCTACGCAGATAAGGTATAGGACCAGGTACGGCAGCTTGGAACAAACCTTTGGAGTTCACTGAGACTGAGCCGCTACTGCGTGCTCCGGCTCGTTTGTCGTCTGAGATGGTGTTTTAACCCTTTGCATGACACGTAGGCTTTTTTGACTCATGAGGGAGATTGAATGGGTTGCGTTGGCAACACTGGAGCTCATGAGAGCCCTGATCGCCTCCGTAAATTCGTTTCAGTTAGTTGTTGAGTGACTGGTATGGTTCTAGTTTGACTTTTCTTATTCTGGAAGACTGAGTAGAAAAAACTTTATTGTAAAACAGACCTACTACGTTCATTTTGTCGTAATTTCAAGATGTATTTTGCAGACATTTTTGCAGATCTATTTTATAGATTTTTTTGTCATTTTGTACACCTACTCAATGAAGAAATACGTCAACAAAAAAAGGCTGCTTTTTTATTCGAAGTAATGAACATTTTGTTTCATTTATTGAAGAAAAAAGAAATTTCAAAAATTGTTTTCTGATAATTATGTTCAAATTGGTTATATTGGTTGAAAGAAACACTGTTGAAATGTTTTCTACTACCCTTACATTTACAGTTATGGGTACATTAAAAATAGTTACATTTTGGATATGTAGAACAGCATAATTTGCATCAATTAGGCCAAAAAAAGCCCACGTGTCACCAGACACTAGAAAATATCAAGTGTCAAGCAAAGGGTTAAATTTCGGTACCCATTTTGTCGTCGGAATCGCAACGTTCGGGATCATCCGGAGGACCAAGCAGGTTACTTTTAGTGCCAATTCGCGGCTCCACAGTCCACACTTCCATCAGCCTTGACTCTTTCTATCTTTTGTTTGTCCTGGGCTCTGATTTAGTGGCTGGCAGATAACGCCAAGCTACGTTCTCGCTTCTTCGCTGGTTGTTTTCAGTGTCGTCCGGATTTTACTCGCGTTTCGCGAGTTTTCCAGTCCGGATAATCGGTTGTCATGTCCGTCAGAGCTCGAAGTCGCCCACCAGAGGTGCCCCTCAAATGTGAGTCGTATGACCTACAAGGTCGAATCAATTAAATTAACAATTACAATAAATTATTGTAATTTAATTTTTTTTTTACACATTTTTTTTTGTAACATTTTTTTTTTTTGTAACATTTTCGGACCGAGCGCTTCTTATAATCAAAATCGAACTACACTTAAAGTAAGTTAGTTTGATTTTTCAATTATAATTCAGCGCTCGGTCCTCGATGTTACACAAGAAACACACTGTAGATGTTTAAAGTTCTGCCTGGACGTAAATTATCCTTTCCAATAACTAGTAGATAGCAAATAGAGTCAAATTTTTTAGAAAGTAACTGAATTATGTTTTAGACAAAACAAATAAATTTGTAATTTAATTATTAAATTTTAATAATTTAATAATTAAATTAAATATTACAATAGGTTCATACCCACCAATCAAGTCGTGAGTCGAGCGTGTAGTGTATTATAATATGTTGGTAAATCATATTATTCTCTTCTGAAAACCTTTCTAGTCACTTTAGCGTTGTCACATTTCTGCGTGAGAACCGGGGGTTTGTCATTACTCCATGTTTTTGGAGCTGTTTTTTCACGTTACAAAACCTTTAGAGTTCTTTCGCTCACCTTTAGAAGGTACTGTAAACTGTAAATGATCGTAATTACTTGGGACGAAGTCACCAGCTTGTTCCTCGATGGAAAAGATGTCCTATAAAGGAGCAACCTAGACTGCCCCCTCTCTTGGCAGTAGACTAGGAGCTCTTGTGAATGTAAATACATCTTGATATAACATAAAGTATATATTATATAACATTTCCAAACCTAATTGGACATTCTCCAAACCAAATCGGGCGTTATGCAAATCAAATTGTACATTTTCCAAACCAAATCGGGCATTTTTCAAATCAAATTGTACATTTTCCTAACCAAATTGGACATTTTTCTTCAAATCAAATTGGACATTTCCCAAATCAAATTGGACAAAAAAATGAAGTTTTACCTGCTTTGGTCATTCATAAAATTGGAGAACTGGACTAATTCTGGACTTTTTATTCTAACCAGAGGTGATTCAGGCCTGATATGCACCTAAATATTTCAAAAGACCAGCCAAAAGCACTTATTAGCAAAATGCCATATTTCAAAAAAGTAGAATTTAACTGACCATTCGATTGGACCTTCAAATTGGTCTATTCGGAAAATGTTGGTGCTTGTTGAACTCTCCTTGATGCTCTACAACTTTTTGAGAAGGCGGTAGCGATTCTATAGGTTTTTGGCGTAATACACCTTTAAAAATGGGCGTAAGGCGTAATGGATTTATTTTTACAGAAGTTGGAAAAATAAGGTGTTTTTTGACTGCCCATAAATATGAGCCCATTGAACCAATTTCGGACTTTTTTCTCTTAATCGATGCGAACTTTAGTACTCTCCATTACTAGTGCTGCTCCATTACTTCTCGCCTTTTGTTTTATGTAGGATGCGTCCTACCTAGTCCGGAACTATTTTACCAATTTCGGTAAAGTGTTTACTAATTGATTCTATACGATCATGTTACAATAGTGAGGAAGCTGCTGTACTGCCCACCTAATTTGGCAGATTTTTTTTGCTATCTTCCACTTAGTCTGTTGCAAGTTGGCTGACTTTTTTGCTATCTTCCACTTAGTCTGTTGCAAGTTGCAATCTTTGGCTCCAACTCGCCAGAGGTGTCAGGGCCACTATGGTAGAGATATACCAGAATATCCACTGTACTAAGAAATCCACTGTACACTTCAATATTATAACTTCAGGAATGGTCTTAAAGACCAATTGTTCCACCAATGTCGATAATTAAAAAAGAATGAGTACAGGTATAGGGACCAATACCTGTACCTACGAGCAGGGTCGTATTTTTCCAAGACAAAAATCTGGGAGGCTTCTGTGATTTCAGGATATTTTCCAGACTTTTCCGTTCCAAGACATTTTGCGCAAAATTGTTCTGCTCGATCCCCTGAAAAATTTATTTTGGTACCACGGATTCCCTTCTTAAAAAATGACTGGCAAACTAGGTACAACCTTTATCCATTCATCGGATCTCGGCCTTGCCACAGTCGGAAACAACAATAAACAACTTCACACTTGACAAGAGGCTTATCAAGTGGAAAACGAGCCGCCATCATGATCCGCCTAATTCACGCGAGTCAACACGCCTGAAATGACGGGCAGGTCGTGGCGTGAAGGCGAGCTATGCGATGAATCAAACGAGGGAGACGTGAGCTTGCGATAGGACAGGATAAATATTATATAAATATTATAATCGTGTGTATTAAAATTATGAATATCGACGAGACCACGTGGCTGTCCTGTTTGTTATGTGGGCGATAGTTCGACTTGGCGGTCAGGGCCCTAACTTTGGGATTCAAAACTAGGTCGAGCAAACATCGGGTTTCAAGAGCAAGGGCTCTCTCTAGCACTAGGTATATTGTGGAGTTATTTCGTCGCTTATAAGAAGCAAAACGCCCTATCGACCATGTTCACGAAAATAAGGTTTTTTACTGAATCTTATTCTATTTCTCCCGCTGCATCGACTGGTTAGCTCAAAATTGCTTCAACTAGACTACAAAATCGTGAAATACTCGAAAAACATAACACCCCCATCTACCTCAATACATCAATATTACCTATTAGGACAACACCCCATATCAACCAAAATTTCCTAATTTCTTTAATTACTTAATACTTTTTTCGGTATTGACGACTACCGGAAGGCAAGAAGTGACCGAATAACGGGAAACAAAGGGACAAGTGATCAAAAACTGGAATCAGTTTTTTCCTCCTCCTGAAAAATTGAGATTTGCTTCATAGGGCGGGTTGCTTCTTAAGCGACGATTTGTTTTTCGGTAAGGACTATTAGTTATCATTACTTTATTAGTGAGAAGAGTATTCGAAAAACTATCTGGATTGAAAACACGTCGGTCAAGAGGATGAGCAGTATACTCGTAGCTTCCTCTTATCTCAATAACGAGACTGTGAACACTAATTTTGACAAAAAATTTGATAATATATTTTTCTAAACTGACTAACATCGACACGATGAAGTTTGTTCCCCGTTACGTTGAATTCCATCGCTTCTTCGCATGCCCTGTGGCTCCTACTGAATACGGCTGTTATGCAATTTAACTATAGGGGACAGTCTAGGGACTCACACGCACAATTCCTGAAAAAGTGGTCTAAATTGGATGACTAGTTACTAAGTTTGGCTGGCGATAAGGAATGAACGACAGAAAGAAATGGAATCCGATTTGGTTCAGAAAGCTCTGAATGTTTCTATTTCTGTATGTTTCCTACAATGTTTAGGTATTCTGTGTGTTGTTTCGAATGTGTTTTTCGGTTTTTCGATATTCCAGATAATTTTCGTTTTTTGCCCAAAAACACTAATAAAAAACGTCGAAAAAAGTGGTTTTTTGCCACAAAAAAAGTGGTTAAGATTTATTGAGGGACCCTTAATATGTGGTATATTCTTGATCAGCGTGACATTTCCCATAAGACCTCAAACTAACTCCGTTACGTTTGGTACCACCCTGTATACGCCAGGCCGTCAAACTGAAGCTTGTGTCAGACTCAGACGACAACATTTTGCTTCCTCATTACCAAAGGTAGGAAGCTATGTAATTGCACAAAAAAGTTTTGTCTTCCAAAATCAAAATTTCCACTTCCTTTTTCCATTTTAGAGCTTTCTGAACAATTTTGGTTCCTGCCTGTCGGTCTGTCTGTAGCCAATTCCTTGTCCCTAGCAAAATTCTATGAAGTTATGGTTAAATTTTCTGGGATTGTGCGGGTTAGCCCCGTGACGGTCCCCTATCAATTTCGTCGCCATTGGACCAATAGTAGTGTGAGCGCAAGCGCAAACGTGAATTTTCTGAAACCCCGATATCTCAGTTCCTAATTGCCCTATTGCGCTCAAATTTGGAGGGTAGTTTGGGGCTGACTCCAAGACACTTACATTATATGCATTTCATCACGATTGGATCAGTTACAGCTACTGCGCAAGCGAGAACTTGAAATTTATTGTCATAACCGTAACTTCGGAACTACTCGCCCAATTGGGGTGAAATTTTCAGGGATTATGTGAATTGGAGCCTAGATGGTCCCTTATGAATTTGCATCACCTACGGACAACTAGTAGCGTTTGCGCATGCGTAAACGTGATTTTCCTGAAACTCCGGTTTTTCCGATTTGGCTCAAATTTGGAGGGTAGTTAAGAGCTTACAATTACCTACGATTTTCGTCTTTTCAGTACTCAGTAGTTGCTGACGGAAGTGTGTTTATCCTCCATCCATTTGTGTTTTCGCCTTTGATGTTGAAATTCCGGAAAAACAAAATAGAACTGGTGTCAATAAAACGCGAAACAAAGTTTGACGCGAGTGAAAAACGAATTTTGGTTGACATTGATCTCAAGTATTACTCGTACAACATTATGGTCAAGCTGCATGAACGACTAGAACTTTTTCGTTGATAGGTAAAACTGTTTCTCTCTCCCTTCAGTTCCAAGAAACTATAAAGCTATAAATATTATATTATTATGCCTTTTCACTTCAAAATAATTAGATTTAATAAAAATGAACTTATCTATCTCTTGTGTACCTACTCAATCTAAGCTCAATCCTATGTCCCATTTGTTCGAGGACACAAAACTGTTGATTTTGAAAGACGGTAGGTACCAGTACCTACCTACCGCGTCACAAAATCTATTTCATCGAGCTCCAAATGAATTTGTGTTCTCTCTCTCTTATCCATAGGATCTCTCATCTCTGTCTTCATATTTGCCAATTTTGTCCTCTGCCTTCATATTCGTCAACTTTGTCCTTGATAACCAATCATTCCCCTAGGTAAGGTAGGGACTCATTTTTGTGGATGTACAAGAATAATATCTAGAATAAAAGGTACCTATCAAGAATAATAATTACATTGTTCTCATGAAAACTGAAGAACTGGCAAGGTGGCGGAGTGGTAAATCGTTGATTTAGGGCTCTAACCAGCCAAAATCAGCTGGTTAATTTAAATCGTTGATTCATCTCTCTTGATCGTTGATTTACTTGAAACGATGTTGGTGAAACTCTGCATCGTTGTTTAATATCCGAGATTTTTGGTTTAATAACTATTCGTTGATTAAAAACTTTGGTGAAACTGGCCCTAAGAATGAACGGAACGGAGCGTTGGTTTACCACGAGAACCTTCAACTAGTTCATTAATGAAATAACTGCTTCGAGAAGAAGATCCTTGGAGCCAAAAAAATAGTCCCAGGTCTTTGCTCTTGAAACATTAGAGTTAGCACGTCAGTGACAATCATGGGTAGGGTTAGTTTGAATCCTACAAGTGAATTTCGTCGCTGCCTGCCTATACAGGGTGTCTCAGGTTTGAGTAGAAAAAATTCGGGGATCGATTATACAACTAATTTTAAGATTTTTTTTTGTGTTTTCGACTTTAAGCCACTAAAAAAGCCATAACTTCCTTAATTTATTATTTAAGAGACATACCTCATCACCAATGCACTTTTTTCTCTCGAAAAATCCATTTTCTATCCGTCAATATTGATCAGGAGTTCAGTTCATCATTCTAATCAGCGTGCAAAGTTACTAGGACACGATACCTAACCACTCCAGTTAATCTCGTATAAAACACGAACACTAGATTTCCTCGAGAAAAAAAACCCACGTTTTTTTGCATTGAAACGTGGTTTGCTCCCCTTATTTTCACAGTAAAATTGAAAATAATAACACTGATAAAACGGAGATGTTTTTTTTCCGTTCTTGCAAACGGAATTCATTCGAAAGGTTTACTTGAAAACTACTGATGAACCCCACGATGAAATGTGAGATACGACAAAAATTGAAGTTTAGCTCTACAAGAGCTCAATGAATACAGTTTCACTGATTTGAAAAAGGCTTCGTCTTATAGGAAATTTACCGTTCTTTCCAACGGTGTCCTCATTTTCAATGTTTAATAATAAATTAAGGGAGTTATGGCCATTTTTTTTTTCTTTTTTTGGTTTAAAGTCAAAAACGAATAAAAGATCTTAAAATTGAAAAAACACACGAAAATTTGGGGTTAACGAAAAAAACTTGTAGAATTTCTTTTTGTAGAAACTTTAGAAAAGTACAATTTCGCATATACATGTTTGAGTAGAAAAGAATTAGGTATAGACCTAATTCTTTTCTACTCAAACATGTATATGCGAAATTGTACTTAGCTATCTATTATCGGGATCGTGTGTAGAACTATCGACCTCTCGCCAAAACGTCATTCCACGCCCACGACTCTGCCGTGAAGTCATCCGCGAAACAGGCCAATTGAAAAAAGGTCTGTAGCGACTTCGCCAATAATACCAGCTCAATTCGGAGAATGATTCACTTGGACGCTCAGTCGCTCACGCCTTGGTCTTTTGTTCTGAAGAAGCCAAATCTCCTTCGTGACACGTCTTTTCCGTTTCATCTTCTGCGACGGAGAATCAACCTATCAAATGACAATCAGTTGATCATTTCAAACTATTGCACCATTTTGCATGCAGTTTCTTGATTCGATGCGGTTCAGAAACAAAGAACATTGTTCATTAGAACATTGACAAAGGCGCACAATCGGGCTGTCTTATACAGACACCTATAGGGTTCATTCAAAATGATTATTGTGAAATGAATATCATAGTACACTTTTCTATCATATACGGACAGGGTGTGTAAAATTTAATGAACCATCAATTTTTGACATTTTCATGTCTTTGCTCTGGCACACAAC